>NIVC01000006.1:750000-932500 GCA_002269645.1 Macrostomum lignano | reverse complement strand
CGATGGTTGTTTAATCGGTGCTAATAAAATTCTGGCTGCAGTCGGCATTCGATCGTAGCCATTCAGTCTAACAGTAATAGTGAAAAATTCGAATCAATGCTCCCTGCGCTTGAGTGTGAGCTGCCCATCTCTCTTGGGGCAACCGTTGAAAGGTTGAGAGGCGATAAAATCGACAAAAGTGCACTTCGATCTCTGAGAGATGGCGAGGTTGGCTAGGAGACAGGATGAAATATTCGTGTCCTTAGATGTCTTTGCGATCTGCGTTCTGCCCTGCTACTCCTAAATCACCCCTTATCTAATCCTAAATCACCCCTTATCTACTCCTAAACCAGTCATTATCTACTCCTAAATCTTTCCTTACCTACTCCTAAATCACCCCTTATCTACTCCTAAATCTTTCCTTATCTACTCCTAAATCACCCCTTATCTACTACTAAATCTTTCCTTACCTACTCCTAAATCACTTCTTATCTACTCCCAATCAGTCCTTATCTACTCTTCAATCAGTCCTTATCTACTCCTAAATCACCCCTTATCTACTCCTAATCTCTCCTTATCTACTCCTAAATCAGTCCTTATCTACTCCTAAATCTTTCTTTACCTACTCCTAAATCACCCCTTATCTACTCCTAATCTCTCCTTATCTACTCCTCAATCAGTCCTTATCTACTCATACGCACTTTATTTACCTTTTCATCTTATCCATTATCTAATCTTAATTTACTCTCACTAAGCCCCTATCTTTGTCTGAGCCGCATTCTCATGTCAATCTGAGTGTGAATGCACACATTAGAATAAAAACCATATCCCAAGAACCCACCGCAAACCGTTGGCTCTATTTAAATTACAATATTTTAGCTACTGTCGCCGCCGAAATTTGAACTAGCCAAAAACAACAAGCACACAGACCGTCACGGTTTTGTTATAACCCGATGCAAACGAATTCAAAATGCACATTTCGAATTACCGAATTCCGAGTCCAGCTTTTTTACCATCAAAATTTTACTTACCGAGCGGAAGCAGGCCTCGATCAGATTCTCTGGGAACATGTTCCTGAAAAAATATAGAACTAATGTACATGTATGTTTCCAGGGGCGGATTTAGCCCCCCCCTCCAAAATAGCTTGACAGAACATATTGCGCCCCCCCCCAAAATAGCTTGACAGAACATATTGCCCCCCCCAAAAATAGCTTGACAGCAGAACATTTGCGCCCCTCCCCAAAATAGCTTGACAGAACATATTGCCCCCCCCCCAAAAATAGCTTGACAGCAGAACATTTGCGCCCCTCCCCAAAATAGCTTGACAGAACATATTGCGCCCCTCCCCCAAAAATAGCTTGACAGAACATCGAAAACTCAAATAGCATCCACTTTCACAAGGTCGAAAATTTAATATAACAAGAGCTATGCAGTAGTTTTCTACGTTGTGAAATTTCGACCTTATGAAGTCCCTTGCTAAAGTTTTCGGTGTTGTGAAATTTCGACCTTGTGAAGTTTCGACCTTGTGAAAGAAGGTGCTTTCGACGTTGTGAAATTTCGAGTTTGTGAAACCCCCCATCCTGTGCATTTTACCCATAAAATTAGGCCTTAGTCCTCTTTACCACTCAGTTGATCCTTGACAGAGCCCTTTCACAGCACAGCAGCTTGTCAAATGTCACCTGATTAAATCCAGCAGCGGCTCAATGACTGAAGTGGCGCCACGGGCAGCCGAGGGCTCCGCAGTTGTCGACGGCGGTCCGACCGAGGACCCAGCAGCCGCCGCTCCCGGTTGAATAAAATAAACTAGCAGCATTCCAATGCCCATAGCAACCAGTGTAGTAACCAGGTAATAAACTAGAGCTCGGCCGCCCAACTTGCCGGTGGCCTCGGCGTCCAAGCTGCACATCGCCGTGACCAGCGAGCTGACGATGAGCGGCAGGATGAGCAGCTTCAGCATCCGCATCAACAGCTCGCCGGGGAAGGCCAGGTAGCGGATCGCGGCCTCGTCCGATGGAGAGACGACGCCGCGAAGGCTCAGGCCGAGGACGGCACCGAGCGAGATGCCGAGCAGCAGCAGCAGCAGCAGCAGGTGCCGGCGCACGACATCACCAAGTCTTCGTTGCCAACGAGGCCTCATCCGACGGCGCCGAGTTGAGGGCATCAACGAAGCGTCCAACTTGCTTTCGGTGGATACTGAAACGGAGTTGAAATTGTGCATCATCGCATGGCTGAGTCACTTTTAAGTAAACTAGTAGACTAGTAAACTCAAATGCCGCAATAGAATGAACAGCAATCTTGGACAGCTAAAATAGAAGGACCGCTACACTTTCAGTATGGAACGCGTATTTGTCGTATCGCTGGTGCATTAGTTCTGCACTACTTTTGCGGTCTATTTTCAATTTTGTCACTGTGCATTCAGTTTTGACAGAATGCTTAATGCGCCGTCGGACCGCAGTCGACAACTGCGGTGCCCTCGTACTTGTACGCGAGCATAGACACTGGATTTTAATTACACAGCGTGTTTCGTTGCGCACCGATCCAGGCCATAGACAAATTCTAATGCTTCTGTGAAGTCTCCTTGCTAGCTAACACATTTTTTTATTCGATAAATTTTTCCTGACCGAATTTGTCTATGGTGAAACCTCATTCAACGCCATGCGTTCCTTACCAACCTACAGCTCATTTCTAACAAAATTGAGTGAGGAGGAGTTTTCTAACAAATTCCTTCTGCTGTAGTTGGCCATGGTGTACACAGGTGCACATGCACTTTTTCGAAATCAAAGGTGGAAGCACAAAAGTTTATTCTAATTGTACGAATTTGGGAAATTTATACAGATGCAGTCTGGGGAGATCTTACTTTTGTGGCCCTCATATTCACCTATTCTATATTATACTGGAAGCTGTCCGTCTATCTGGCAACTTTCTCATGTTAAATATTAATCGAAAACAAATGCGCAAAAAGTCAAATAATTATTCGTCCGTGCGTTTCCTCACCGAGAATGTTCCGTAAGGCTTCTCCGCCATGCGTCCAGTGGGGCTCGAGACTTCGGTCTGTGACTCGGTCACAATATATACATGCCAAATGCGTTTGCTTGGACTGCTCTGTACAGATAAAATATCAGAGGTCAATTTAGTGTACACCTATAGCGCTTAGTGAAGCCAAAGGTTGAAGATAAGACGCAATGTTTATCGCTGCGATGTACTCCATAAGAGTTTCTATGAACGTGCAATTTGCAAGCGCTATAAAGACATTTCGGTCTAATGTATTGAGTCGCACGTACGTGTGTTTATTATTAAATATTCGCGAGAAAGTTTTGAGAATTTCAGCCAAAATTTCGATACGATATGCATGTTGGGCGACATTTCGCGATAAGCATGGAGATACCCTCGTATTTTTGGAGGTAATAAATAAAATAAAGATTAATCGGCTAAATAAGATAAACAAAATTTGTTATATCAAGAATAACTTCAGCTGTCACGAAGTCGCAATATGCCAAGTGGGTGGAGTTGGCGTCGAACAAAACGTTAGAAAGTGTTAAGCTAAATCGGAGTCAGGGAATGCATCACAGGTATGTTAGAGTTATTAGATTCATACAACATCATTACAAATTCAAAGCTTGATTGCTTTGCGGTCTGTGGTTGAGATTAAAAAGCTTAAGCTTCAGGAACTTTCGAATTTCCATGTACAGCGTCCTTTTAAAATAGTTTAGTTACTTTTGCCGCCTACATTCGGTTACCAGCCACCAATTGTCACCCGATCATAATCTAGTGACAAATTCGTGTTCAGCAGCGTACTGCGGTTCACTGGCAATTGTTTGTCGTCGAGCGATGCTGGCAGAAGTCGCCGCCGGTTGCCGGTCTGTTTGCTGCGAGTGCTTCGTCCTCCATGAACACCGCGGCTGCCGCCATTTACGCTGGGATCGCAAAACTCAGGCCTGACCCGTCTGCAACAAATCAGTGCGGCGTAAGCTGCCCGGAACTGCGGATGCGAAAAGGCGTACACAAACGGATTGACCGCGGCTGTTGGCTGTGCGTCAACAAGATGCACACTTTGACGACGTAACTCCCGTATTGTAGATCGCACATCACCTGAAGCAGTGGAGATTTAATTCTTCTGAGAATTTGAGTAGATTAATGTCGCGTTAGTTAAATAAAGCAATGCTGAAAGACACAGTTGAGTTGGCCGGGTAGAGGAGCGTTCTCTCATCCAGATTTCAGGGTTTCAATGTTTTGTACCTTGCACAGAATTTAGCCTAGGGCTTACGTAACTTGTGCTCATGATAGCTTAACCCCTACAGCACACAATTCAAATTCTATGAATGTCTTGAAGATGAGAAGCCAGGACCACTGCACCACGTGTCCGTATGTCCAATTTCCGGATGTCCAATTTCCGGATGTCCAATGTCCGTATGTCCAATGTCCTTATGTCCAATTTCCGGATATCCAATGTCCGTATGTCCAATTTCCGGATATCCAATGTCCGTATGTCCAATTTCCGTATGTCCAATGTCCTTATGTCCGTATACATATGATCAAGTTCACTGCATGGTTGGCGGACGCCTCTGTGAAAACCCCCCAGCAATGCAGAATAAACTCCAATAACTTCATGTAAACAAACTAAAAACAAATATGCAACTAATTAGCCATTATACCTGCAATACGTTATGGATATTCAGAGGTATCCAGGCTATAGCAAATGCGAAAACAATAACGGACATTCGCTTGGCCGCTTTAACCGTGGCGGTAGAGACGCCGCCACTGTAGGTGCTGTCACCAATGCGCTGCCTGGTCGTCTGGTCCTGCGTCTCACTGCTGTCAGCATCCCGCCGCTGCCGCCATCGCCGCCGCCGCCGCGATGGCGCCTGTAGCCGAGCTGGCGCCGGATGATGCAGAACACGGTGGCGTAGAGTGAAAACACGACGAGGAAAATCCAGGCCGACCAGCGAAGAAGACACACGTAGACCCAGTAGCGCAAGTCGATCACGTTTACAAACGAGCAGACTCCAATCTGGAGGCGGGCCCTTGTTCCAGCCCATGAGCGGTATGAAGCCCAGTAGGGCGCCTGACAACCAGAGCAGTACGCATAATGCTGAGACGTTCCGTCTAGTGAAGAGAGACCGATAGCGCAGCGGGTATTTCACCGCGATGAGTATCTCAAAGGCGATTGCCAGCAGATTGATGAAGCTAACCTGAGTGAATGTTACAACTATGCAGTTGATAATTAGACAGCCGTAGAAACTATTTTTAGGAAAGCCGCTCTCTGAGACAGACGCAAACGGTATGGCTATAATGCCTACGAGAAAGTCGACCAAGGCCAAGTTGATGATCAGGTAGTTAGTCGGTTTGCGAAGATTCGGGTACGTCACAGCGGCCAGAATTGTTAAAGCGTTGCCGATAACAGTCAGTAGGCAGATGATTGCTTCTAGGGCAGCTGCAGCATTAACGAGTTGAATGAGTCATCCGAACCAGGGCTCGCATTGATGCCAATAGATGTGTTATTTGATGTTGCATTCATATCTGCAAATAATTGATTCATGATTAGTTTTAATGTTATCCATTAGTTCACATCAGCACATTGAATATTGATTGAAATCACTCAATGTTAGTTACGAAGCTGTTGGATGTTGAAGTACATATTCACTTTGCCGTGGACGCTTAGTAAATCAGTTCCTACTCTGTTGCTAACTGCTGAACTGAGACTTATTGGGGAAGCTCAACAAGCGGAGATTGTCACACTCATGACGGAATACTTCCTATCGCCAGTTGCTATTGGACAAAAACTCATTACAGGCGAGTTGCGAAGAATAAATTGAAGTGCAGCCAAGATTCGAAGCTGGGTGGCCCTATCTGTCAATATCCGGTTCACAGCTGCGACAGCCAATTCTGCCAATGATAGATGACTTGTCTGGGCCTAGAGTTTATTTGCAGTTCCCAAAATTGGAAACTTCGAAAAATTAATAGAATTCTGAAGATCCAGTCGGTATGCTAATGCTAATTTTGAACGAGTCTATGGGGAAACGAGTCATTGTCTACCTCAAAAACCATAGACACAAGCACACAAGCTATCATTGTCTACCTCCAAAGCCATAGACACAAGCACACAAGCTATCATTGTCTACCTCCAAAACCATAAACACAAGCACACAAGCTATCATTGTCTACCTCCAAAGCCATAGACACAAACACACAAGCTATCATTGTCTACCTCCAAAGCCATAGACACAAGCACACAAGCTATCATTGTCTACCTCCAAAGCCATAGACACAAGCACACAAACTATCATTGTCTACCTCCAAAGCCATAGACACAGACACACAAGCTACCATTCTCTACCTCCAAAGCCACAGACACAATATACCATTGTCTACTTCCAAAACCATAGGCACAATCTACCATTGTCTACTTCCAAAACCATAGGCACAGTCTACCATTGTCTACTTCCAAAACCATAGACATAGTCTACCATTGTCTACTTCCACAGTCACAGACACAATCTACCATTGTCTACTTCCAAAACCATAGGCACAATCTACCACTGTCTACCTACAATGCCATGGACACAATCTACCATTACACTCATTGAGCTGATTGTACATTTTGATACAGAATTACCACTGCACTTAATGTTGCTTCCAGATAGGCAAGAGAGGGTTATAGTCTTGTGGTTCGAGCGTCGGACTCACGACTTGAAGGTCGGAGTTCGATTCCCTATACCTCTAGGAACAATTTGTGTCTAGTTGAGCAAGACACTTAACTCTGCATTGCTTCAGTTCATCCAGATGTAAAATGGGTGCCAGCATTAGCTGGGGTAAATTGAGGGTGTTAGTGGCGACCCCCCCCCCCCCCCCAGTCCTTGGACTGAACAGCCGCACGCAGCCTTCAGATGCGCCGCGCAATAGCTGCGGCTGAGCTGTCGGTCGTACATCTGCCCATTAGGCCAGATGTAATCAATTAATTATTTAATATTATTTATTACATTGGTGATAGGTAATTTGGCTACTCACGGATGCTTGTCCATATAAACTTCACAATAAAAAGTCATAGAGAGAGTTCAAGAAGATAAGCGCAGTGAAATCAATGAAAATTAAATCTTACCGTATTGTTTTCGAATTTTCGTTTCGCAGAAAAAAATAATATGCAGCTTATATCTACGCGCCGCTAATCCCCTATTGCAGGCCTTCAATGCCATGCATTATTGGCCAAATCACATATATATGCATATAGATATGCATGGCAACTGCTCAAGGGTTCTCGGGCAGCCAGACAGCTTAATGGACTGTGCGTCTAGCAGCCAATCCTACTCGATGAAATCTGAATGAGCTCCCTTATCCTTACATTGCGCACGCAATGGCAACAGGTTTATATAGCACAGCCACTCGTTTCAATTTGTGACCACATCTGCGCTAGATGGCCGCTAATTTTTATTTGGGTATTTAATTTTACAACGTGCAGGATAGAATGGCACTTTAAAATGTTACTCAATTGAGCATACTGCTACTTTGAGCTGTTTAATTCTTTAATCTGCATACGTCTGTTTGCTGGACTGAGTATTGTCAACGATAGACTTTATTAATCGCAGATAAAATTATAAATGTAACTACAATTCGATGGCTAATCGAAATCAGTTTTGAGAATACCCACAAAGTGACAGTTTGAGTAGTTTCTACTAATAGTAGCAACATACTATTGAAAGCAAATTGAAAAATAGAGGTATGAGCTATTATCCTGACAGCTCTAAGTCAGTCGGTCAGTCAGTCAGTCGGTCAGTCAGTCAGTCAGTCAGTCAGTCAGTCAGTCAGTCAGTCAGTCAGTCAGTCAGTCAGTCAGTCAGTCAGTCAGTCAGTCAGTCAGTCAGTCAGTCAGTCAGTCAGTCAGTCAGTCAGTCAGTCAGTCAGTCAGTCAGTCAGTCAGTCAGTCAGTCAGTCAGTCAGTCAGTCAGTCAGTCAGTCAGTCAGTCAGTCAGTCAGTCAGTCAGTCAGTCAGTCAGTCAGTCAGTCAGTCAGTCAGTCAGTCAGTCAGTCAGTCAGTCAGTCAGTCAGTCAGTCAGTCAGTCAGTCAGTCAGTCAGTCAGTCAGTCAGTCAGTCAGTCAGTCAGTCAGTCAGTCAGTCAGTCAGTCAGTCAGTCAGTCAGTCAGTCAGTCAGTCAGTCAGTCAGTCAGTCAGTCAGTCAGTCAGTCAGTCAGTCAGTCAGTCAGTCAGTCAGTCAGTCAGTCAGTCAGTCAGTCAGTCAGTCAGTCAGTCAGTCAGTCAGTCAGTCAGTCAGTCAGTCAGTCAGTCAGTCAGTCAGTCAGTCAGTCAGTCAGTCAGTCAGTCAGTCAGTCAGTCAGTCAGTCAGTCAGTCAGTCAGTCAGTCAGTCAGTCAGTCAGTCAGTCAGTCAGTCAGTCAGTCAGTCAGTCAGTCAGTCAGTCAGTCAGTCAGTCAGTCAGTCAGTCAGTCAGTCAGTCAGTCAGTCAGTCAGTCAGTCAGTCAGTCAGTCAGTCAGTCAGTCAGTCAGTCAGTCAGTCAGTCAGTCAGTCAGTCAGTCAGTCAGTCAGTCAGTCAGTCAGTCAGTCAGTCAGTCAGTCAGTCAGTCAGTCAGTCAGTCAGTCAGTCAGTCAGTCAGTCAGTCAGTCAGTCAGTCAGTCAGTCAGTCAGTCAGTCAGTCAGTCAGTCAGTCAGTCTGTCTGTCTGTCTGTCTTTCTGTCTGTCTGTCTGTCTGTCTGTCTGTCTGTCTGTCTGTCTGTCTGTCGGCTCATGGAGTTATGAATTTACTCCAGAGCGGCAACCAAGAACTTGCGCGAACATCGGCTTTACTCACAAGATTGGTCATAAAAGCTGTGGCACATGCAACATAACCCAGACACAAGCACAGACTCTGTACGGCACTGCACGCACAGATTAAATCAACATTTGTGCAAAGTAAGGACAATTTTCGTTCACCCCAACAACCCACCTCCATAAATCCGGGAGCCAAACCGGTTCTATATATAATAGCCTAAATCCCAAAAATTGTTCCCGAAGAAGAAGAAGACTAAAAAGCAGATTAGGCCAGACAGAGAAATCAGCCAGGAGAGAAAAAGGCAGGCGCTGAGACAGTCGGCAGTGGAAGACAGGAATAAAAGCCGCGAGTCTCGATAGAATCGTAAAAATTAATCTACCAAAAAGTAAACGTCGTATTCCAAAGAAAGCCTATAGAACGGATCAAAGCATGAACCTGGTAAGCGCAGATCCACACTTAAACTCAGTTAAACTGCCTCGCTGTTTTGCTTGTTGGCTATATTTTATGCACGCAGAAGGATTACCAGGTTACGACGCTAACGAGTGCGTCATTATCAGAGGCGCGAGTTAGCGTTCATGAGTCTCATTGTCATCTGATTCTATTTTAATCAAGCACAAAGAAGTTTAACCATAGACAAAATCAATCTTGCACACTAGAGAGGGTTGACAGGAGGGGTGATCATTTCAATCCTGCACCTATGATGCAGTACACAAATGGAGGTTTTTGCCATAGACACAGTCAAACGCTCCAATAAAAAAACAAATGCGGTTTTTTAAGGAACGTGTCTTATTGAAAACGAGTACATGTAAATTCTTCGTGGAAATTTAATACGTATTAATGTACATTTGTTCAGTGTCTGGAAGCGGTTAGGTTGCTGGACGCCGCTCCAGAGTGAGCAGTGCTTTGTGTAAGTCATTGTGCCAGGTCCACTGACAGCAGCTTCTCCCTTGCTCAAAAATATCGCAGGTTTCCGGCTCAGCAGTGAACAAGCTGCAGCAGAAGCAGCTGCTGAAGCAACAGGAGGCGCTGGACAAACGGCGTAGAAAAGGCGCCAGGCTTCACGGCGAGGCCGGTGCCGCAGTCTGCATCCAGCGCTGGTTTCGCAGCAACCAGAAGAGAAAGCAGCAACAGCAGCAGCAAGAAGACGGCACCATCTGCGGCCGGATTCGTCGATGGTGGGGCGAGGTGAACTCGAGTGCCGACACGTTCTATCACCAACACGTGAGCCACGACGCCAAACCGACGCTGGCTGATCTGGCTAAAAAACGAAAGCCAACAAGCTCCACTGAGCAGTCCACGACGGTCGACACGGAGAAACAGAAGCCCAAAGAGCCGTCGCTGCCGAAAACGGAGACTGTGCAGGTTGAGGTGGCCGGAAACTTAGATGATGCTCCGCAGCCTGATGAACCAAAGAAGATGGAAACATGTGATGAGAACTGAAGCTGGAGTGAAATTGATGCACTGAATATAACTACTTTAACGCGATTGTGGTATCGTGTACGTCCGCAATTCAATAGTTTCCCGCTTTCAAGGTTTTGATTGCTAATGGTTTATTTTATTTTTTTTCACTCGCATGTGCCTCAGTACTGGTTTGTATTTGTACTAAAAATATCACGTATGGCTGTATTATCTATATGTCATTATTTAGCTTCTTAGCTACACCAGTTGAACCGTCAGGCCTGTACGTACGTGTACTTCACTCACATCATTGGCGTACGTTCGAATATTTAAATGCCCTGTCCAAAAGGTGGCTATAACACGGATCACCCGAGGTTTTTTTAGGCTTGCTGGCCTGCTAACTTTTGGTAGTTCAAATGTTCAATCATAGTCTTGACTCGAACTCGAACTACTCGTATACGGTCTCGGAACCATAAAGCCATGTTACGTATAAATCTATATTCATTAATGCGTTTAACTATAAGATACATGTACTAAAAGCTTATGCATATTAGGTCTGGTCAAATAAAGTTCTGTGGCTAGAAAACTTGCTTTGAAATTCTAACTCGATTTCCAGGGGAAGCGCCTTCGAAAGCCGGGTTGACTTGCAGTCTGTATGAGTGAGTGTATGAGTGAATTGCGAACTGTCCTTTTAAATGGCTTTTCATCAGCTTGATTGACTTTGTTGTCTATGGCCGAGTGCAGTTCTATGGCACGTGGCTTTGATTGGCTTTATTGTCTATGGCCGAGTGCAGTTCTGTGGCAGCGTGGCTTTGATTGGCTTCATTGTCATGGCCGAGTGCAGTTCTGTGGCAGTGTGGCTTTGATTGGCTTTATTGTCTATGGCCGAGTGCAGTTCTGTAGTTCTGTGGCAGCGTGGCTTTGATTGGCTTTATTGTCTATGGCCGAGTGCAGTTCTGTGGCAGTGCGGCTTTGATTGGCTTTATTGTCTATGGCCGAGTGCAGTTCTGTGGCAGTGTGGCTTTGATTGGCTTTATTGTCTATGGCCGAGTGCAGTTCTGTAGTTCTGTGGCAGCGTGGCTTTGATTGGCTTTATTGTCTATGGCCGAGTGCAGTTCTGTGGCAGTGTGGCTTTGATTTGCTTTATTGTCTATGGCCGAGTGCAGTTCTGTAGTTCTGTGGCAGCGTGGCTTTGATTGGCTTTATTGTCTATGGCCGAGTGCAGTTCTGTAGTTCTGTGGCAGCATGGCTTTGATTGGCTTTATTGTCTATGGCCGAGTGCAGTTCTGTGGCAGCGTGGCTTTGATTGGCTTTATTGTCTATGGCCGAGTGCAGTTCTGTGGCAGCGTGGCTTTGATTGGCTTTATTGTCTATGGCCGAGTGCAGTTCTGTAGTTCTGTGGCAGCGTGGCTTTGATTGGCTTTATTGTCTATGGCCGAGTGCAGTTCTGTAGCAGTGTGGCTTTGATTGGCTTTATTGTCTATGGCCGAGTGCAGTTCATTGGCAGCTCTTACGCTTGATCTGCGCAATTATCAAAGACTAATGCGAAATACCTGTCCATTAGCTGTAAATAAATACGAGCGTAATTGCAAAATATGTCACCTTAGGAAGCTTTTGTGGAATCTATAGCTCGGGAAATTTTCCGAAATGACACAGTCCAATAATAAAATAGCAAAGATAGTCGGCAGTTTCAAAAACAAGCAAAGTGCTCTTAGCCCGGTAGAAAGTTTACATGTAGAAGCAGCGATATGAACTCAAAACTGCAACTGCAATGTGCCAATAAATGTTTGACCAGCTGATCAAATAAAAAATTGAAAATGTAGAAACGCCGTCAAATTTCGGCACTTCGTAGAAAAAATGTAAAAAACTTTCCTAGTTCCTGTCACTATATGCGAAACTTTCAAAAATCGAGCCAACTACTGATTTCTACTAGGAAAGTAGTATGTTTCAGCCATGGATTTATCCTAAAAAATCAGTCGATCAAGCAAGCAATCAATCAATCAATCTATCTATCTATCTATCTATCTATCTATCTATCTATCTATCTATCTATCTATCTATCTATCTATCTATCTATCTATCTATCTATCTATCTATCTATCTATCTATCTATCTATCTATCTATCTATCTATCTATCTATCTATCTATCTATCTATCTATCTATCTATCTATCTATCTATCTATCTATCTATCTATCTATCTATCTATCTATCTATCTATCTATCTATCTATCTATCTATCTATCTATCTATCTATCTATCTATCTATCTATCTATCTATCTATCTATCTATCTATCTATCTATCTATCTATCTATCTATCTATCTATCTATCTATCTATCTATCTATCTATCTATCTATCTATCTATCTATCTATCTATCTATCTATCTATCTATCTATCTATCTATCTATCTATGTATCTATTATCTATCTATCTATCTATCTATCTATCTATCTATCTATCTATCTATCTATCTATCTATCTATCTATCTATCTATCTATCTATCTATCTATCTATCTATCTATCTATCTATCTATCTATCTATCTATCTATCTATCTATCTATCTATCTATCTATCTATCTATCTATCTATCTATCTATCTATCTATCTATCTATCTATCTATCTATCTATCTATCTATCTATCTATCTATCTAATCTATCTATCTACATTTTAATTACTACTACCCAGATGCCCAGCCTCAATGCGTCCCTTCATAGCTTCATCAGAGTCCTCGCCAGAAGGCAAGAGCCCAAATCCGTCTGCACCTGCACGCTTTTCGTTGCACCTTACCGACTGTCTCTCAACAACAACTTAATTGAGTTGCAGTTTACAGGAAGGCAATGGGGGGTCTGTCGAGTATCCCCGGACCACAAAGGGAGCTTAGCAGTTCAGCCTAGAATTGCGCAATCATGACGCTTCAAACCGAACCGTAAGACAAAGCCGCTTTGTGGTCCCAGGGCGCACTTTGCCCCAGCCTGCGTGATGTTGATCGGGGCTCCTGGACACCCCAAAGCACGCGGTCAGAGCGTGATGGCGGGGTCGCTAGCGTCCTTGGAGCCCCTGACAGGCTGGGACAACGCCTTCCCAGGAACCGATGTTGAGAGACAGCCGGAGAGGATGGCTGCTGGTTGCAACGCCGCGGACTTGAAAGCCGCAGCAGTAGACGAAGTAAGCGCAGGTGCAGAGAGGGGGCCCCTCTCCTTCTGGAGAGGACCCACTTCCAGTCGACCATCTGTGAGATGGTGGGGTGAGGATCGGAACTCTAAAAAGAGCTTCGACTCGTTTGGTCGACTTTCCACAGGCCTCTGGCGCTCTCAGCCATGAGAAAGGTAGGGGCATTGCATGTCTTTACATTTATAGACGACATTGCTGGGACACCGCTCCACCCACAGACTGTGCTTGAGCAATGGAAAAGGGTAGAGAGAAGGTCTGTCTATACGGTTGTCAATGACAACAGAATAAGGGGTGAGAAATCTCGCTTTCATAGTTGCTCAGCTGCTCAACTGTACTCAACTGCTGGGTCTGCTCCGTTTTCATGGCTTTCGGAACAATGTAGAGTGTGGAAGGGAAAGGACTCAGCTGTACAGTTTAATGCACACGTCAGACATTTGTTCGCAGAGCAGTACAGCCGCGCCAACCTCAGTTTTAGGTTTTTCGCTGCAGGGTATGGCAGTTGCTGTGTCTCTCGGCTCTTCTGACGAAAGTTTTTGCACTTCTAATGCAATACTGCTGTGAGAACTCTCAGTTTTAGCTTTAGCAATCTTTAGTTTGTTTTGGTTAGAAAATTCTAGACGACTCAATAAAAATTTCAGCTGGATTCAACCGGTTTAGTTTTTCTAAGTCTCAAATTTTGCACGTATGCTCGTACTTTTGCACATGATTAACAGGTCATAAAGAATGTTGCAGATTAATACTTTAGCGTTTCTAGTGCCTCTCTCAACTGACGCTGGGGCACAAAGTTAAGCGAATGTCTTAAATGCTTGTTTCTGTATCGTGTGTGGGGATCTCATCGTGGCACACTGAGTACCAGTACCAATACCTGAGTACCAGTACCTGAGTACCAATGTACCAGTTTGTGATCAGGGGCTGTGCGGATGTCGGGCTGCTCCTTCAGCCAATATAGACTATCAGGTCTGGCTACAGACTGTCTGATCTGGCTACAGACTGTCTGTGGTCTGGCTGGCTACAGACTATCAGGTCTGCTACAGACTGTCTGTGGTCTGGCTACAGACTGTCTGATCTGGCTACAGTCTGTCTGATCTGGCTACAGACTGTCTGATCTGGCTACAGTCTGTCTGATCTGGCTACAGTCTGTCTGATCTGGCTACAGTCTGTCTGATCTGGCTACAGTCTGTCTGATCTGGCTACAGTCTGTCTGATCTGGCTACAGACTGTCTGTGGTCTGGCTGGCTACAGACTATCAGGTCTGGCTACAGACTGTCTGATCTGGCTACAGACTGTCTGATCTGGCTACAGACTGTCTGTGGTCTGGCTGGCTACAGACTATCAGGTCTGCTACAGATTGTCTGTGGTCTGGCTACAGACTGTCTGATCTGGCTACAGACTGTCTGTGGTCTGGCTGGCTACAGACTATCAGGTCTGCTACAGACTGTCTGTGGTCTGGCTACAGACTGTCTGATCTGGCTACAGACTGTCTGTGGTCTGGCTGGCTACAGACTATCAGGTCTGCTACAGACTGTCTGTGGTCTGGCTACAGACTGTCTGATCTGGCTACAGTCTGTCTGATCTGGCTACAGACTGTCTGATCTGGCTACAGACTGTCTGATCTGGCTACAGTCTGTCTGATCTGGCTACAGTCTGTCTGATCTGGCTACAGTCTGTCTGATCTGGCTACAGACTGTCTGTGGTCTGGCTGGCTACAGACTATCAGGTCTGGCTACAGACTGTCTGATCTGGCTACAGACTGTCTGATCTGGCTACAGACTGTCTGTGGTCTGGCTGGCTACAGACTATCAGGTCTGCTACAGATTGTCTGTGGTCTGGCTACAGACTGTCTGATCTGGCTACAGACTGTCTGTGGTCTGGCTGGCTACAGACTATCAGGTCTGCTACAGACTGTCTGTGGTCTGGCTACAGACTGTCTGATCTGGCTACAGACTGTCTGTGGTCTGGCTGGCTACAGACTATCAGGTCTGCTACAGACTGTCTGTGGTCTGGCTACAGACTGTCTGATCTGGCTACAGTCTGTCTGATCTGGCTACAGACTGTCTGATCTGGCTACAGTCTGTCTGATCTGGCTACAGTCTGTCTGATCTGGCTACAGTCTGTCTGATCTGGCTACAGTCTGTCTGATCTGGCTACAGACTGTCTGTGGTCTGGCTGGCTACAGACTATCAGGTCTGGCTACAGACTGTCTGATCTGGCTACAGACTGTCTGATCTGGCTACAGACTGTCTGTGGTCTGGCTGGCTACAGACTATCAGGTCTGCTACAGACTGTCTGTGGTCTGGCTACAGACTGTCTGATCTGGCTACAGTCTGTCTGATTTGGCTACAGACTGTCTGATCTGGCTACAGACTGTCTGATCTGGCTAACAGACTGTCTGATCTGGCTACAGACTGTCTGATCTGGCTACAGACTGTCTGTGGTCTGGCTACAGACTGTCTGATCTGGCTACAGACTGTCTGATCTGGCTACAGACTGTCTGATCTGGCTACAGACTGTCTGATCTGGCTACAGACTGTCTGATCTGGCTACAGACTGTCTGATCTGGCTACAGACTGTCTGATCTGGCTACAGACTGTCTGATATGGCTACAGTCTGTCTGATCTGGCTACAGACTGTCTGATCTGGCTACAGACTGTCTGATCTGGCTACAGACTGTCTGATCTGGCTACAGTCTGTCTGATCTGGCTACAGACTGTCTGATCTGGCTACAGTCTGTCTGATCTGGCTACAGACTGTCTGATCTGGCTACAGACTGTCTGATCTGGCTACAGACTTCTGATCTGGCTACAGACTGTCTGATCTGGCTACAGACTTCTGATCTGGCTACAGACTGTCTGATCTGGCTACAGACTTCTGATCTGGCTACAGACAATTCCTAGCAATTTTTGTAAATAAAAAAAGACGGAGGGTTTCGTGAAAATACGTAATATTCTCTTTTTTTCTCTCTTTCTCAGCCCCCTCCGAACACAACCTTCCTCAACCACTGTTTCGAATAAATAAATAAAGTACACACGGCGTACAATTAGCCGATCGATTATCAGTTTGGGTGGCTGTATTATAAAGTCAGGCTGACAAAATCGATATTACAATGAGTATTTGCAGTCAGGAACTACTTAGGAAAGAAAGCCAGTAGGTGGTTGTATATGGCAAAATTTTACTGATAGCTTGTCTATAACAGTCACAAGTGTCTCTTGAGTTTGACGTAAACAATCAAAGTTTTTTCTGTAAGACAGAGACCCAAAATGTACCACATTTTTAACCATATCTTTAGAGATGAGTTGTCCAAAAAAGATGGAGTTAGAGTTAAATGAAAGATACGAGCTAAAATGTTTCATTTCACGGGGCCCAGCTGGCAACCCCTTGTATAATGGAAAGAGAACTTTAACGCTTAGCATAGCACTCAGTAGTTACTGAATAGCACAAGACCTATCCTGGGTGTTCTCTCTGACTCCAGTCATGAACTCCGACTTGAACAGCAGCTCTGAGCAGGAAGATCTGTTGCTAGGGTGCTTATGCGTGCTTCTCTTGTAGAATGAGCACAGCGCGCTTGAGAACTTGCTAGAATCCATGTCCGGCAGAGGCTCTTGTGATCTCATCTTGATGGCCAGCATCATCGGCATGAGGGCCAGCATCAGAGCTTCGGCGCCATCGTTCAGTAGCGGGTGACTCTTCGTGGCCATGAAGTACACAGTGAGGCCGAGGGAGAAGCTGTCGCACTTGGTGCTCTGCGGGAGGCTCTCGTCGGTGATCTCCGGGGCCGAATAGGCAATGGGACCGATCGAATCACGTTTATGACCGCAGATCCCAGCGATGCCGAAGTCTATCAGCTTCACGACATTGTCGCTCGACCTGATGAGCACATTGTCCGGCTTCACGTCCTTGTGCACAATGCCCTTGGCATGGACAAAGACTAGGGCTGATAGCAGCTGGCGAGTGATGACGCGGATCTCATTCTCAGACATCGCTACGGCCATGCTTTTAACGTAGGAGTCCAGAGTCGGTCCCTCGATGTGCTGCATAAGAAAGTAAATCGACTTCGACCTGACGCTGATGGAGAAGCCATAGTAGCGAACAATGTTCTTGTGACTACCCGTCACCGACTCCAGGATCGCCAACTCTTTGGCAACTCTTTCAGCAAGTGAGTGCATTTGATCCATGGAGCTGGCTTCCAGCTTTACCTGTTTTGCAGCAATTGGAGTTCCATCTTCAAGTCTACCTGTAATCGAGAACCGATTTCCCTGTGACTAATGCCAGGCATAGGGTGATCAAATTTATACGGAGCTCACCCTGGAAGACTTTCCCGAAGCACCCGTGTCCGATTTCCTTCTCCTTCGTCCAGGAAGTTCCGCTTAGTTTTATTCGTAGATAAGCGCTTGATGAACGTTCCGACATCACGGTAGCGGTGATGCGGTGGCAGCTTGCAATACTTTCTTGTCACTAGGCTGTATCACTGGCAATGCGTCCGTTGCATGAGAAAAAATAGTTGCGATACAAACCGTTTTGAATATAAATAAATTTTTGTACCTTGTTGAATGCGTCATGACTAAAGTTAATCGCTAGCTGTTTACAATCCTTAGAAGCTTCGAGAATTTTCCTAATAGTGCTTTCTAGAGTTGACGTCAAAATATACTGAAGTACAAATAAGTGCTGCGAGCGTATCTGGGTATTTTTGTTTTTGCACAGCACAGTTGAGTTGAGCAAACTCATTACCGAACAATACGGCTATGGGGGCGCCAAGAGTTTCAGATTGGTTATAGAATTAAATCAATAGACTCAAATGTTACCCAAGCTAATGAAAATAGAAAAGAAACTTTATATTCTAAACTTATCGTTAAGTGTGTAAACTACCACAATGGCTTGGGTCCAATCGCACGAGCAGACCCAAGCCGATATACCAATTAAGACCCAAATAAAGGTGACTGCTAGGCTACGGCCTCCCTTCTATAGAGTTTCTCACTCTCACGTCACAAAGTTAAGATGCCAATGACTTACAAAAAGTTGTAAAAAGAACAAAGGTCCCAATTAATTCTACCGTGATCCATACGAATAACAGGACAAGTAGAATTTCTGGTTGCATGGCGTAACACTCGTTCTATGCGTAATTCCTTTATGAAAAAGTTGGCTCCAATATGACGCATTTGATTGCAGTCTCCAGATGCATTTTTTTCTGATTAAGTCGACAAACTGATGAAGCCCGTGTCAGCTTCATGTGATCGCCGTAATAGGGGAAGGCAAAAATCATTCACTAAGTGCTTGGATATCCAGATCTTCAATTTTTAGAGTATAAATAAATCCTATGTATAAAGTTGACAGAAGTATTACGTCTTAATACAACAGTAATTTCCAGCAGTCCTAGTAGTTTCGAAAAAATTATTTGCGCAGTAGTGTCAGTCGCGAATTCGATCCACAGTTCATGCACACACAGCTCTCACTGGGGGGGGGGATGGGCGAGAGCCCTTTCCTTACTGAAGGAGATCATTAAAATTTTTAGAGGATTGGAATAACGGAGGGATGTTTCCCCAGTCTCCATTTAGTCTACGCTACTACAGACATCGAACCCGCGGGACTCTGGCTCAGGTCAGCGTCAGGAAAAATTCTGGTCATTCTTGCTGCTACCATGATGCCATCCTTCAACTTTTCAAGGCTGTTTGGGGAAAGCAATAACATATTGAAGCATAACCTAGCATCAAAGCAGTATAACTGACAGAAATGCGGATACATATACAAATATCTGGTTTTAGGTATCAGCGCATCGACGATATAAAAAATAGACTTATTCAGTCGCAAACTGCAGAATTCCTTCACTAAAGTACACTAAAGTTTTTACAACTCTGATGACGTTTTATACTGAAAGATGATCTTCAGATCTGCTTCCAGTAAAAACTATCACCATTTTTGTGATCATTTCTGAAAAAAATAACTTCTTATTTTTGTAAACCAACCAGACGAGACAGTTTCCAAGAAACAAAGTTTCTCGTCCCTCCAATTAAAGGTTAAACAGAAATAGATAAGCGGTTGATCTGCCTAAAATCACAAGTAGACGCTATCAAAGCAGTCACGAGATTATACTTAACGTCCATGTTAGCAAAATGTATTTTTCAGACGAAAACCTCTTTAAGAATGTACTACAAGGACGATTGATAGACTGTTTAGCACAGCTCCTGCAGCAGAGCAGCCGTGTATGTGTCTGACTAACAAGGTCCCAAATTTGATCCCAAACAAAAAAGGGGGTCTGTTAAATTCTTGCCTAAAATATTTTTCACTAGGCTAAGTGCCCGGCTTAGTTAAAATTTTTTAATGATTGTAAAGTGATCCAAAACATAGACAAGCTGGAAACGCTGAAGAGCCGTATTCTCAGTATCCCAGTTGACTCCGTTTAATCAGCACTTGAAAAAAAACGTTTAAGAACAATTTAACATGAAAAATCGATTAATGCGTCGTTAGAGCAGCATGTGAGGCACAAAATAGTGTGATTAGGACTTTCTCTGACCCTGTTAAGAGACCCAATCACTGTTTTAGTGTTGAAAATCTTGAAATTTCCTATCTCCGTAGTGTATTTTTCCGGTGAAACCTGCCTTTAAAACTATTTCTGAACGAAAAGCTTTATGAATATCGATAGAGCAATAAGAAAGGCACAACATATCAAAAGATGAACACTGGATCTGCCTCCTATCAAAAGCAATAACAATTTTAGTGCTGAAAAAATTAAAACCTCCTATCTCTGTAGTGTATTTCTCGGCGAAAAGTTGCCTTCAAAACATTTACCATAGATTTCGAGTGTAGCTCGTACTTAAGTTGTCCTTGTGCCGGTGTCGTCCTGTCGTACACGGTCGTGACGTGAGTCCAGCCGGTCTCATTATCAATTGAAACAGGAATAAGTGTGAGAGTCTGGAGACAGAACAAAGAACTGGAAGCGAGACAAAGACAGCTCAAGCCAGATTCGCGGGTAAAATGCACCAGGCATGATGAGGCCCTCAATAAGTGGCATAATTTTTCTCGATGGGTTGGTGAACTTGACCCACATGGACAGGGTGAAGCTGGTGAGACACACCGAAGTCAGCTGGTCAATGTTGAAGCGCTCTGACACATCCAACTGGCCAGTGAAGTTGACGGCATTGTCCGTGTACTCCTGCAGGTCGAGATGGCCGCTGTTCGAGACCGCATTGCGAGTCCGAGTGGCGTTGCTCATGGGCCAGAAGGCGATGAAGTCGAGCTGGCGCAGGGCGCTCCACGCCTGGCAGTCGGTGTCGTTCGTCAGACTGGCCGGTTGCAGGCTGTCCGACATGTTGCAGACGCCGGCGCGGTGGCTCCAGCCGACGCAGGGCCGGCGGAGCTGAGTGCACAGGAAGGCGCTCATGCGGACGCTCGAGGCCGCCAGCGAGAGTGCTGCGGAGTCTGCGGCACCAGGCAGCCGCCGAGCAACACTCCGCTGTGCAACTCGCTGCCGGCTTGGGCGACGGCTGGGAGGATGAACAGAAGGAGCAGAAGAGGACAGCCGTTGCCATGCATTACGCGGCGTTGCTTTCGATACCAGAAAAAGGCTTCGCAGAATGATTCCATTCTACAATGATCGAGCTTACCTAAGTTGCTGGTTGAATATTTGTACACTCCGCTCCTGATGTCGCTTTACTATGCTCCTGTCGCATTCTCCGCTCCATCCTGCAGCCAATAGCAGGCGCTTCAGAGCTTGTGTCACTCGTTTGTGGGATCTCCTGCTGAGCTGATTAGAATGTTTCCCAGCTTGTTGCTATGGGCGATTCGGTATTTCGATAAGTACGTAGATCATATGCAGCTGCAGTCAATTTTAAGCGGAATGCGGATTAGGGACTTTTAGGGATGCGGATTAGGGGATTGTTAGGGATGTGGATGAAGGGATTTTAAGGATGCGGTTTAGGGGACTATTAGGGATACGGATTAGGGGACTATTAGGGATACGGATTAGGGGACTATTAGGGATGTGGATTAGGGGACTATTAGGGATGTGGATTAGGGAACTATTAGAGATGTGGATTAGGGAACTATTAGAGATATGGATTAGAAAACTATTAGAGATGTGGATTAGGGAACTATTAGGGATGTGGATTAGGGAACTATTGGAGATCTGGATTAGGGGACTATTAGGGATGTGGATTAGGGGATTGTTAGGGATGTGGATTAAGGGATTTTAAGGATGCGGTTTAGGGGACTATTAGGAATTTAGATTATGGGGACTATTATAGGGATGTGGATTAAGGAACTTTTGTCTCTAAGAAAGAAGACTATCTCTAGTCTGTACCTAATTAGCGATTGTCTCCGTCAGTTGGAAGATGTCACTGTGCATCTAGCGCAAAAGTAAAAAAAAATTTAATACTTTTGCAATGGAATTTTAATAGCAACTACCTGTATTGCCACCCACCACTTGCAAAGAACTTTGACACGCAAAAGACATGGATTCTTCTTTAGTAAGTTGAACTTTAAGTTAAATTTTAACGATTCGCAAAGGACGGCAGATTAGTAAAGCTCACAATAAATCTTTTAGGCTGTTTATTTATAAATTTTCCGAGATTTTCTTTCCTGGGCTGAATAACGGTGCTGCCGAATGCACAACAGAAAAAAAACACAATTCAAAATTGCACAATAACAACAAACGATTTGAATGCTAAAATTAGCAATTTATGAGTGCAAATATTAGTGCAAGCGTATCTATAGTCTAGTCTAAATTTTTACATTGGAACTACAGTTGCGTAAACATTGATTGCAGCACAGCCTAACGTCATGGTAAAAATATTTAATTCTAGAAACCTGCTCCTTGGAATGTGACGCTTGAATTACTTTACTGCGAGTCTACGAGAGACTACAAAGAATGCTGAATAAAATTGGAAACTGGGTGGGGGTTGGCGGGGTTAGGAAACTGGGTGGGGGTTGGCGGGGTTAGGAAACTGGGGTGGGGGTTGGGGGTAGGAAACTGGGGTGGGGGTTGGCGGGGGTAGGAAACTGGGGTGGGGGTTGGCGGGGGTAGGAAACTGGGGTGGGGTTGGCAGGGGTAGGAAACTGGGGTGGGGGTTGGCGGGGGTAGGAAACTGGGGTGGGGGTTGGCGGGGGTAGGAAACTGGGGTGGAGGTTGGCGGGGTAGGAAACTGGGGTGGAGGTTGGCGGGGGTAGGAAACTGGGGTGGAGGTTGGCGGGGGTAGGAAACTGGGGTGGGGGTTGGCGGGGTAGGAAACTGGGGTGGGGTTGGCAGGGGTAGGAAACTGGGGTGGGGGTTGGCGGGGGTAGGAAACTGGGGTGGGGGTTGGCGGGGGTAGGAAACTGGGGTGGAGGTTGGCGGGGGTAGGAAACTGGGGTGGAGGTTGGCGGGGTTAGGAAACTGGGGTGGGGGTTGGCGGGGTAGGAAACTGGGGTGGAGGTTGACGGGGATAGGAAACTGGGGTGGGGGTTGACATGGTAGGAAACTGGGGTAGGCTTATTATCATCAAGGCGACTCGCCCGATTTTGAAACGCGCAAGGTGACACAACGATGCAAATGTAGTACAGAACTAATGTAATGTAAATAAGTGGCATTTTCTAGGCCAATGCACAGACAGAAGACTAATAAACACAATAAGAGAAGGAGGCAATATTAACGCGAAAATGTTTTTGTCGCAAATACTACTAAACTAAAAGCTAAGTAGTAGAACTGTTCGGATATAAACACAGTTTATAATTTATTTAAAAGAACAGCTCTTCTACATGGCAATAAGTTACACAGCACAGATAATAAAAAAGATAAGTGACCAGAGGCATTGTGCAGCTTACAGGTCTATGTACACATGCAATATACAATATAGTGCGTAGTACGTTCTAACATGCCAATATAACAGAGCGGTGCAAAGAAGGAATGACGGTGATATCAAAACCACAGAAAAGCTGATTTCATTCAGTGTGCTTTAAAAAAAGAAAATGAAAAAAACTTCTGCTATAAGTTTATTCGACACCACTGACGCTTAAAAATGGTTAAGATATTGGGTATAACATCTAACGATAAAGATTAAGCATTGGCTGGGAAGATTTTTATGGGGATTAATGGAAACTTAGGGATTCAGATTAGAAGGAATATTATAAGTGCGGATTAGAGAATATTGAGAAAACAAATTAGGTGGTTAATATTAGGGATGTAATTAGGTAACTATTAGGGATGCAAATTAGGTAACTATTAGGGATTCAAATTAGGTAACTATTAGGGATGTAAATTAGGTAGCTATTAGGGAGGTACATTAGGGAACTATTAGGGATGTCAATTAGGTAAATATTAGAGATGTACATTAGGTAAATATTAGAGATGTACATTAGGTAAATATTAGAGATGTACATTAGGTAAATATTAGAGATGTACATTAGAGAAATATTAGGAATGTACATTAGGTAAATATTAGGGATGCAGATCGGGGAACTATTTGCGGATTAGAGGACTACTAGGTGTGCCGAGTGGGAATATGGAAGGTATTAAGGGATTAACTCTATGAATATTTGTTTCATGATTAGTAACTAAGATTCCAGAATCAAAGGGAAATTATTCGCATGTGAAGAACATAAAAGGACAAATCAGGATGCAACAGCCGCGGATTCTTCTCCACCGCCATTCAGCCAGTCCCAGGCTCAGCGCACAGGATCAAAGATCAGCAGACTGTCACAATTCTGCCTACTAGCAGTCTGCAAATCCGTCTTGAACTCCGAATAATTCTTTTCCACATCGAATTCCAATTTGGCCAGCACAGATTCCAGGCGTTGAATTTCGCGTTCCATTTTCGATTCGGCTTCGGGCATTCGGGCGATCAGAGATTCGCTGAGCCACTGGCCCGGCTCCGCCGGCAGAGAGTGCTCGGCGTAGTAAGCTGCCGGGCACTCCGGCTCCGCGGCCAGGCGCTCGTAGTGCTCGGCGAAATGCCCGATCTCCCTGTCCACCTGGGCGAGGATTTTGGCAGCGAAATTTATCGATAATCTTTAAAGCTTTTATTAGTTCTCTCCTGACCAATCAGATAGCGGCAATCTGCTAGGTTCACTCCTGACCAATCAGAGAGCGGCAATCTGCTATGTTCTCTGCTGACCAATCAGAGAGTGGCAATCTACTAGATTTTCTCCTGACCAATCAGAGAGCAGCAATCTGCTAGGTTCACTCCTGACAAATCAGAGAGCGGCAATCTACTAGATTTTCTCCTGACCAATCAGAGAGTGGCAATCTACTAGATTTTCTCCTGACCAATCAGAGAGTGGCAATCTACTAGATTTTCTCCTGACCAATCAGAGAGTGGCAATCTGCTAGAATCTCTGCTGACCAATCAGAGAGCGGCAATCTGCTAGGTTCACTCCTGACAAATCAGAGAGCGGCAATCTGCTAGGTTCTCTCCTGACCAATCAGAGAGCGGCAATCTGCTAGGTTCTCTCCTGACCAATCAGAGAGCGGCAATCTGCTAGGGTCTCTGCTGACCAATCAGAGAGCGGCAATCTGCTAGGTTCTCTCCTGACCAATCAGAGAGCGGCAATCTGCTAGGGTCTCTGCTGACCAATCAGAGAGCGGCAATCTGCTAGGTTCTCTCCTGACCAATCAGAGAGCGGCAATCTGCTAGGGTCTCTGCTGACCAATCAGAGAGCGGCAATCTGCTAGGTTCTCTCCTGACCAATCAGAGAGTGACAATCTACTAGATTGTCTCCTGACCAATTAGAGAGCGACAATCTACTATATTCTCTCCTGATCAATTAGAAAGCGGCAATCTACTAGATTATTATCTGACCAATCAGAGAGCGACAATCTACTAGATTCTCTCCTGACCAATCAGAAAGCGACAAGCCACTAAACTTTTCTCCTGACCAATCAGAGCATTACGCTAAAAGCCAACGCAAAGCTCACCTGTCCAATCATGAGATCCAGCTCCTGAGGCGACACTCGCAGACTCCGTTCGCGCCACTGCGTTTCAAGCAGCTCGGCGATGCACTCGTACTTCACTAGCGAGTCGTGCAGCCTCTTGTGCGCCTCGGTCAGCGAAGTTGAAGTCGCCTCGGGGGCGGCCGCAGTTGCGGCTGTATCGCCACCTTCTTCGAATGACTCAGCGTAGTCGGCAGCGGCAGCTTCGGCCTCCTGAACCTGATGGGGTTTTACGACAGGATAATAATCCTTCAGGTGTGGGATGCGAATCTAGACTCAGGTGTGGGATTATAATCTAGAAGACTCAGGTGTGGGATTATAATCTAGACTCAGGTGTGGGATTAGAATCTAGACTCAGGTGTGGGATTAGAATCTAGACTCAGGTGTGGGATTATAATCTAGACTCAGGTGTGGAATTAGAATCTAGACTCAGGTGTGGGATTAGAATCTAGACTCAGGTGTGGGATTATAATCTAGACTAATGTGTGGGATTAGAATCTAGACTCAGGTGTGGGATTAGAATCTAGACTCAGGTGTGGGATTAGAATCTAGACTAATGTGTGGAATTAGAATCTAGACTCAGGTGTGGGATTATAATCTAGACTAATGTGTGGGATTAGAATCTAGACTCAGGTGTGGGATTAGAATCTAGACTCAGGTGTGGGATTAGAATCTAGACTAATGTGTGGGATTAGAATCTAGACTAATGTGTGGAATTAGAATCTAGACTCAGGTGTGGGATTAGAATCTAGACTCAGGTGTGGGATTAGAATCTAGACTAATGTGTGGGATTAGAATCTAGACTCAGGTGTGGGATTAGAATCTAGACTCAGGTGTGGGATTAGAATCTAGACTAATGTGTGGAATTAGAATCTAGACTCAGGTGTGGGATTAGAATCTAGACTAATGTGTGGGATTAGAATCTAGACTCAGGTGTGGGATTAGAATCTAGACTCAGGTGTGGGATTAGAATCTAGACTAATGTGTGGGATTAGAATCTAGACTCAGGTGTGGGATTATAATCTAGACTAATGTGTGGGATTAGAATCTAGACTCAGGTGTGGGATTAGAATCTAGACTCAGGTGTAGGTCATCTGTATCAGCACAGCCCACCTTTAAGTCCAACACGCTCTCCATCCACAACCAGAACTCCTCTTCGAAATCTTTCCACCGCAACAGGCATTGCAACCGCTCATTGTCCCGTTCGAGTAGCTGCAGATTTCGGCTCAGCATGTCCGGGTGCCGGGCCAAAAACAGTTCCAATGGTGTCCGGCGACCGCCAGATGCTGCGGCCACCGCCTGCGCCTTGCTGGCTCCCGCCTTGGTGGCCGCCTGAAAAAGTAATATAATTTGTCGCTTTTGCTTTGCTCGTGCATTGATAAGCCAATCAGAGAGCGACTAAGCAAGTCGTCTCTTAACCAGCCAACCAGAGAGCGACTACACAAGTCCTCTTTAACCAGCCAATCAGAGAGCGACTAAGCAAGTCATCTCTGACCAACCAATCAGAGAGCGACTACCGTAAGCAAGTCCTCTTTAACCAGCCAATCAGAGAGCGACTACACAAGTCCTCTTTAACCAGCCAATCAGAGAGCGACTACGCAAGTCCTCTTTAACCAGCCAATCAGAGAGCGACTAAGCAAGTCATGTCTTAACCAGCCAATCAAAGAGCGACTAAGCAAGTCATCTCTAACCAGCCAATCACACTGGGCGCAAGTTTCACCTGCAGCTGTTTCAGAGTCATCCTCAGCTTGCCATTGAGCCAGACCAGCTGTTTGAGATCGTTGCACACATCGCCAGACAGACCGCTGACTGGCGCCTCACCCTGCGAAGCTCCATTCTGCCTGCGAGTAAACGAATCCGACTGCTCAAAATGCTCAAAGTCCAGCGGAGAAGTGAGCTGGCGAGCAAAGCGCTGGAGCAAAGTCTCCTTGCAAGCCAGCCAGCCGAATGCCAACAGAAGCTCACGGGAGCCCGAACTCTGTTTAAATAGTTAAAAATTTTCAACTATTTAGAATCCTATTTAACTATGTAGAATCCCACAGTGCATGGCTCACCTGATCCTCCGGCAGCAGATCGAAATCTCGACAATAGAACCCCAGCCTGGTGAGCTCCCGTTTGAGAAATACAACCAGCTCCTGACTAGTGAAGGAGGTGAATGCCCGGACGCAGACCTCATCCACATCGCCATATTTCACATAGTAGATGGTTTCAAACAGCAGACGCCAGAGCTCTTTGACAGCTCCAGGCTCGTTGAACTTTGCCAGCCGAAATATCTCCGCTTTCATACGACTGAAGCCAAAGCTGTGCAGAATTTTTAGCAGCAATTCAATGCTTTCTTTGATTTGCACCATGCTGGCTTCACTGAGAAGAAATTTGCATGCAATGGAGTTATAAAATGTACTGTAATGATTTAAATTTCTTTGCCAGGGTCATATGCAAAATTTAAGACAAAACGAACTAATTCTTTTACTTAGAACACAAACAGTTTAATGAAATAAATGTTCTATATTTAGCAAATTCTCAAAAAGAAGACATTGACAAGTAAAAAAATGTTTAAGAATGCCAATAAATTACTATAACAAAAAGGTTTACAAAAAATTCAATTAGTATAATAATTTTTAATAGCATTATGCAGATGACAAAGCATAATTTGACAAACAGCCTAGGTTAAAAAACATTGCTCATTATCCTAAAATCTAATCAGTTTATTATTAAAATTATAATACATGTATATAGTCAAGACTTTTGCGATAGGGGCCTCACGGCCTGTTTGCGGCGCCTGCGCCCCCCGTCAGTAGTATAGTCAAGACTTATTATTTTTATCTAGCTAAGCCAAATAGTAAATTTAGTAAAGTTTTGCTTATTTTCTAGTATTCTTTAGACATGGCTATGGAAAGCTAGATATAGATGTTTGGCAAACTCATAGTTTACTATATTTTTTATTTATATTTACTAGCTTTTTCTAGCTTGAAACTATAAATTATCAACTTTATTTTGTAGACCCTAACAAGCCAACTGTCCTTACCAACAAGATTGTAGGGTCTTGCTATCTTGCTATCATAAAAAAATAGATTAAAAGACCATTAGAACCTAATTAGAGATAGGCATAACATAATGCAATAAAAATAAATGAATTTTTACCTATTTCTTGCTATGCTTTTTCAAGTATAATAAAAAGGCAATGTCCTAGTTTCTTAAATTAATTTATATTTACCCACTTTCTTTACTTTCAATATAAATCATACCTAGACAACATCAAGCACTTATAACTATATAATATTTTCTGCCAGGTTGCAGTCATTGTGTTGCCTAGTATAAGCATTTTGACTGATAGCTAACAGGCATACAATGTGCTTCTCAACTATGCATTTAAGTCTTAGTTCCTGGGTTAACAACAACAACAACAACAGAGTACGCTGCCAGATCACAAAAGCAGCGTCAGATGGCGCGCTTCAAAGCTTGGGCGCGAACAAAAGCCGCACCGCCGGCAGAGTCCGGGGCGCCGGCGTCAGCCAGCAGACAGTCGACGTAGCGCCGAGTCCTCGCCTGTCCCTGCCGGTAGGGTGCCTGCAACGTAAGTAGCAGCACCTCCTGCACTGGCTCCGGGCAGTAGGCCTCGGCGCGGATGACGTGGCCTGCCAGCTGGAGTCGCCGACGGCGCAGCAGATCGCTAGGACGGGCCAGGCCGGCGCGATGATAGAGCGCCGTGTTGGTGACTCGCTCGTTGCCGATCTTGAAGGCGGCGCGCAGCAGGCCAGCGTGCGCCGCGTCGACTTGAGCCTCGAGCGAGTCTGTCAGCGTCCAGGTCTCGGCGTTGTATAACAGGACGGTCTCGATCACCGCCTGGAACAGCGCCGCCCTCTGGCGGTCGGGTAGGGCCTTGGACTGCAGGATTTAGTCCTGGGTTAAGGACTAAATCAATGGAGATTTTTATGCTTATTAAAAATTAAACATTATATAATTGGAGTGGTAGAGGCTAAAATTCAAATAATAGTCTCAGTCATTCTATATTATATAGGCTATACAATACATAAATACATAAAGTTAATACTGGTTACTGCTAATAAGTAATAAGTTAAACTATCGCTGCCATTCTTTATAAACTCCCTATGTCCAGGTCATAGTGAATTATGGAGGAAATTTTGGCATTGCCATTAGATCATAAATCACAACCTTTACCCTTAGTTTGATTATAGAATGTATCTTAAGTAAGTCATACGGCATATGCTTTAGAGCTGTGGCATAAAAATTCACACCTAAAAGGCGCTACTAACTAACAACTAAAAGACTCAGAAAATGTAGATACAATGATTTGAAGTTAAGGCCATTATATATCCTGTATCTATAGATACATGTATGTATACTTGTGTTATTAGAATGCATATAGAATTCCCAGCAAACCACTAGAGAGGCAACAAGTGACGTGTTTCGGATAAAATTATTGCATGTTAAACATGTTAAATCACGAAATGTCGATAATAGTGTATGAATAGACGCAGTTATTTTATTGATCAACTCATTTTGCTGTTTTCTCGTATTATTTGAATATATTGTCAGCATTCAGTCAAATTAATATTTTTTTAAAATGACAATTTAAAACATTTGCTTTAATGGTTGTACATTACAATTTATTTGACCTTTTGAAAAAAAAACTTTTTCCTCGAAATGACAATAATTTTAATTTAAGAACACTTCACATTTCACAAGTTCCAGCAGGATTTAATATTCAATTATTTATTATAAGGCATGGTTTCTAGATATTGACAGACAGACATTTAGACCAGAATTCAGAACTGTAAACTGTATTGGATCTTTATTTTTTACAGGTGATGTTTAAAATAGAAATAACTATAAGTTAGAATTTAGAAACTACCTAGAACCTACTAAAGTGTGCATCATTAGATCCTTTATTTTCGGATCTTAAATTTAGGTATTTTTTCTCCAAGATCGAAATTTAGGTCAGGTAATCTTAGTTTAGTTACTGAATCTCTAGTCAATAGGCTTAACCTTAATTTTTTTATCTATTAATTAGTCTAAACTTGATGTTATTATTAGGCCCTAGTAAAATGTGGAACAGTAAAATTGACTATGATATGGAGAGGAGTCATGACTAACAATAAAAATCAAGCTCCAATTTAGGTAAATGCATTAGGTTAGGGGCCTAGATAAATTTTGGGCAGTTGTTATTGTTACGGTAGCCTAACCATATAATAAATAGCGAGATGGTTATTTTTACAGTTAATAACACTTAAAACAAATACCATCTAAATGAAGTGACAAACTTGCTATGCAATATACTATGATAGTTAAAATGTTTTATGAAGCATTTTTTATGAAATGTTTTTTTGAAACATTTTATTAATAAATACCATGGTAACTTCTAGTGGTTTTTGCCATGGTAGCTCATTTTAGGTAATTGTTACTATTAGTATTACCTTATAATTTAATAGAAATTTATTTCACATGACCGTAAAAATGGCCATTTTGCTTTCTTCCTACAGTGACCATAAAAATAACAGTTTTGCTATTTATATGGTTATATTAAGTAAAGACCATAGGCCTGCATAGTGTCTTACTCTTATGTGTTAACCATAAAAATAACCGTTTTGTTATTTATACAATCACCATAACAATAACAACTGCTAAAATTTAGGTAAAAAAATTCTTAAATATAAGATAAGAATATATTAAATGGTATCTAATAAAGATGGTTTATTAAAAATGGAGGCAAGTTAACTTATTAATATTAATAATAATAATGGAGTACTTTAGGCATGGGGGCCATGTCTATAATATTGGAGCTTATAAGCATGGCTATAATCATTGATATAAAATGTATGCTCTGTATGGCTCTCTCATAATCAAATGGTAGCTTAGTGGATAAGATGATTGCCTTAAGATTGTATGTAGCAAGGTTTGAATCCCAAGTGGTTTGGAGTTTTTTAATTTGAATTTTTTTAGCGAACAACAATTTTTGTCTTGAATTTTCTAAGTTTTTTTAATTAAAATCAAATAATTCACTAATTAAATTAAATTAATTTTTAATAAGAATAATACTAAATCTCAAAGTGCAGCCAATAGCTATGTATTGAAAAAAATATTTCTTTTTTAGTAGGCCTAGCTACACATATATAATTGCAGCCACAATTTGAAATTATTTCATGTCACTCTTAAAAATTTAATAAAGTTTAATTTTAAAAAATGTCAAATAAAAAAACTCCAACTTTTCAATCAATTGATCTTTTCATCCAATCAATGATTATATACATGGCATAGCAGCTGTGCCTATAAGTTCCAATATTAGAGACATGGCCACCCACTGTGTCTCTTACACAAGAATATTTATGCCAATTCTTGACCTATGCTATGTATTAGATATTGCTGGCAGCTATAGGATAAAAAGAAAGGAGATTAGAAAATGTAAAAAAGAAAGAAGCTAGAAAGAATAGTCATATTAGATCTTCAAAATAAAAATAAAGCCAATAAGAAATACCTGTTATTTGTATTGTGACTTAGTAAGTGTACATTGAGTATACTCACTATATTATTTTTATAGACTGATTTAACAATATTTCATTTAGCATTTACCTAAATGTGTTCATTCTTTTAAACCCCCTTGTGCTTTTAAATATCAATTATTGATATCTTCATTTTGATCAAGAATATAAATATTAACTTGTGGGCTTCAAAGCTCAAGTTTTTTATATCTCATGCTAACGATTATAGAGTTGTTTTACTAATTTTGAAAAGTCAGTTCAATAGACATCTGAGTAGATTAAGAAAGCTTAAGCAAAAAATGAAGCAGAATGACATTTGTTGGAAAGAACAAAGGTAGAGATTATACTTAAAATAGTTAAAGCTAAGGCAATGTCAAAAGAACTTGTATAAGAAAAAGACTCAGAAGCCAAGAAAATTATAGAGACCATGCTCTAATGGCAGGCTATCCAGTAATCATTATTTGAATAATTGAGTCATTAACTGCAAGCATCTAAGAAAAATAGCTTTGCCTAGAATGATGCTTGAAAATTAAAAAAAAAATTGTATCTATAATTTGCTATTTTTTTAAAGAAATAGTGCACCCTAAATTTTTTTATCATTTAATATGCCTCATTTAAAGAGGGTCTCCCTAAAACACGCCCGCACTGCCCCAAACTGCTACACATTATAACATTTTTTGTCAATGCAGTATTTAATTGCAGAGAAAACTATTTCTTATAAGAGTAATGAAATAAATAACTTTAATTATTATTATTAATAATATTATTATTTTTAATATTCTTCTTTTTTATTATTAGGTTATATTATTCATATTCATATATCACCTATTATTCACCAAATTTTATATTTAAAAGTGAGAAAACTAAATTTAATAAAAACTTGAAGCTTAACAGAAAACACACTTTGAAAATGCCTTAGTTATAGTCCAAATTGTTATAATGTGTAGCAGTTCAGGGTGGTACGGGGCGTGTTTTAGGGAGACCCATTTAAAGATATATTTTTTGTTAAAGCAAAGTTGCATTGCTAGTATACATTATAAAATATTATATATATCTTAGCCATATATTGATTGGTTATATTTTTCATGACTAGACCATGAAAATTCTTTTCTAATACCGATTTTTCTCTCTATTTTGATCCATGGAAACTTGGGTTGTGTGTTTGGTTTGCATCTTGGGAGTTCATGAAACTATCTAAATATTTGTTTTGTGGCATGTGCTGAACAGTGTACTTTCTATTTTTAACTCAAATTAATTCATTTTTTATTTCAAACTTCAACTTCTTCAGCGCATTGGCCTTGACCTTTTTCAGGACTCAATGCTCTTCAATTGCCATGGGACTTTTGTCTGCTCGTAGCATTTTTAATTGTTTAGCGCGCAGTTCAATGCCGCTACTAATATTTCTACTGTTAGTAGTGTGCATGCGCGGCTGCCTGGCCAAGCATTGGTGCGTATGGACCTTTGGCCAGTGCAGCGTCACCTGCGGCGATGAGGGCGTCCTCCGCCGGACTCGAGTGTGCAGCTGCAAGCGGAATCGGAGCAGCCTGGTGGTCAAGATCAAGGACAAGTTTGTCGAGCTGATCAACCGCGACTGTCGGAGGCTGTCGCCGCAGAGTGAAACTGTCAAGTGTCCCGACCTGCCTCAGTGCGATCAGGATCGGCCTAGCGCTAACCAGGTCCGTGTTGGCTGAGCTGCTCTGTGAATCTTGTGGGATTCGGGGTCTGGTGATTTTATATTGGGATTTTGGAATCTTATCTTGGGATTTGGAAATCTTATTCTGGGATTTGGGAATCTTATCTTGAGATTTGGGATTTGGGAATCTTATCTTGGGATTTGGAAATCTTATCTTGGGATTTGGGAATCTTATCTTTGGATTTGGGAATCTTATCTTGGGATTTTGGAATCTTATCTTGGGATTTGGGAATCTTATCTTGGGATTTGGGAAGCTTATACTGAGATTCTGTATTTAGGAATCTTATCTTCGGATTCGGGGTTTGGGGATATTATCTTGGGATTTGGAAATCTTATCTTGAAATTTAAGATTTAGGATTACTCGTAGTATCTTGGAAATCGGAATTTAGGAATATTATCTTGGGATTTGGAATTATTATCTTGGGATTCGGTATTTGGGATCTAGGTTATGGATTTCAGATTTTTTAAATTCGGGATCTTGGATTAACGAATTTTTCTCTCTAATGAATGAACTCACAGATATATAGAAATATCAAAATCAATGCCCCATCAGATAATAGCCGCCTGCATCATCACAATTGTACTGCTGTGCGTTCTGTTTGCCTCGGCTAAAACCTGGGTGCCGGCACTGTACAAGTACTACTTTGTTGACCGCGAGAGGCGGCGCAGGCGGCGTCAGCAGCAGCAGCAGCAGCTCAGGCCTGAGCAGGCTCTGCCGAGGCAAGCCTCCGTAACCAATCAGATCCAGCAGCAGAGGCGAAACTCGTCCTCATCGGACAACATGTCCGTTTCGTTTGAGTCGTCCAACGGTCACGGCCAGTCGATTGACCAGCCGCAACCGGAGTTGCCGCTGGAGCCGCCGCCGTATCACGACGCTGTTTATGGCGAAGTGGCCGGCGAGCCTCCGCCGAGCTACACGGAGGCTGTCAAGGAGCAGCGGCTTCAGATGCAGCAGCAGCAACAGGCGGAAGAAGCTCGTGCTGCTACGTCTGATACCAATGTCGACTCGAGCGTTGCCTTGGAAACTGCGGTACGGGTCTGCGTTCTGATTTACATGCGTGATGATCGCACCGTTTATTGAGAATTGGAATGCTGTATGGGATATGCTGAGGGACTGTATGATGCTGAGGGACTGTATGATGCTGAGGGACTGTGTGATGCTGAGGGACTGTGTGATGCTGAGGGACTGTGTGATGCTGAGGGACTGTGTGATGCTGAGGGACTGTGTGATGCTGAGGGACTGTGTGATGCTTTAGCTTAGGGACTGTGTGATGCTGAGGGACTGTGTGATGCTTTAGCTGAGGGACTGTATGATGCTGAGGGACTGTGTGATGCTGAGGGACTGTGTGATGCTGAGGGACTGTGTGATGCTGAGGGACTGTGTGATGCTGAGGGACTGTGTGATGCTGAGGGACTGTGTGATGCTGAGGGACTGTGTGATGCTGAGGGACTGTGTGATGCTGAGGGACTGTGTGATGCTGAGGGACTGTGTGATGCTGAGGGACTGTGTGATGCTGAGGGACTGTGTGATGCTTTAGCTTAGGGACTGTGTGATGCTGAGGGACTGTGTGATGCTTTAGCTGAGGGACTGTATGATGCTGAGGGACTGTGTGATGCTGAGGGACTGTGTGATGCTGAGGGACTGTGTGATGCTGAGGGACTGTGTGATGCTGAGGGACTGTGTGATGCTGAGGGACTGTGTGATGCTGAGGGACTGTGTGATGCTGAGGGACTGTGTGATGCTGAGGGACTGTGTGATGCTTTAGCTTAGGGACTTTGTGATGCTGAGGGACTGTGTGAAGCTGAGGGACTGTGTGATGCTTTAGCTTAGGGACTGTGCGATGTTTTAGCTTAGGGACTGTGTGATGTTTTAGCTTAGGGACTGTGCGATGTTTTAGCTTAGGAACTGTGCGATGCTTAGGGACTGTGTGATGCTTAGGGACTGTGCGATGCTTGAGCTTAGGGACTGTGTGATGCTTGAGCTTAGGGACTGTGCGATGCTTGAGCTTAGGGACTGTGCGATGCTTAGGGACTGTGCGATGCTTTAGCTTAGGGACTGTGCGATGCTTAGGGACTGTGTGAAGCTGAGGGACTGTGTGAAGCTGAGGGACTGTGTGATGCTTAGGGACTGTGTGATGCTTTAGCTTAGGGACTGTGCGATGTTTTAGCTTAGGGACTGTGCGATGCTTTAGCTTAGGGACTGTGCGATGCTTAGGGACTGTGTGAAGCTGAGGGACTGTGTGATGCTGAGGGACTGTGTGAAGCTGAGGGACTGTGTGATGCTGAGGGACTGTGTGATGCTGAGGGACTGTGTGATGCTGAGGAACTGTGTGATGCTGAGGGACTGTGTGATGCTGAGGGACTGTGTGATGCTGAGGGACTGTGTGATGCTTTAGCTTAGGGACTTTGTGATGCTGAGGGACTGTGTGAAGCTGAGGGACTGTGTGATGCTTTAGCTTAGGGACTGTGCGATGTTTTAGCTTAGGGACTGTGTGATGTTTTAGCTTAGGGACTGTGCGATGTTTTAGCTTAGGAACTGTGCGATGCTTAGGGACTGTGTGATGCTTAGGGACTGTGCGATGCTTGAGCTTAGGGACTGTGTGATGCTTGAGCTTAGGGACTGTGCGATGCTTGAGCTTAGGGACTGTGCGATGCTTAGGGACTGTGCGATGCTTTAGCTTAGGGACTGTGCGATGCTTAGGGACTGTGTGAAGCTGAGGGACTGTGTGATGCTTAGGGACTGTGTGATGCTTTAGCTTAGGGACTGTGCGATGTTTTAGCTTAGGGACTGTGCGATGCTTTAGCTTAGGGACTGTGCGATGCTTAGGGACTGTGTGAAGCTGAGGGACTGTGTGATGCTGAGGGACTGTGTGAAGCTGAGGGACTGTGTGATGCTGAGGGACTGTGTGATGCTGAGGGACTGTGTGATGCTGAGGGACTGTGTGATGCTGAGGGACTGTGTGATGCTTAGGGACTGTGTGATGCGATGCTTGAGCTTAGGGACTGTGTGATGCTTAAGCAGAATGTTCAGTTAATTATTTAAAAAATCATTTTTATATTACAGCAACTACCAGGGCCGTCAGATACGTCCAATATTGTCTGACCTTCAATCCTGACTCAATTGCTTATCTCTACTCAGTGGCATGAAGTAAAAGCATTAATACGCTTTTTACTTTCGCATTATTGGCTTTAAAACAGTAAAGTATATAATGCTCAGTAAACTCAACGTTAAATTATAATTATTGTCTCTATGCAGCTTATTTCTATGCTACATGCATGATGTGTAAATTACTGCTTACACAAATGGCCTCATTAAAAATTGTTTATTTGTCTTTCTAACAAATTTCTATCAAAATGGTATGTTACATGTTAATTAATTAAATGGTTTCAGAGCACATTTCTTCGTGAAATAATTTCAACCCTGTTTAAATGATTAATTTTTCAGTAAAACAAATTTTATTATATTTTTAAGCTAACAAATCAGCATGATTATTTCATTGCCTCATTCGATACAAATTCTATTTTTATTGCTAATTCAAACGATCTGTTGCAATCGCTTCTTAAATATTCTCGGTTTGTTCTGCACATTTGCAATGTTGTGTCTGGCTTAAAGAATTTTTATTCTTCTTTTTTTTATAAAAATTTCGTTTTCCACAGGAATGCTTCAATATATTGTAGATATGCCAATTTGTTACTAGGAAATTTATTCTAGCATCAGCTAATTTTTGTCTGTTGTGCGTTTTGCAGTATTTCCTTTGGCCGAACTGTTGTGCATATTTGGCTGCAATAAAAGAATTTGAATGCTGAATATATTTTTCTGTTCGCTTGCAGGCTTGCCGATCTGCCATGTTTTCAAATGAAATACAATATTGCTCTTCTTGCTCCCGTCTATTAACTTCATTTACTAGGTTCAAGCTGGATAAAAATCTGCTGAGCGCTTGGTATAATATTATTAGCAAACTTACATTAATTTGGAAATCGAGCTCTGTAGTGAATTGCCTAAAAAAGTTTACTCAACATCATTCGGTAATACGGATTTCGTGTTACATGAACGTGTACTTGTAGAACAGCCTTCAAGAGTGGTGAACAATCTGAGATGTAGTAAGATTCGTATGTGCATTTGGTTTTTTACATAACTGCGATACACAAACTTGCTGGTGCGTTTACAATTACGTCAAGTTGAACTTGTCAAGTTATAGCAACAATTGACCCTAATGACTGTCATTTATTTTATTTAGAATGAGATAAATGATATAGCTCTTTCTTTTTTCAGTGGATTTGGGTTGAAAAAAGTTAAAAGCAATAATTTCAAGTTAGTGTTGAGTTATTCATATTTAAAGTGAAACGGATATAATATAAATATCCGTTGATTTCTGCGAAGCAGTTATTTGAAAATTTAAATATAATTTCATAAAAAAGTATAATGCACTAGAAAAAGCAAAGAATATTGTGTATTGTTTCGCATTTAGTTTTATGTCTATTATAAATTTGTTAAAATATGCACAGATTCTGTTAAATTTTAAAAGTTTTATTTTGTAGGAAACATGATCCGCGATAACACAATATCATTGTTAATTCTGACTACTACGCAAGATTACAAGAAGTAATTGTAATTGCTTGACTTGTCGATTTGAAGTAATTGGTATAACATATTACTTTGCTTTTTTATTTTCTAGCTAAATGCTTATAGCTATTAAGTAACCACATGTCACAAATCATATTAGATACAGTAGAATAATTTCAGTATTAGTTTGATTACATAGGGTAGTTTGTGTATAGGCCTTTCAGCTTTTATTTGGCAGCGCACAAATAAGATCTTTAAGAAATCTGCTTTTAAGGTGTTTTTGACGTAAAACATTAAAACTATTTTTAGTATATAGCTAAAAGATATTAAAGATAAATTTGTTTATCACAACTTTGACATTGACTAACTAGAGTTGAGGTAAGCTTTCAAAGTTGGAAGATATTTTACTAATAAAGTTATGGAACTATGAAATTATTGCTTTATAAGTGAAAAAAACATTTTTTAATTGACATTACCTAAAATTGGTATGAAGTATAGTCTGAAGAGCTTTATTTTCTTTCAGTTTTCCTAATTATAAACCTTTGCAGCTTTGCTACTGATATTAAAGCATTGTTTTTGTTTTATTTGCATTCCACTTTTAGAAACTATTTTTTGTTAAATGTCTTTAAAATAGTATTTTTGTATTCTCTAATATTGTAAAGTGCTATATGGGCAATAGGTAGTGTAAGAGAGTGATAGCATTTTTTATATCAACCTTCTGGTTAGCTACTATTAGTATTGATACATTATTTTTTCTACTATATTGCAATACTAAATTGGTACTTTAAAAATAACTTAGGCTATATAATCTGTTGGATTTAAACTGCCAAGACAAAATTTTATAAGTGGTTTGAAATTCTAAAAATTCATAACTCTCAACCTAAGAATTCAATTCATTTTTTCAGTCAGACTGCTCAGCAGAATCGCGAATGGCATCATCAGCGACTGTCTCGGGTCGCGACTTTCGGCAAGAATTCGACCAGCTGCATCGCCTGGAGTTCGGTTCTGGGCCCGACGAGGTCTGGCAGGTGCTCAATGGCTCCAGCGCCACCGCGGTCGATCAGCTGACAGCATTGCAGGCGGCCGTGTCGAAGGCCAGGCGGCAGCTGGTTGAAGCTGAGCGAAAAGTGGCGCGTCAGCGGTTTCTGGTTGGCTTCCTAACTGACTGCGCCGACAGGCTGTGCAGCGTCGTGGGCGGCGGCTCTGGTGGAGTCGCCAGCAGTGGAATTGGGGACGCTGGTGCGATTGGCAGCAATGGCTCGGAGGGTGGCGCGGATTGTGCGACTCCACTGCAGGTGAGCCACTGCTTTTATTTGCGTGGGCTTCTATTCCCCTGAACCTCTCAGATCCTCAGTTGCTGGGCTAGCCTCCCAGAGTGTCAGTTGCTGGGCCAGCCTCCCAGAGTGTCAGTTGCCGGACCAGCCTCCCAGAGTGTCAGTTGCTGGGCCAGCCTCCCAGAGTGTCAGTTGCTGGGCCAGCCTCCCAGAGTGTCAGTTGCTGGGCCAGCCTCCCAGAGTGTCAGTTGCTGGGCCAGCCTCCCTGAGTGTCAGTTGCTGGGCCAGCCTCTCAGTGTCAGTTCCTGGGCCAGCCTCTCAGTGTCAGTTGCTGGGCCAGCCTCCCAGAGTGTCAGTTCCTGGGCCAGCCTCTCAGTGTGTCAGTTGCTGGGCCAGCCTCCCAGAGTGTCAGTTGCTGGGCCGCCATCGCCTCCCCCAGGAATACCTGGCAGACGAGCCAGTCTACGCCTCGGTGCTGGAGCTGCGCCAGCAACGCCGCCAGGTGTCCAGCGCCTCCCAGCAGAGACCCGGCGCCCTGCCGCCTCCGCTGCCGCCGAAACTGCCGTGGCAGCAGGGGATGCCTCGCCGCACGTCCGGCGGTCACCGGCCTCCGCCGCCTCCGCCTTCCTCGCCGCCTCCTTCGCCGCCGCCCGTGCCTCCCCACAGCGTGCCGCCATCGTCCTGGAGACTGGACCGCAGCAGCGTTCGCTACGTGACGCCCTACGAAGAGTCGGAGCCGGCTTCAACACTGACAGCGGATTCTGCTGAGCAGAAGCAACAGCAGCAGAGGCAGATCATTGCTCAGCGAGTCCAGTGCGAGGAGGCGTTCCACCTGTGCGCACTGCGGGTGCTGGCGCAGTGCTGCAGTGCCGTGCGCTGCGCCGGCCAGCGATCCGCCAGCTGCCGCCCAGCGGCCGAGCTGGTTGGAGAAGCTTTCTACCGATTTGATGAGCTGCAGGTGAGGGCTTCGATTATTGCAGGGCTGTGAGACTTCATCTGCTCAAAGCATTACAAACTGAAAACATCAGTGAACGTTTCGAAGGCTTTTACTAAACTCTAAGCCTCACTAAACTCATTTATTAAGCTAAGACTGCATTTCATACTTCGATCTTACAGACAGCCCAGGAGGCCTTTGTCCGCACTCTGGAGGCCCGCCTAGCCAACTGGAGTTCGGCCAGCCGCATCGGTGATCTCTACCTGTCCCTAATCGAGTGCAAAGCCGTGGCCGAGTACGCTGGGCACCTGTTCGCATCGAGGCAAGCGGTGCAGAAACTGGCCAGCATGCCAGAGTTTTGCGACCTGTTCAAGGTGAGCAGCCTATGTGCCAGCATTGCCTAAACTCTCCCACCAGGTATCAACGCTTTCATCTAGATACATGCTCCCATCAGGTGTACATGCTCCCATCAGGTGTACATGTTACCAACAGGTGTACATGCTCCCATCAAATGTACATGCTCCCATCAGGTGTACATGTTCCCAACAGGTGTACATGTTCCCAACAGGTTACATGCTCCCATCAGGTGTACATCATTTCATCAGGTGTACATCATTTCATCAGGTGTACATCATTTCATCAGGTGTACATGCTCCCATCAGGTTACATGCTCTTGCCAGTGCACATGCTCCCACCAGGCTTACATCCTTCCATCAGGTGTACATGCTCCCAGCAGGTGTACATACTCTATCAGGTGTACCTGCTACCATCACATGTACATATTCTGACCATTTTTATATTATTCCATCCTGAAGCTACGTGTTCAGTTGCATGCATGTCACATGTTGAAATCCAGTAAAAAATATTTTGGTTGCCCGCGTTGTTCCCGCAGGTGGCTGGCGGCTGCGGCGGCCGCCCAGTGGTCACAGTCACCTCACCGGAGCTAAAACGTAGCGAAGAAATTGGCGTTGTCGATTTGGTGTCACTACCAGCTCGATGGCTGGTTACTCACGCAGAGAATTGCAAACTGCTGGCTCAGGTGGGTTGGAGATACATTACTGTGCCGTCACTGATGTCTTGCTGTTAGTTAGTTAGCTAGTTAGTTAGTTATTTAGGAATTTAGTTAGTTAGCTAGTTATTTAGTTAGTTAGTTAGTTAGTTAGTTAGTTAGTTATTTAGTTAGTTAGTTAGTTAGTTAGTTAGCTAGTTAGTTAGTTAGTTAGTTAGTTAGTTAGTTATTTAGGAATTTAGTTAGTTAGTTAGTTAGCTAGTTATTTAGTTATTTAGTTAGTTAGTTAGTTAGCTAGTTATTTAGGAATTTAGTTAGTTAGTTAGTTAGTTAGTTAGTTAGTTAGTTAGTTAGTTAGTTAGTTAGTTATTTAGTTAGTTAGTTAGTTATTTAGTTAGTTAGTTAGTTAGTTAGTTAGTTAGTTATTTAGTTAGTTAGTTAGTTAGTTAGTTATTTAGTTAGTTAGTTAGTTAGTTAGTTAGCTAGTTAGTTAGTTAGTTAGTTAGTTAGTTATTTAGGAATTTAGTTAGTTAGTTAGTTAGCTAGTTATTTAGTTATTTAGTTAGTTAGTTAGTTAGCTAGTTATTTAGGAATTTAGTTAGTTAGCTAGTTATTTAGTTATTTAGTTAGTTAGTTAGTTAGTTAGTTAGCTAGTTAGTTAGTTAGTTAGTTAGTTAGTTATTTAGTTATTTAGTTAGTTAGTTAGTTAGTTATTTAGGAATTTAGTTAGTTAGTTAGTTAGTAGTTATTAAGTTAGTTATTTAGTTAGTTAGTTAGTTAGTTAGTTATTTAGTTATTTAGTTAGTTAGCTAGTTATTTAGTTATTTAGTTAGTTAGTTAGTTAGTTAGTTAGCTAGTTAGTTAGTTAGTTAGTTAGTTAGTTAGTTATTTAGTTATTTAGTTAGTTAGTTAGTTAGTTAGTTAGGAATTTAGTTAGTTAGTTAGTTAGTAGTTATTAAGTTAGTTATTTAGTTAGTTAGTTAGTTAGTTGTTAGTTATTTAGGAATTTAGTTAGTTAGCTAGTTATTTAGTTATTTAGTTAGTTAGTTAGTTAGCTAGTTATTTAGTTATTTAGTTAGTTAGTTAGTTAGCTAGTTATTTAGGAATTTAGTTAGTTAGTTAGTTAGTTGGTTAGTTAGTTAGTTAGTAGTTATTTAGTTAGTTAGTTAGTTAGTTAGTTAGTTAGTTACTTAGTTACTTAGTTAGTTAGTTATTTTGTTAGTTAGTTATTTAGTTAGTTAGTTATTTAGTTAGTTAGTTACTTAGTTAGTTAGTTAGTTACTTAGTTAGTTAGTTAGTTAGTTAGTTAGTTATTTAGTTAGTTAGTTATTTAGTTAGTTAGTTAGTAGTTATTTAGTTAGTTAGTTAGTTAGTTAGTTAGTTAGTTAGTTACTTAGTTAGTTAGTTATTTTGTTAGTTAGTTATTTAGTTAGTTAGTTATTTAGTTAGTTAGTTATTTAGTTAGTTAGTTACTTAGTTAGTTAGTTACTTAGTTAGTTAGTTAGTTAGTTAGTTAGTTATTTAGTTAGTTAGTTATTTAGTTAGTTAGTTAGTTAGTTACTTAGTTATTTAGTTAGTTAGTTAATAAGCTATCCAGTTAGCCTGCACAACGCCTGACGCCTTCACGCATTACCAGGTGACGCCGCCAGGTCACCCAGACCTGCCCCAGTTGTACGAATTTTGCCAGCGATTGCACCGAGTTTTCTCCGGCGACGCTAGCGGTTGCAGCGGCGGCGGCAGCGGCGGCGGTGGCAGCGGCGCAGGCGGCGGTAGCGGTTCAACCGGAGGCTCCTCGGAAGCGGGTGCCTCCTCAGCCAGCAGCGCTCGCTGCTGCAGGCGGCTGCTGAAGCAGCAACTCATGGTGGAGCTGAGCGGCAATCAACGGAAGCTGCGTCGAGTTTTTCTATTCAGCGACGTGCTGATCTGCGCGAGCCAGCGGCTGCTGACATCGGACAGTCTGGGCGGCAGTTTAGTCGGCCTGGACTCGGCCGAGGAAGTCGGCCTGCAGGCGAAGTGGCACGTGGCTAAAAACTCCTGCGTCCTGTTCAACTCGGAGCGCCAGGCGCCGTCCAGAGCCGCGCTGGAGCAAGAGAACCGGCGTTGCCAGCTGGAGAACTCGTTGAAGATTCGAATCAAATCTCTGCAGGCTGAGATGGCGCAGCTGCGGGCTGAGGCTGGCAGGAATGCGTCAGGTGGGGCAACGTCGCGTCAGATGCAGCGCTGTGTGGACCAGCTCCGGAGGCTGCAGTCGCAGCTCATTGTCACGGTGCCGAATGTGCCGCTGCGGGTCGGCCGCACCCAGGAGAAGCAGTACACCCTGCTGCTGTCGTCGGAGCTCGAGCGGCGCGAATGGGAACAGCTGATTGGTGCTAATCTGGTGCGGATTAACTTGGAGATGCTTTATCAATATATTGCTGAGATGCCATGGCTCCATGGAGGAGTTGCTGAGATGCCATGGCTTAATGGGGAGATGCTGAGATGCCATGGCTCAATGGGGAGATGCTGAGATGCCATGGCTCAATGAAGATGTTGCTGAGATGCCATGGCTCCATGGGGGAGTTGCTGAGATGCCATGGCTTAATGGGGAGATGCTGAGATGCCATGGCTCAATGGGGAGATGCTGAGATGCCATGGCTCAATGAAGATGTTGCTGAGATGCCATGGCTCCATGGGGGAGTTGCTGAGATGCCATGGCTCCATGGGGGAGTTGCTGAGATGCCATGGCTCAATGGGGGAGTTGCTGAGATGCCATGGCTCAATGGGGGAGTTGCTGAGATGCCATGGATCCATGGGGGAGTTGCTGAGATGCCATGGCTCCATGGAGGAGTTGCTGAGATGCCATGGCTCAATGGGGGAGTTGCTGAGATGCCATGGCTCCATGGGGGAGTTGCTGAGATGCCATGGCTCAATGGGGGAGTTGCTGAGATGCCATGGCTCAATGGGGGAGTTGCTGAGATGCCATGGCTCCATGGGGGAGTTGCTGAGATGCCATGGCTCCATGGAGGAGTTGCTGAGATGCCATGGCTCAATGGGGGAGTTGCTGAGATGCCATGGCTCCATGGGGGAGTTGCTGAGATGCCATGGCTCCATGGAGGAGTTGCTGAGATGCCTTGTGTCAACGAGGAGCAACCAAGGTTCACATCCGGCATTCAATATTGCAGGTTCAGCAGCCGGGCAACCGAGGCGACTGCAACCCGGTGACCGTCAGCCAGGCTGAGGTGGCCGACCTTCTGCACGCCTACCGGCACGTCGCTCAGGACGTGACCGACCTCGGAAATCGGTACCTGCGACGCCAGCGCCGACAGGTCCAACAGTCCATGGAGGATGGTCTTGACTGCGTCGATGGCGGCGGCGGCGGCGGCGGCGAAACCGACGACGCCCGATCGACAATCAGCAACGGCGCCGATTTTACTAGCGAACTCGACAAGTGCGAGTCCGGCCTGGTCGGCATGCTTAGCGTCACTGTGCACAAGCTGGAGGGCCCGGCCGAGCCCGCCAGCTACTGCGTTGCCACCGAGATTAAAGACGTCAGCCAGCACTTCATGCGGGTGCACTCCACGCCATTCTGCTCGGCTGGCAGCTCCCAGCCCACGTTCGAGTGCGCCTTCCAGCTCAGTCTGGATGGCACCGAGTCTGCGATCAGGTGCGCCTGCCTGTCTGTCTGTCTGTCTGTCTGTCTGTCTGTCTGTCTGTCTGTCTGTCTGTCTGTCTGTCTGTGTGTCTTAGTGTCTGTCTGTCTGTCTGTCTGTCTGTCTGTCTGTCGGTCTGTCGGTCTGTCTGTCTGTCTGTCTGTCTGTCGGTCTGTCTGTCTGTCTGTCTGTCTGTCTGTCTGTCTGTCTGTCTGTCCGTCTGTCTGTCCTTGTGTCTGTCTGAGCCTCCGTGTCGGACTGCCAGACAGCTAACAGTGTCCTGCTTTGATTCTGTCCTATTTGTCCCCTACCAGCTCCAATCCAACACACTTTATGCCCCGCCCAGATTCGTGGTGTCGCAGATGGACGCGGCGAACAAGCGACCCAACGACATTGGCTATCTGGAGCTGCGCCTGTGCGAAAGCGGCCTCAGGGACTACCAGGCCAAGTGTCACTATCTATCGGCTGGAACGAAGACTCTGCTGTTGACTCTCAGCTTAGCCTTCGTGCCTCAGTACCTGTGCGTTCTGCCCCCTCAGCAGCAGCAGAAAGTGCTCAATAAGCAGTACCAGCAACCTCAGCAGCAGCAGCAGCAGCACCTGGCGGTGTTCGGTGTCCCGCTAGAAACGCTTGTTGAAGCTGAGAAATCAATGCTAGCTGAGCCGCTAGCTGCTGAGGCTGTGCCTATGCTGGTGCAGGGTCTGGTGCAGCAGGTCAACCGCCACCTCACCGAGCTGGGACTCTACAGAGTCTCCGGATCATCCACCGACTTGCAGGTTCGTTCAGTTTTATAACGTTTGCATGCGAGTGTCGATGCTGCCGCCACTTTCAGTGCAGCTCCCGCGTCACACCCTGTGCAACCTGTACACCAGGGTTCGGCAACCTTTGGCCCGCAAAGCCTCTCTATCCGGCCCTCGGTTCCTTTGAAACCTTTTTTACAATATACATCCGGTCCGCCCCAAAGGTCTGTGTCTCTTCTCAGCTCTCTTCTCTCTTATCTCCCCTCTCTCTCTTTTCTTTCTTTTCTTCTCTTCTCTCATCTCTCCTTTCCACTCTTCTCTCCTCTCTCCTCTCTTCTCTCCTCTCTCCACTCTTCTCTCCTCTCTTCTTCTCTTCTATCCTCTCTCCTCTCTTCTCTCCTCTCCTCTCTCCCCTCTTCTCTCCTCTCCTCTCTCCTCTTTTCTCTTCTATCCTCTCTCCTCTCCACTCTTCTCTCCTCTCTCCTCTCTTCTCTTCTATCCTCTCTCCTCTCTTCTCTTCTATCCTCTCTCCTCTCTTCTCTCCTCTCTCCTCTCCACTCTTCTCTCCTCTCTCCTCTCTTCTCTCCTCTCTCCTCTCTCCTCTTTTCTCTTCTATCATTTCTCCTCTCCACTCTTCTCTACTCTCTCCCCTTTTTCTCTTCTATCCCATCTCCTCTTCTCTCTCATCTCTAGTCTCTTCCCTCTCTTCTCGTCTCCTCTGTTTTCCTTTATTCCCTTGTATAAAATGAGCAAAGAGAGAAGAGAGGAGAGGCGAGAGATGGGATGAGAGAAAAGCAGAAGATAAGAAAAGAGAAGAGGGGAGAGGGAGAGATTGGAGGAGGCGAGAAGATAGAGCAGAAAAGAGACGGACATTGAGCGGGCCAGATTGCTATTGTAAAGTTTCAAAGGACCCGAGGACCGGAGTTCGCCGACACCTGCTCTAGGTTCTCCATCTGGCCCTCATACACACAACATCACACGGGGTGTACATCGGCCCTGACTTTCAATTGAAACAGCAGCTGCTCTGCCCTTTGCAAACTAGCGCTAATTGAGCCAATTACGTAACCTGTTGCCAGTGAATTCCAACCCAGCTTCATTATTTGCCTTGCAGAGCGCCCGAGCTCGAATCGACACGGACGGCCCCGGCCCGCCGCAGGCTCTGGACGGCCTGGACATTCACGTCTGCACCGGCTTGCTGAAGCTGTACCTTCGCGAACTGCCGGAGCCGCTGTTTACCGCCAGCCTGCACGAAGCTCTGACTGCGGCTAGCGAAGCGGACGATCGCGAACTGCTGGGACTGCTGCCAACTGGCACCCTGCCGCGTGCCAACGCCGCCACCGCTGCCTTCCTGTTTGACCACCTGCTGCGCGTGTGCGACAGCTGCCAGGTCCGCATTCTTGGTCAACCTTTTCGGATCCTCAGTTGCTGGGCCAGCCTCCCAACTCCATCCTCAGTTGCTGGGCCAGCCTCCCAACTCCATCCTCAGTTGCTGGGCCAGCCTCCCAACTCCATCCTCAGTTGCTGGGCCAGCCTCCCAGATCCATCCTCAGTTGCTGGGCCAGCCTCCCAGATCCATCCTCAGTTGCTGGGCCAGCCTCCCAGATCCTCAGTTGCTGGGCCAGCCTCGCAGATCCTCAGTTGCCGGACCAGCCTCGCAGATCCTCAGTTGCCGGACCAGCCTCTCAGATCCTCAGTTGCCGGACCAGCCTCCCAGATCCTCAGTTGCCGGACCAGCCTCCCAGATCCTCAGTTGCTGGGCCAGCCTCCCAGACCCTCAGTTGCTGGGCCAGCCTCGCAGATCCTCAGTTGCTGGGGCAGCCTCGCAGATTCTCAGTTGCTGGGCCAGCCTCCCAGACCCTCAGTTGCTGGGCCAGCCTCTCAGATCCTCAGTTGCTGGGGCAGCCTCGCAGATCCTCAGTTGCTGGGCCAGCCTCCCAGATCCTCAGTTGCCGGACCAGCCTCCCAGATCCTCAGTTGCAAGCCACTAATAACCCCAGTTCTTCATACCCAGCAGCATAGCATAAAGCAAAACTATAAATAGTTTAAAAACGTTTATTATAAACGTTCAATTGTCGCTGGCCGCACCCCCCCCCATCCAGGTGAACAAGATGTCTCCATCAAATATCGGTTTGATCTTCGGCCCGACTCTCATCCGCCCAGCCATCACGGCGTCGCTGACGCTGACCGCTCTGGACCCGAAGCTGATTGGTCAGCAGTCGATGCAGCAGGGCGCTGTGCTGGCGAGACTGCTGGACCTGTACAGAGCGGGTCGGCTGGTCTTCTGAGTCTGATTTGTTTGTTTATTGATGCCCGATGGTGTCGCTTGTGGATCGGCAGCGTAAAATGTACTTAGTGTGTGCTGCCACCAATGCCAGTTTATCTGTGTGTGCTGCCACCAATGCCAGTTTATCTGTGTGTGCTGCCACCGATGCCAGTTTATCTGTGTGTGCTGCCACCGATGCCAGTTTATCTGTGTGTGCTGCCACCAATGCCAGTTTATCTGTGTGTGCTGCCACCGATGCCAGTTTATATGTGTGTGTGCTGCCACCGATGCCAGTTTATCTCTGTGTGCTGCCACCAATGCCAGTTTATCTCTGTGTGCTGCCACCAATGCCAGTTTATATGTGTGTGTGCTGCCACCAATGCCAGTTTATATGTGTGTGTGCTGCCACCAATGCCAGTTTATATGTGTGTGTGCTGCCACCAATGCCAGTTTATCTTTGTGTGCTGCCACCAATGCCAGTTTATCTCTGTGTGCTGCCACCAATGCCAGTTTATCTGTGTGTGCTGCCACCAATGCCAGTTTATCTGTGTGTGCTGCCACCAATGCCAGTTTATCTCTTTGTGTGCTGCCACTAATGCCAGTTTATCTGTGTGTGCTGTCACCGATGCCAGTTTATCTCTGTGTGTGCTGCCACTAATGCCAGTTTATCTGTGTGTGTGCTGTCACCGATGCCAGTTTATCTGTGTGTGCTGCCACCGATGCCAGTTTATCTCTGTGTGTGCTGCCACTAATGCCAGTTTATCTGTGTGTGCTGCCACCGATGCCAGTTTATCTCTGTGTGCTGCCACCGATGCCAGTTTATCTGTGTGTGCTGCCACCGATGCCAGTTTATCTGTGTGTGCTGCCACCGATGCCAGTTTATCTGTGTGTGCTGCCACCGATGCCAGTTTATCTGTGTGTGCTGCCACCAATGCCATTTATCTCTGTGTGCTGCCACCAATGCCAGTTTATCTATGTGTGTGCTGCCACCAATGCCAGTTTATCTGTGTGTGTGCTGCCACCGATGCCAGTTTATCTGTGTGTGCTGCCACCAATGCCATTTATCTCTGTGTGCTGCCACCAATGCCAGTTTATCTATGTGTGTGCTGCCACCAATGCCAGTTTATCTGTGTGTGTGCTGTCACCAATGCCAGTTTATCTGTGTGTGTGCTGTCACCAATGCCAGTTTATCTGTGTGTGTGCTGCCACCAATGCCAGTTTATCTATGTGTGTGCTGCCACCAATGCTATTCATAGTTTATCAAAGGCTGTGCTGCCACCAATGCCAGTTTATCAAAGGCTGTGCTGCCACCAATGCCAGTTTATCAAAGGCTGTGCTGCCACCAATGCCAGTTTATCAAAGACTTTGCTGTCACAATCCCCAATAGTAACTCGTCCTGTCCTCCCATTTTGGCGATGCCCCTGTCACGAGCCATGAACTGTGCCAGCAGTCATTCTGTTCCGTGCAGCCCCTGTGCAGCCAGGCACTTTCGCTCTCAATATTTTATTCGTCGCAATCCAGCTGCTGACAGAAGTTGCGATCCGGGATTAGTCAGAACTCGATTTACAATTTTCATTTGAATTTCTTTCCGAATTCAGTCAGAAAATGTTTGATTAAATTTTGGTGCATTTTTGCCATTTTATGGTTATTTTCTGGCTTGCCTGCTCTCACTATTCCTCATCTGGTCTGTCATAGTCGTCTACTATTTTAATCTTGTTTATATTTTTTCATATTTTACTAGCTTAAACTTTTGTGTCGATTGCCGCTAAAAGTGCCGCTAATGGTGCCGCTAAAAGTGTCGCTAAGAGTTTCGCTAAAGGTGTCGCTAAAGGTGTCGCTAACAGTGTCGCTAATGGTGCCGCTAATGGTGCCGCTAAAAGTGTCGCTAACAGTGTCGCTAAAAGTGCCGCTAAAAGTGCCGCTAAAAGTGTCGCTAAAAGTGTCGCTAAAAGTGCCGCTAACAGTGCCGCTAAAAGTGTCGCTAACAGTGTCGCTAAAAGTGTCGCTAACAGTGTCGCTAAAAGTGTCGCTAACAGTGTCGCTAAAAGTGCCGCTAATGGTGCCGCTAAAAGTGTCGCTAACAGTGTCGCTAACAGTGTCGCTAAAAGTGTCGCTAAAAGTGCCGCTAACAGTGCCGCTAAAAGTGTCGCTAACAGTGTCGCTAAAAGTGTCGCTAACAGTGTCGCTAAAAGTGTCGCTAACAGTGTCGCTAAAAGTGCCGCTAATGGTGCCGCTAAAAGTGTCGCTAACAGTGTCGCTAAAAGTGTCGCTAACAGTGTCGCTAAAAGTGTCGCTAAAAGTGCCGCTAACAGTGCCGCTAAAAGTGTCGCTAACAGTGTCGCTAAAAGTGTCGCTAACAGTGTCGCTAAAAGTGCCGCTAATGGTGCCGCTAAAAGTGTCGCTAAGAGTTTCGCTAAAGGTGTCGCTAAAGGTGTCGCTAACAGTGTCGCTAATGGTGCCGCTAATGGTGCCGCTAAAAGTGTCGCTAACAGTGTCGCTAAAAGTGCCGCTAAAAGTGCCGCTAAAAGTGTCGCTAAAAGTGTCGCTAAAAGTGCCGCTAACAGTGCCGCTAAAAGTGTCGCTAACAGTGTCGCTAAAAGTGTCGCTAACAGTGTCGCTAAAAGTGTCGCTAACAGTGTCGCTAAAAGTGCCGCTAATGGTGCCGCTAAAAGTGTCGCTAACAGTGTCGCTAACAGTGTCGCTAAAAGTGTCGCTAAAAGTGCCGCTAACAGTGCCGCTAAAAGTGTCGCTAACAGTGTCGCTAAAAGTGTCGCTAACAGTGTCGCTAAAAGTGTCGCTAACAGTGTCGCTAAAAGTGCCGCTAATGGTGCCGCTAAAAGTGTCGCTAACAGTGTCGCTAAGAGTGTAGCTAAAGGTTTCGCTAACAGTGTCGCTAACAGTGTCGCTAACAGTGTCGCTAACAGTGTCGCTAACAGCGAAGCTTAAAGCGGCATTAAAGCGTTAATGTAACTGTAAATACCAAACCTTATTATATGCCTTTTTTCTATTCCAGTATTGATAGGTGTGGTTTTTCTGTTTTCTGATTAAATTGCGCTGTGCATTAAAACTGTCCTTCCCTAATTATTCTGCTTGGCTGTGTACATTTTTCACTAATTTCAAAATGAATAAATTTCTATCCTCTCTCCTTCAGTAATATTCTTGTGCTATATATGACTAATTATTTATAGATTTTTGTGCCACTGTGAAATTGAATTTTTGCGACAGACAATTAACATATTTTTCTCACTAAGCTTAACATTAGAGCCTATATAGTTGATTCAAAGGCGTTTTACTGCCAAATATCTTCATGTTGATTATTTTTGACGCATCAACTTTGACGTATGCAATAACTTTATTGAATTGTCAGATATTGGAAATTGATCAGCGTGTCTGATAACTGCACCTTATTCAGTGGATTCAACACTTTTGCATTGATAACTCGTAATACCGACTTGAGTTTTTTGTAACCATTTTGTATTTAAAATATTCTAGCACAGAACTGTTTCTAAAATTAAATTTTAATTACTTGTAGATAGACGGGAGAAAGAGGGAGAGGGATCGGGGAAGAGGGATAGGGATAAAGGAAGAGGGAGATGGATAGGGGAAGAGGGAGAGGGATAAGGGAAGAGAGAGAGGGATAGGGGAAGAGAGAGAGGGATAAGGGAAGAGAAAGAGGGATAGGGGAAGAGAGAGAGGGATAAGGGAAGAGAGAGAGGGATAGGGGAAGAGAGAGAGGGATAGGGGGAGAGAGAGGGATAGGGGAAGAGAGAGAGGGATAGGGGGAGAGAGAGGGATAGGGGAAGAGAGAGAGGGATAGGGGGAGAGAGAGAGGGATAAGGGAAGAGAGAGAGGGATAGGGGGAGAGAGAGAGGGATAAGGGAAGAGAAAGAGGGATAGGGGAAGAGAGAGAGGGATAAGGGAAGAGAGAGAGGGATAGGGGAAGAGAGAGAGGGATAGGGGGAGAGAGAGGGATAGGGGAAGAGAGAGAGGGATAGGGGGAGAGAGAGGGATAGGGGAAGAGAGAGAGGGATAGGGGAAGAGAGAGAGGGATAGGGGAAGAGAGAGGGATAGGGGGAGAGAGAGGGATAGGGGGAGAGAGAGGGATAGGGGAAGAGAGAGAGGGATAGGGGGAGAGAGAGGGATAGGGGGAGAGAGAGGGATAGGGGGAGAGAGAGGGATAGGGGAAGAGAGAGAGGAGGGATAGGGGAAGAGGGACATAGACACTGCCACTTGTATTATGAATGGTTACTTGCTTCAAGATTTCATGGAGTTCAAGTCCCCTAAGCAAATACGGTAGTAATGTGACGTGTAAAACTGAATGTCTGCATATTTTAATATCTATACATGCGCATTTCCGAAGCTAAAACTGCCAACTACTCGTAGCTGCATTAAAATCAACTGGACTCGCGGTGTGTGCGGTCCGCAATTTGACTTCCTGTTAGTGTTACTAGAGCCTGTGTGCACATGCAAATTATATTATTAAACATTGTTGCTATTAGCTAAAATTTTGTTGATAAATGCTTAAAATTGATATCCAAGGCTCTTGTAGTTGATTTCAGGGCATGTGCACGAACGTAACTGAGGTCACGTTCCGAGGCCACATTTGGCTGGTGTACATGTACAGGGCGCCACATTTGGCTGGTGTACATGTACGGGGCGCCACATTTGGCTGGTGTACATGTACGGGGCGCCAGATCTGACTGGTGTACATGTACGGGGCGCCAGATCTGACTGGTGTACATGTACGGGGCGCCAGATCTGACTGGTGTACATGTACGGGGCGCCACTTCTGACTGGTTTTGCATGTATCGGGCGCCACATCTGACTGGTTTTGCATGTACGAGGCGCCACATCTGGCTGGTGCAAGGGGCGCCACATCTGGCTGGTGCAAGGGGCGCCACATCTGGCTGGTGCAAGGGGCGCCACATCTGGCTGGTGTAAGGGGCGCCACATCTGGCTGGGTGTACATACGGGGCGCCACAATACACACATAGACATAGTACATGGTCGCAATAGTGAAAAGGGTCAAACTGAGTGTGCCAGCTGCTTCGCATTAACAGCAGCAGCTAAAGGTCACGTGTGCAGCTTGAGTTTTGGGTATAGCTATATGCACAGATACTATAAACACTAGATAGGCCACTCCAGCTAATTTTCACAACACGACAGTTTACTCTACTTTCTGCTTAGTAGTAGTAAAAACATTTTAGCGTTATTTATATTTTTTAAAAATAAAAAAACAGATGAATGCAATGCAGCAATTGTATTGATTTTTTTGCAAAAAGAAACTTATAATTATACTTTCCACAATTCAAAGCAACATTGTGAATGCTTTAGATTGCATAGAAGGCTATATTATTGCAGTCAACTATTGTATATTTAGCAAATACGAGCTATATCATATACTCCATAATCCATATTCGTGTAGCAAAATAGAAAGATTTCTCATCTTAATCAGCTCATCTGTTTGTGAAACTCGCAGCGTGCTGTTGAAGAACAGGGTCGCCAGTCGCCCTTGTTCAGAGGCAGCATTCAGAACGGCCCAACAGATGAAAAAAACTGGCGAATGCGCCACTTCAAGGTCCAGGGATGTATCCGATGGAGAGCCAATCCTCAGTGGTTTCGTAACAGGCAGCCGATAAGCAGCAGGACTTTTGTGGTGCAGCTGCAATGAGCTGCTGATGAGATGACATCCTTTGACCAGAGCACCCCTGACTGCGAGCGCCCTGCCGCCCAGTCGACCGCTGGAAGCTGCGCTAGCCACGCCTCCACAGTCCATGGATGCACGACTGCGCTGCACTTGCCTTGACCATCGAATGTTGCCGCTGCAGCCGCTTGATTTGCCTGTCGCTTTCGGGATTGCCGCTGCAGCCGCTTGATTTGCCTGTCGTTTTCGGGATTGCCGCTGCAGCCGCTTGATTTGCCTGTCGCTTTCGGGATTGCCGCTGCAGCCGCTTGATTTGCCTGTCGTTTTCGGGATTGCCGCTGCAGCCGCTTGATTTGCCTGTCGCTTTCGGGATTGCCGCTGCAGCCGCTTGATTTGCCTGTCGTTTTCGGGATTGCCGCTGCAGCCGCTTGATTTGCCTGTCGCTTTCGGGATTGCCGCTGCAGCCGCTTGATTTGCCTGTCGCTTTCGGGATTGCCGCTGCAGCCGCTTGATTCGCCTGTCACTTTCGGCCTCGGGATCGTTGCTGCAGCCGCTTGATCGTTGCCTCTAGCGCTTGGAACCCGCGAATCGGCTGCAGAGGTGAGAGCTTTCAGCCGCAACAGCTGTTCTCGGCGCAGAATCTGGTAGCCGAAGGTTGCTCTGCCACAGCACTGGCAGCAGGCAAGTCGCAGGCTCGGCTGCAGATAGATTGCTAATTGGCCCCAGCACTGGAGGGTACATGTCGTCTGCCTCTTCATCGTTTATCAGTCCTTTGCACAGAGGGTAGCTGGTCTATTTGAACGAGCCGAGGCAGCATCAACTCTTGGTGTGGGATTGCGTCCCAGCGAAAACAGATGTCTTGCACATCCGTGGCACTTTGTAAGGCAGCAGTAGGCCTCGTCCATAAAGTGCAAGCTGAACACACGGAGGCCCCGTGATTTAATTGTTTATAAAGGTCAATATCCACGCTCCTGCAGTAGCTGCTGCCAGCGCTTCGCCAGTGTCATCTTTTGGTAATTTATGCATTCGCAACGGATTTTTCTTTCTCGGATGTTAATAGCACTAGTACAAAGCTCGTGCAAGTGGGAGCACAGCAGTGGTTCGAATCAAAACATTTCTCGAGTACAAGATTAGATAGAAAAGCTAGTATGCACTCGAACTTTCTTTAACTCTGACTCTTGTCCTGTTCATCTATATAAGCTTGTATTTAAGCACGATTCGCCACCCCCAAATTTTCTAACCCACAACCTCTCAACCCCCACCCCTAACCCAGGCTAGCTATGTGCAGTCCTTTATTTTCTATCCCACCACCAGTGGGCCTAAATTATCGATCCACTCACCCTGCCTTATACGAAACTGATATTAACCCTATTCCAGACTACCCCCCTTCCTCCACTTTGAAAGATAGCGGCATTGCACACTGTCTGTCGCGTCTTAATGTACACCATTACTGCACAAAACAAGTTAGTTGTTTATGGCGTTAGCAAAACGATGTCTTAAAAACAGTCACTCGATTTGTCTAATTTAGCAAATAATACTGTTGCTTCCTTTCATTGCTACTAAGCAGAAAGTAGAATAAAAAACTTGCCCAGAAAATTAGCCTGAGTGGCCTATCTAGTGTTTATAGTATCTGTGGCTATATGCAGTTTGCCATATCCATATGCCATTGGTTTCAATTTGAAGTGTATCTTATTAAATCTTGCTTGAATTAAGAGGGCTTAAGGCTTGCTATCGTTTCAGGACTTTCAGGTAAACTAAGCCGATTGTGGTAATGCGACTTTACTGTGCTTGCAGATGCAGACCGAATGGAATTCAAGGGTCGGAAATAGCCTCAAATTGTTTACTTACAGCCTATATGCTTAGACTAACTTACTAAGGTATAAGCCCGTACGAACTTATTTACAAAGAAAGCAGATTTACACCACTGGGCCCTTCTTTTATGCATCTGGGCTCGCCCGTATAAGTTCAAGCCTTTCCGGCCTGCATTTTTACTCTAAACTGAGTATGGAGTATAAATAGGGCAAATTTCAGCTCTTGACTGTAAGCATCGGTGGTTCAGTGGTAGAATGCTCGCCTGCCACGCGGGCGGCCCGGGTTCGATTCCCGGCCGATGCAACTTTTTATCATTTTTATAGCACTTAACAGAATTTGCTTTCTGGAGCCCTTACTTTATGCGAAATCATGTTGTCATGAAAGTATTTTTGTGTTTAGTTATACTTTGTACCATGTATTTTTATGAGTTTCCGATATGTATCGAAAAATTTAAAATTCGCGACAAGAAGCAACTACTGAACTACTACGGCCAATATGTTGATAGTGAAAGTGTGGACGATTGTGCTTTCTTAAGAAGGAAAAAAAACCAATGATGGCACAGAAAATAATACTGACAATTTTTAAAAGCTGTTTGTGATTGTTTATTTAAAGTAGATATTACTTTCCAGTGTCCTTACGTACAGCTTAGGCTTAATTTAATGTTGCATTGTTCTGGGTAGTTCTACTAGCAGTAGAACAAATCGCTCTTTTTGTTTAATTTGTTTCTCAGAATCTCTTACGCTGCTTTATATTTTGCACTTTGAAGCCGTCCACGCATCGTACGTGACCAAGTTTGATATGACAGCAGAAAAATATTAAGAGATTTTTGCAATACCTCTTGCATTGAACGTCTGATAGCTTGTGCATTAGCATTGAACTTCACTTTAATTAAAATCTTTATCTTGTAAACAAATTGAAATTTGTCAAATGTGCGAGCCGCTTGCCACAGTTAAGGTTACTTCATATGAAAATGACGTGGGTTTGATGTTCAGCATTTTTATTGCAGCATACATTTATGAGCTAAAAAGCATCTAAAAACTTAGCATTAGAAAGCCTGGGTTCGAACATTATCAAAATGTTGCGCAACTCTTTCATATTCATAACTGCAGCTCTATTGGTCCTATTGACGGCTAGCGATGCCAGCTTTTCAAATTCGAATGTTGAACTGCCGCACTGTGGTAAGCTGCCTCTTGAGCTTCCTATGCTTTAATGTATTCAAGTCCAGGCCATCGGTTTTCTTAGAAATGAACTACTGCAGACCGTCTCCACCTGAGAAATAGGATTTTTCTCGACTGAACTTTGTCTATGGCCAGACCCAATTTCCGAAATTTCTCCAACTTAGTGAGTGTACGGTGACTGACAATTGGAAAAAACAATTGGGATCATACTTTCCACTGAAATAGCCTCGTATATACCTGTAATGGGGGGTTGTAGCCTAGTGAGTTGGTTAGAGCGTTGGACTTACGACTGAAAGGTTGGGGGTTCGATTCCCGATCCCACTAGGAACAACTTGTGTCTTTGAGCGAGACACACTTAACTTAGCTGGGGTAGTTGAGGGTGTGTGGGGATGGGGTGGTCCTTGGACTAAACAGCCGTACGCAATAGCTGCTGCTGAGCTGTCGGTTGCAAATCTGGTCATTGGGGCCGGTGTAATCAATTATTGTTATTATATTATTATGCTTTAAACTGTACTGCAAGTAGCCTTTAACCTACAAACATCTCAGGTGGAATATCGCTGAGGCGCCAACTCAGTGACGTCATCACCTGGCAGTCGTCGGCCATGCATGGCACCTGTCTGACGAGCAGGCGACAGCAACGACTTGCGCAGGCAGACGTAGGCACTAACGAGGACGACAATGACTACTGGTTTCATACCGGATACGCTACGAACTTTTCCATGGATCCGTACAACTGGCTGGTGATCCAACTGCGGAGCCCAATTCTGCTGCTGGGAGTCAGAGCTAGATTTGGTGAGCCATTGCGACTAACCAGGAGTCTGATCCATAAATACCTGACTTTGTATGTTCAGTTACGATTAAATGTCAGGGACTTCATTAACTCGGCGCCATTTTTTATAGACTTGGCGCCACTTTTTATAAACTGGGCGCTATTTAATTTGTATGGGCGCCATTTTAAATGACTGGTCGCCATTTTTGTTGACTAGGCGCCATTTTTGTAGACTAGGCGCATACTCTATTTGCGTTGGCGCCATTATACTCGAGTTGGCGCCATTATACTCGAGTTGGCGCCATTACACTCGAGTTGGCGCCATTATACTCAAGTTGGCGCCATTATACTCTAGTTGGCGCCATTACACTCGAGTTGGCGCTAATATACTCGAGTTGGCGCCATTATACTCGAGTTAGCGCCATTATACTCGAGCTGGCGCCATTATACTCGATTTGTCGCCATTATACTCTAGTTGGCGCCATTATACTCGAGTTGGCGCCATTATACTCGAGTTGGCGCCATTATACTCGAGTTGGCGCCATTTTGAGAGCCGACTGGCGGGCTCCCCTTACTGCAGTGTGTAAGCTTTTCCCACTAAAGATCGCTTAATTTTCCTCGTTCCACACTCAGAGCTGCGCCACTTCCTGACTCTCGCTGCCGGTGAAAGAGACTATTTAGAGACCAGAACCAACATCGAAGTTTTTGTCTCGCCAGACAAATGGGATCTGGGCGGTGAGCACTGCCACGCGTCAGTAAGAAACACGACAAGCTTGCCGCGGTCAGTTGCCGACGGCAAGGACGGCTGGGCATTGTGCACGGTTATTCGACCACCCACTGGTTCTCTGGCTAGAGATTTCCTCTGCGGAGGATTCACCGGATTGAAGGTTTGCAACTCGAATTCGCTAGGTAGACAGGCTGCAGTGAGGTAGACAGGCTGCAGTGAGGTAGACAGGCTGCAGTGAGGTAGACAGGCTGCAGTGAGGTAGACAGGCTGCAGTGAGGTAGACAGGCTTCAGTGAGGTAGACAGGCTGCAGTGAGGTAGACAGGCTGCAGTGAGGTAGACAGGCTGCAGTGAGGTAGACAGGCTGCAGTGAGGTAGACAGGCTGCAGTGAGGTAGACAGGCTTCAGTGAGGTAGACAGGCTGCAGTGAGGTAGACAGGCTGCAGTGAGGTAGACAGGCTTCAGTGAGGTAGACAGGCTGCAGTGAGGTAGACAGGCTTCAGTGAGGTAGACAGGCTTCAGTGAGGTAGACAGGCTTCAGTGAGGTAGACAGGCTTCAGTGAGGTAGACAGGCTGCAGTGAGGTAGACAGGCTTCAGTGAGGTAGACAGGCTGCAGTGAGGTAGACAGGCTGCAGTGAGGTAGACAGGCTCGATCAGTGAGGTAGACAGGCTGCAGTGAGGTAGACATGGGCTCGATCAGTGAGGTAGACAGGCTCGATCAGTGAGGTAGACATGGGCTCGATCAGTGAGGTAGACAGGCTCGATCAGTGAGGTAGACATGGGCTCGATCAGTGAGGTAGACAGGCTGCAGTGAGGTAGACATGGGCTCGATCAGTGAGGTAGACAGGCTCGATCAGTGAGGTAGACATGGGCTCGATCAGTGAGGTAGACAGGCTCGATCAGTGAGGTAGACATGGGCTCGATCAGTGAGGTAGACAGGCTGCAGTGAGGTAGACAGGCTTCAGTGAGGTAGACAGGCTTCAGTGAGGTAGACAGGCTGCAGTGAGGTAGACAGGCTCGATCAGTGAGGTAGACAGGCATTTATGGATCATGTATTTTTCTGTTATAAACGTCTCCTGTTCGGAATAAAACCACGCACTGCCGTCCGCCTGCCGCAGACGCGCACTCTGCTGCTGCGCAAAAAAATTGCCGACAATCGACACGATCGCTTCATGAGCTTCGCGGATCTGACTCTGGGACAGGGGCTCTACGGTAGGAGCTTCATCAATTTCACGATTGATTCCATCAACGATATAAATCTGTACCAGCATCGGTTTAAAGAGGATTTATTGTGACTGTAGTTTGTAGCACGTATTATCTAGCAGTTTGTGACCTTCCATACAGTTTCGACCGAGCCCTCCACAGCAGTCATTCGGGGTCAGCCTCTGCACGTTGAATGCGTCAACTGCCTGGTGGACGAGACCGACCGCCTCAGGAAGCGAGAAATTCGATCACACCAGCGACTCTGTCTAGACGCCAGCGAAAGAATGACTGCTGATCAGGCAGGTGTTGCTGACTGCGTTAATCAGCAGGTGTTTGTGTCGTCAGCTGAACCGCAGCATGCGGGTACCTATCAGTGCCGGGACTCCGTCAATGGGTTCAATGCTACTGCTAAGATCAGCGTCCTCTGTAAGCGTTTTATGATATTGGGACTGAAACTCCGTCCAGTTTCGAAAATTTGACTTTTAGACAATATCCGCAACCCCCTATTTTCCGTTACTAACTATTCTTAGTACTTTAGAAGTATAGGAAGTATAGGAAAATGGTACAGTCTGGCCCACGTCGCTGATTGGCTGACCCCGCCTCCGGCCTGTCTCACCCCGCCTCCGGTCGGCTCCACCCCACCTCCGGGGCCTCCGCCTCGCTGATTGGCCAACCAATTAGCCACGTGGGCCAGGCTGTACCATTTTCCTACTACTTAAGTACTTTTAGACTAATAATAATAAAAAATATTTGATTACAACTGCTCCAATGGGAAGATGTGCAACCGACAGCTCAGCCGCAGCTATTGCGCGGCGCATCTGAAAGCTGCGTATGGCTGTTCAGCCCAAGGGCTGATGGGATGGTCGACACACACACCCTCAATTACCCTAGCTAATGCTGGCACCCATTTTGCAGCTGGTGAACTAAAGCAATGCAGAGTTAATTGTGTCTTGCTCAAGGACATACATTTTTTCAGTGGGATCGGGAATCGAACCCCCGACCTTCAAGTCGTGAGTTCGACGCTGTAACCGCTAGGCTGCAACCCCTCTTAGACTTCTGATACATGTAGTCGGATAAATGTGCAACTGCACACTTCTTTAGCAAACCGCTCTAAAAACCTGCTCTATAAACTTCAGATGGCCCCGATCAACTGAACATTGACTACAGCATTCGGAGCATCATCATTCAAGACAGTCCTAGCGAGAGCTCTGGCGCCGAATCCCGGCAAGTCCACAAAGTTCAGCTGGAACTCCGATTTGCCACTTCGGATGCCTTCCCGATGCCCAAGCATTCGTGCATCGCTAGGATTTCTGACAGTGTTCGACCTGTAAGTGAGCGTTGCGTTCGATTTGAACTATTCGGTTGTTGGTTGTGACTAATTTTAACAAACTGTCAATCTCAGACCAGCCAGCGCAGCATCACCCTGACGAAGTCTGTGAGCCGTCACACCAGCCACAGGGGTGCGCTGGAGTCAGCTTGGCTCGCCAGTTTGTCTCCAGAAAGCAGCTACTGGGTGATGAACTCCAGCGTGATGGTCAGGTGCACTGCAATGCAGAAACTAAAAGCCGATACTAAACACGGATTTTATCAAGGACGATTCGACTTGCACCGGCGTATTCAACTGCTGCGGTTCGATAGTGCTACTCAGAGTAGGAACGATTGACTAATTGACTAACTAACTAACTAACTAACTAACTAACTAACTAACTAACTAACTAACTAACTAACTAACTAACTAACTAACTAACTAACTAACTAACTAACTAACTAACTAAGTAACTAACTAACTAGCATAACTAACAATTGACCCGAATCATGCATTGTTCCCCAGGTGCACGTTCGAGTAAGCTAGACTTCACAAACCACCTGGCTCCTGTAATTGTCGTTTGCGTGGCGGTGCCAGTTCTGGCAGCAATTTTTGCCTGCTTTGCAATCAGTCGTGCCAAAAAGGTCAGTTCCTGCAAAGATTTCAATTTGATTTGGAGTTTTGTTTTTTTAAAGAGCAAGCGGTGTTTGACACAATGAACCTCAAAAAATGTCCAGCAGCAAGGTGCTCGAACCAAACTTCACCGGATCCCTGCCCTCGGCGCGTCGGACACAGCTCAGACCACTACGGCAACATCGGCTGGCACCCAGTGTAGCTGCTTCTCCCATCGTCTGCAGCAGACGAGCAGCGCTCCGTGCAATGCTCAGCAGCCACCTGAGCACGGCACCGTCGACAGCGGGACATACGATGAGCCGCTGGTGTACATTAACTGATCGGCCTGTTTCCGAAATTGCCGAGAACAAAGCCAAGGGAAAACCTGGCTTTTTACAGAATTATATTTCAATATGAGGCTTTAATGAGAGCTCTGATTTCTGTAATTGAATACATATCAATATTTTTACATCTACTTACAGTAAGAAGGGGTTGCAGCCTAGTGGTTAGAGCGTCGGACTTACCGACTGAAAGGTCGGGAGTTCGATTCTCGGCCCAATCGGAACAATTTGTGTCCTTGAGCAAGACACTTAACTCTGCATTGCTTCAGTTCACCCAGCTGTAAAATGGGTGCCAGCATTAGCTGGGGTAATTGAGGGTGTGTGGCGACCCCCAGTCCTTGGGCTGAACAGCCGTACGCAGCCTTCAGATGCGCCGCGCAATAGCTGCGGCTGAGCTGTCGGTTGCACATCTGCCCATTAGGGCTGGTGTAATAAATGATACATATTATTATTTCTATCTGTAAGAAATACCGGGTATTAATTTAGCCCACATGTTTTAAATAGTTTTTAATTTTCCCAGCAAGCAATGCTAATCGGGCTTGTAAATTTAACAATACGTTTGCCAGTAAAAAGTTCATTACGGTATTGTTGATCACGCATGTGATGGGTTTCGGCCTTTTCGGCCCCTTTCGGGAAGCCTTCGGGCCTCAGGTCTCAGAAATGAATCAATTAGAGTTAGAGATGGTCAGCCCCATGGTAGCTTGATCGTGTGGCGAGCAGTCTAAGTCCTATAGCTAAGAGAGGGACAGCGAGAGACAAACAGGGAGAATTTTGAAGGTAAAGCTAATCCGCAGATTAACTAACCCACACCAGCCCGTGTGTCCTGGCTCACCAAACGGGAACTTTCGAAATCGGGCTTCCGACTAGAGGGGGCTTAGCACTTACCTGCCAACTAGTGTCTTTTTGCTGTCAATCTCGAAGTCATAGCCGATGATGAGGGACACCGCTGGGACTCGATTGCATTGGCCATGCAGGTACAGAGGGGACTTGTGCAGGGGATTCTTGCAGTGGCGAGTCTATGGGGTAGCTACATGTACTATTACATTGCTAAATACGAAAATATGTACTTTTGGCCTTCAACGCGCCAACTAGCCTCTCATAGCGCTGATGATAGGCTAACTCGAACTTCAGAGACCGCATGATTCATTACCCGAGCCGCTTGGCTAACCTAGAGTGCACAAAGTACATCTTTGGCGCCGATTCTGCACTACTGGCAGTTTCGCTAACTGATTCGATAGATTGATCAACTGAGAACTGCCTTGCCACTGGTCCACTGTGACCGGCGCCTACTAGCTTAGCCACTCATCTGAGCCATCGGCGAACAAAGAAATAAAACCGATAAAAATAACTGTCAGATTTAACCTTCTCCTTAGATCACTTCACACTTCAGATTGAATTGGAGCTTCAGACTACTAGCAGTATTATTGAATGACTTCTGCCTCAGCAACAGCACTACTGAACAAAATGAGCAAAAGTGTGCGCCTAATTCAGCTACTGAAACAGGGGACAGATAGGGAATCACCCAATCAAGCAAGTCTAGGTAACCTCTCACCCAACCAATCAGAAACTCAACAGCCGGAGACCAGGTAATCCACAGTGACCGAATCGGCTTAGTGCTTCGCAGCTGTAGACTCGGGATGATGCTGTCACAATCTTCGCTGATAGCTAGCAGGTGATGCTCTTCACTTTGATGTTTACTGCTGATGACCGGGGGGATTCGTCCTTGATGATGATGGGAGGAGTCGCAATCCGGGGATCAAGAAACGACGGTCGGGCCAGGGAGAGAGCAAGTTCCTGGCCGGTCTCCATAAAGGGTTAGTCCGAGCGGGCCAAAAACACCGGTTTAAATAGCCGCCAACTGGACCGCAGTTTGTTATATAATGGAACACGTCGATTCTGATTGGCTGAGCTTGTTGCAACCCAAAGTCACGTGACCGGGAGATCCTATCAATTCCCTCGGGGTCGTAAAATAATGACAGGTGCGGCCATAAATCAATCAAAATCGCAACAAAATGATTTATGACTTCTCGCGTAGGATTGACAAAAATTAATTAAAAAATATACATTAGAAAGCTCTTATTAAGTAGAAAGTGAAGGTAATGAAGAGAAATCGCTAATCGCTAATCCCAAGGTACTTTTAGGGGTAAAACGCATAGCTGTCAAAGCTGTCAAACGCTTGAGTGAACCCGAACAATAGGCTCTGACCTCATAAATCTTGATGGCCTGTCAAAATGATGAGAAAAAAGCTACCGCCCGCATCCTCTCAGACCATCTGGCGCCCGCCTCAACACTGAGTGAGGCACAGGTGACTGTCAGACCAGCTCAGACGCAATGATTTATGACCCAAAAGCAGCAAAAAACCGCGCCTATGTTATTATAACTACAAGTATGGCAGATTAATATAGCTACAGAAGTCCCACTAGTATGAATTCTAGAAAAATTACAAAAGAGGGAGAAAAACGCCCATAGCCTGCTGTTAGTAGGCTAGCAAGTTTGGAACCCATGTGCGAGCGTGAAATTTGGAAAAAAAGTGCGTCCTCATCACATGGAAGCTGCGGATGCAGCGTAGTTCGTAAAGCTACGCCTACTTGCACATTCGTGTAGAAAGTTTACTTTATCAGACCATGCAGCAGCATCGAGTGCAAGTAACTGATATGAAATATTTTCATAGCACAGCAAAAACAGAAGTTCAAACTTCGCGTGCATCTGTGACAGGCAACAATGTTATACCTGTGCGTGCAGGTCTTGCAGCAGGTAGCTTTTAAACCAAAGCCTGCAGTGTGTCAGAAGAGTTTTGAAGTTTTAGGACTATAAGCTACAAGCACTAAATACTGAAACTATGAGCATTTCGGTGCTTTCAATATCGGTCTTACTCATCATTTCATCTCGTACGTATTCGTAAGCAATAGGAAAAGGTAATATTTTTTCTATAGCATACTGCCTTTACCCTTTATTGAGACTGTTCAGTATCGCCTATTTCCTGACCATAGCCTAGTGGTCAGAGCGTCGGACTCACGACTTGAAGGTCGGGGGTTCGATTCCCGATCTTACCTGGAACAATTTTTGCCATTGAGCAAGACGCTTAACTCTGCATTGCTTCAGTTCACCCAGCTGTAAAATGGGTGCCAGCATTAGCTGGGGTAATTGAGGCTGTGTGGCGACCCCCCAGTCCTTGGACTGAACAGCCGTACGCAGCCTTCAGATGCGCCGCGCAATAGCTGCGGCTGAGCTGTCGGTTGCACATCTGGCCATTAGGGTATAATCAATTAATATAGAATAAGAAAAAACTATTGATAGTTTATCTCATACATGTACTCATGGATTATATCAGGCCTCCAAGCAGTTCGATGACAATTTCGTACCTCAGAAGCTCTTTGCATCGCGAATGCTACTTGAAACTTTTTAATGTTTTTTTCTTTTTCAAGATTCCATCGACACCGCTTCGCAAGGCAGGAGTGAGTGCCTTTTGTTTAAATTCCACCCGAATAATATTGGGAATTTTGAAATGCACAAATTTGCTAACGCGCACTTGCAGCCACTGCTCAGACTGACTCTTCTTCCAGCGCTAGCCAGCATACCGACATGTACACCGGAGTGAAAACTGTACTCTGCATAGCTGTGCTGGTTTCCTCACTGATGCTCTTTGCTCTGATGTTGGTCATTTTATTTTACAAGCCGGTAAGCGCTCCATAGGAAGCAAAAACAGAATTTTTTTGGAAAATAATAGTGCAGACTGGAATCAAACTGGAAGCTCGTAGCATTGATACCTTCTGTCCATACCGTAGCTGTCAATTTGTTTGAATGTTTATTGAATCTTCAACTCCTAAATCAACTAAATATACTATAACAAGCCTACGTGTACTATAACAAATCTACATGTACTATAACAAACCTGCATGTACTATAACAAACCTACATGTACTATAACAAACTTACATTACTATAACAAACCTACAGTACTATAACAAATCTACATGTACTATAGCAAACCTACATGTACTATAACAAACCTACATGTACTATAACAAACCTGGATGCATTATAACAAACCAACATGTACCATAACAAATCTACATGTACTATAACAAACCTAAATGTACTATAACAAACCTACGAGTACATGTACTACATGTATAACAAACCTGGATGTACTATAACAAACCAACATGTACCATAACAAATCGACATGTACTATAACAAACCTGCACGTACTATAACAAACCTGCATGTACTATAACAAAGCTAACTTGTACTATAACAAACCTACGTGTACTATAACAAACTGCATGTACTATAACAAACATACATGTACTATAAAAAACCTTGATGTACTATAACAAACCTACATGTACTATAACAAACCTAGATGTACTATAACAAACCTAGATGTACTATAACAAACCTACGTATACTATTGAATATAACAAACCTAAGTGCAGTATAACAAACGCACCGCATCACTTTTAGAAACGGCTACCAGCAGCTAAAAGTTCAGGCGCCATCAAAGCTCCAAGCTTGAGTCCGACGACATCAACGGAAGTAAACACAGTCTACATAAACTCTACAAGCAACTCAACTCAAGCAGCTTCGCAGCAGACGCCTCAGAATGACGCGGACCTGTACACATACGCCGATACCAACGAGTACGAAGATGTTTGGCTAGTTCCAACAACCTAAATTGCGAACTACACTGGCAAGAAAAATAAAAAAAGAAACCCATTTGCTGATTGATGCGGATATTGTACAAATCTGCAGGTAATGATAACCATAGTACGTACAGATGCAATAAATGTACGAGTATGTTATATAAACAGAGTTGCACTGGAAAAACCGTCTTCATAACGTATAATTGAGCGTCTTTGATTAGCAAGAATGTTCCACACGAGCCGAGCCGTATTCAGTGAAAACAACCAGTGAATGTTTGGCTGAGACATTTATTGATAAATATGCCAGCCCATGCTTGCGCTCGTCAAGAGAAAAATTCATTTAATGAAAATATATAGTTTCTTCAGCAGTATATTGAACCTAAATCTAATCTAGATTTATTGACGTCTCTACTTGTCAATAAAAACTCATAGAGCGCCATAGAGAGCCATTGGCAGTTACACTTTGTTGTTATTTTGACAACAGGGGGCATGCATCAGAAAGTTGTGTCCATGGAAAGAATAAAGGTCCCTACAATGGTATGAAATAGAATATCGCATTGCCGAAATTACTGTAAACACTTAAAACTAAATACATGCAGTTGCAACCATTTTGAGTAGGTAGCAATTTTACAATTTTGTGCAATCAAAGCATTGTAAAATCTGGCCACTAATATTGCAAAAATTCGTTGTCAAAGGCGAACTTAGACTGTGGTGCCTGTAGCTGATGTCTCTAAACTGGCAGATCTCGGACACAGGTACAAAGCCAATGTCTTGATCGGAGCGTCGCCCCACCTGTGCGTGTAGATGCCGCCCAGAGAGTCCATGTAGTCAACGAAGTCTTGGTACTGGTCGGACCGCCAGATCTTCAGGCTGGACACCTCGAAGTTGTTGAAGAACAACTCGTTCCTCTTGAGTCGGTGGAAGAAGGTCGGCTTGATGCCATTCACCCTCATGTAGTCTGCAGTGATGTTGAAGGTGTTGTGGCCGCAGGTGTCGATGATGGTCTCAAAGTAACCGTAGCTGCACTGTGTCTCTAACAGCGGCAAACACATCGAACGAAATTTCTGCATCAAGAACAGAATCGTCGTCCAGTCTCCACTGGTAGTCGAAGTGCCTCATCATGGGCTCCTCGTAGACTCAAGTCGACCTGCTGAGAGAAGATGGACGACATGTTGAGCATGGGGATGAAGCCGACGGTCCTGACTGCAGCCAGGTGCGATCGGAAGTCAGCTTCATGGAAGACGAGTACCCGAACTTCCAGTTGAGGTTCTCGTACTCCCTTATTTTTCTCCCTTTTTATGTCAGATTTTTTTAAATTTTACATCTGTTGATTAAAAATCGCTGGGCAAAATGCAGTTTATGATGTACCTGATTGATTCCTTGTAGTTTTAATATCAAAATTTCTGAAGCAGCCTCACAAGTGGCGAGTTTTCAGTTGATTAAAAATCTGTTCTGCGTTTGATTGAGTATTGTCAATTTTCGTGCAGGTTTTATATATACCGGATTGAAGTAAAATACGCAAAAATGGAATTGGCCTGTCTCACTGGCAGTCGCGCAAATTTCATTTTATCGGAGATCAGGTTGGTTAGTTAGATTAAAGGGTTTTTGTTTTTTAGCACTGGATTAACAGCATAACAAAACACACTTTTGATAGCAGCTTCTGTCAAACACAAACAGTCGACGAACCTCCGGGTCCGCACCTGCCCCCGCCGGAAAGGGGCCCACTGTGTCCACAGCAGGAACTCCTGTCCAAGATATTTACACTTCTGTGTAAGTATAATGCTGACGCCTCCTGGTGACGCAGCAGCAGCAGCGCCTGCATCAAACTGCGCTCTCCTCCGTCGGCTGGAGCCGGCTGCGGCTGCAAAGTCAGAACCAAACTGAGACGGTTGCCGCCGGATAGAGAGGCGCCGTGAACACAATCGCAGAGACCACTGTGTGGATCCAAAACGCGCCGTTAGCCCACCCCCACACTAATAAGATTTGGATCTGCCGGGTGGCGCCGGAGACCAAGAGGCCCAATGTCAGCGGACCCCATGACAGCTGTACCAAACTGCACGCTTACCTTCAACTGCCGCACTCTGAAGGCTACTTGGCAAAGAGGATTAGCTAGTAGCCCAACTTGGCCCAAGATCTGCAAAACTGCTAAAAACTGACACTGTATAACTTTTTGCAGCGAAAGCCAATCTACTGTACAAGTTTATATGACGTTCGTAGCTCGTAAGCTGTACTCGAAACAAAATACAGCTTGCATTCCTGGTGCATGAGGACTCGATGAACAAACAGCCTTCCTGACCGATCCGACTCTCTAAGATGATGTGAAGCACCCAAGGAGCGACAAAATTGACTAACCCGTAACGACTCAACCTAAGACCTGGAGCCCATAGATCTTATATTCCTATATTCGTGTATATATGATCTTGGACTAGCCTGAAAAAATGACCGTTTAAGATTGTTATTGCTCTATCGCTGCGCCCTATGTACAATGAAAATCATTTTTACCATGCACATGAAATGATCGAATTTTATCGTTTGCATCTCCTGCAAGGCAGCCGGCCTAAATCTCCTTGAATCCTGCTCTACATGTACGGGACTGCTGTTTATGGTTTCAATGCAATACGGAGACGATAATAAATGGTCCCATGCAGTGCGTGGCAAATATTTGTTACAGCATTACTCCCACTGGATACATTGTCCATGGGCCGAAAGGAGCAACCAGGTTGAGAATTTAGGCGCTTAAATGCTCCCTTTCACAGTACATTCGTCTTGTATACCTTATTGTAATTGAATTTCTCAAACTGAAAAACATTTCGTCCACTAATGTTTTCTTATAATAGTAATATTATTACCCGGGTTTTAAGGGCGATAATGGGAAAGCCAGAGGGCGCCGAACCGACTGTATATCCGCCCTCTGACTCACATCCGCCCTGACAATATCCGCCCTGACTGGCGCCCTCCGGCTTTCCCATTATCGCCCTTAAAGCCTGGGTAATACTATGATTGTACCATAGACTGTGTGGCTGAGTTATACGAGCACATGAGCTGCATTTATGAATATGGGCGTGGGGGTGTGGGGGCAAAGCCCCCAAATTTCAACCATTAACATAATTATTTAGTGAGAAACTATACATTTCAAATATAAGAGAGAGCGTGTTGCCCTACAGAACTCCTGATGAAGTATCGAACAGGTCAGACAGGCCGTCCGCCGTCACCACAGCAGCTCGAGTATCGCGATACAGCGACATGATAGCGTCGATTAGCTGCTGCGGGACCCGGTAGGCTCGAAGGATGAAGGGGAGCGCGGCTCTCAACACCGAGTCAAACGCCTTTCGAAAGTCAACGAAGACAATGATCAGCGTAGACTGGCGGATGCGTGGCTCTTCACGTCGGGGCCGGCTGAAGTGATGGATCTGACGGCGTCGTCGACAGCGGCCTGCTGCCGCTCGTCTAGAAGGCGCTCAAACGCCTCTTCAGCGTCGCCTGTGGGCCGCCGGTTTCTGCTGAGTCGCTCGATGTTAAGCCGCGCCTGCCTGACGGTCGGGTCGCTCTGCCAGACAGGCAGCGATTTCTGCGCTGGCCGCATCAGCGGGACCGTCTGTTCCGCAGCGGCTCTAACGGCGGTGCTGATGTCGGAATACTCCACCTCGCGCTGGTCTCCAAGCGCGCCGACGAAGGCATCCGCGAATTGACGCTTCACGCGGGTGTCCAACAGTGCGCGATAGTATCGCCGTGGCCCGTGGAGCCATGGTGTCGCAGTTGGTGACGCGGCTGGGCTCGCGAGTGCGAACCAGCGCATGATCGAGTTGCGCCAGTCTCCTCGTGGCGTTCCATCCGCGTGCGTTCCGTCGCCTTCTCTTGCAGCCCGCAAAGGTGACAGAGGCGACAAAGGGCGAGCGCTCGGACCTCCGCGGGACTGCGTTCAGGTCTCCGAGCACCGCCAGCGTGTCGCGGTTGCGGAAACAACGTGTCGCGGAAACTTGCTGATATCCTTGGACATCACAAGAAACGCGGCCAAGACAATTGTGGATACAAAACATTCAAACTCGCACAAATTGAGAATTTGCCATCAACTGGTGCAGGGCTTCCGAATCATCAACTGTAGGGGCAGCAGGTAAAGTCAGTTGTCAAGCTTCTGCAGGCGAATCTGTCTGAAACGTTACAAATTTAGATGAAGATCCTCGTCCTCATGCCTCAACCATGAGTCGAGAGCACTCGACAACTAAATTAAAGTTTATTGAAAAGACCCATGAGTTGTGAAGGTGGCGAGATGTGACTAGCCATATACGCACAATGAAAACCTGATGACTGCCTCCTTGGCCATATCTTAGCAGTGGGGGCACTTGTTCACTGTGCTTTGGTGGAGGGAGATTTTTGAACTGAAAATTTTGCGAACTTCTTAGTATTAGAACGTTCTGGTGGAGGCTGAGTTGGTGGTTATCTGGGCTATCAGTCACTGGACTTTCACCGCAACACGGCACCTTTCAATTTCCACCGTAAACAAGCGAGCAAGTTCATCTCTGGAGGCAGCAGTGAAGAGGCCTCTGTCAGTTCACGCAATTCATCAGGTATATTGTCTGATCGATCAGTCGCCATCGCTTTGAACTGACTCTGCACTGCATGCGATTACACTAGAGAAGTAGCAGCAATAGACTGACTACTACACACACGGCCGTTTTTGGAACTACGAAGACAGTTCAATTTAATATTTAACATTTGGACGTTGACATTGCATGCTTTTCGCTGTTTTCTATCGATTTAAGCAGCTCGTTGCTTGAATCAATTAAGCTGAATCAATTATGAAAACTGGATGAAACGTTTTCGTAGACGAATTCAATAGAAAGAAAGCGCATATTCGCTGAAAAGTCTATAAACCTATTGAAATTTGCCTCCCCCTTTTATTTCAGTGAAAAAAGTCAAAGACAAAAGGTTTTCATAACGCATATTATAAATCGAGAACAATTTTTCTCTTACTCGCGGTGCGCTGATTGGCTGGGCTTGACTGGCGTCTGCTCTCTCCCCTTTCCCCTTATTGGTATTTATTTCGACGGCTGGCTGCCCTTGTGGCGACTCCTGAAGTTTTTAACTCTGTACCTTGGAGTAAAAGATTGTCTCTTTCATCAGCTGACTCAATCTACTGCATTTAGCTCGTACAAAGTATAATATATAGTACTTTACTGTGCGATTTTACTAGCTAGCTTAATGCTCATTAGAAAAGACGAAAGACGAATTATTGCGAAAACAATCCGGCAACTGAGACCCCAACTCAACTGATTCGAGCAGAACGATCGGCCATAAGTTTACGACCGGCTAAGCTCTGCCTCTTGCGTTCTTCTTTCAAGGCTCTACTCTGTGCGTCCCTATGCCAGAGGGATCGTGTAACTTTACATCATACGTTGGGGCAGAACACATTTATTTCGATCAATATGTGAGGACCACAAGCTGTGGCTAACGACGCTCAACTTTCAGAAACGCTGCAAACTCTTGGTTCCAATCACTGAATCAGGCACTCGAATGTTTTCATTGAGTAGTATGTATTAAATTCAGGGCCCGAGTAGGGAAGATAGTAGTAAATTCCGATGCCTTCAGTCGTAGCGGGCGGCACCAGATGCATTCCATTGGGATTAAAGGAATTGCAATGACCGAACCACCAACCAGCAGCCCGTATCTGAGCACAACTGCCACCACTCCAACCATCATGATCAGATTCGGATGTGCTGAACTGCTGGTTGGCTGACAAGAGTGGCTCTGTGTTCTGTCCCACACTCGACCTGCTCACGTCCAGCGGACCCATCGAGCACCTGTACTTGTCGAAAGCTGGCCCTACAGAGAACGGAGCATTCTCAGCCCAGTACCAGTTGTCATTCCAGTCGCTGAACTCCCAACGGACTCTCCACACTCCAGTGGCGGTGAGCTGGTGGAGCTGCTCCAGTCCCATCCAGTAGTTGAGACTCTCGCCCTGACCGAATCCGCTCGCGTACTCCGACCAGTTCCGGTTGAAGCTGACGGAGCCGTCGACTCTGTGCTGGAACGTCCGCCAGCAGGTCTCCGACGGATCCTTGATCTGAAGTACAAAACAACTGCGTTAATTAAAGTCCACTGTTTCACACAAACTATAAGTTGTCATATTAATTACATGCAAATGGAAGCAGCATGAAGCGAAACGGGTCACCTACCCAGAGCATCGGCAAACTCGCGTCCTTCTCGTGTCGACACTTCCTGCAGGCGTCCCTGCCGCCCCGGTCGCACTGCAGCAGGGCGCAGTCGCCCGACTCAGCGTCGAAGGAGGCCGCGTGAGCTTCGGCCACTGACGATTTCATCAGACAGTCGGTAATCTTTGGAACCTTGAGCACGGTGATCAGCTTGTACTCGGTGATGTCGCCTCGGAGCTGCTTCCACTTCGATTGGCATCCAGCAGAGACGGTCGGCAGCGACAGAAAACAGCAGGCAGCCACGCACAGCAGAAGTCGCAGGGCCAGAACCATTTTTGATCGAGTGTGGTTTCGGATGTACCGGAGAGTTCAACGTCCACTTTATTTTCGAAGGACTCAGACTTGATAAATTTTGACTATTTGTCTGGTACGAATTCTACTGCTTGACTAACTATTGGCGCTACCGTTTCCTATCCAGGAATAGTATCTTCCCCTGTTTGAATTAGACGCAGTTGCCTATCATGCCACAGCTAAATAGAGATATGTATAATCTGTTTCACCCGTGCTGGCCTGCAGTGATTGGCTGGTGCATTGCTCTCTCATTGCAGATCAGACGCTAGACAAGTGGCTAAAAAACTAGAAAAGCAGGTAAAAAAGCACCATGTCATTTCTATTGTCGAGCTCTTCTTTGGCTAAAATTGACTGAGCCGAACCGTTCCAGCTCACAGCATTCCTAAATGCTCACAAAGATAAAGGCAGTTGCAGCGTAGCTACTGAGCTAAGGACCAAGGAACGCAACCCTGGGGCTGGGGGGGGGGGGCTCTTCAGTGGAGACTTGAAAAAAAGAATGGGAGGAAGCAAGCGCTTTTTCACCAAAATACTGCCCCGTTCCCCTTTGGGCTTTCAACCACCGGAATTCGCCCTCTTCAACAAACTCCTGGCTGTGCCATTGCTATGGATAGTAGTGAATAGCATAAACGTAACTCTTACATCATCGACTTTACTTAATTAATGTAATTATAATTATAATCATAATGCACAGACAGGCGCAAGTGACAGTCGGTAAGCTGATTCACAGATCAAAGGGAGTCCCGACTGCATGGAACTCTCACTAGAACGTCTGCAAAAGAAATCATGCAGTTAAAGTCTTGCGAGGTAAGCCAAAGAAGACAGACAATGCGACCCAAAAGCGTCGCTGATGGATGATTTTCTATCGGAAGGCAGCCTAGTGAAGCTGTTCTTGAGCCATTCACGGCTGTAAAGAAGCTGTAAAAAGGCGATGCCGTGAAACAAAACAGCCCAAAGCAAGTGTCGCTTCGATCGGCATTGTCAGTGAAACTCTGAAATCGACAATGGCGCCATGCATAAAAGCGTCATGCAGCTGTGACAATTCACCCGGAACCTGTTTACTGTTGCCTCTGAAAGCTGAAAGACGAGAAGACAAAAGCAGCAAATTCAAATTCAAATCAGCTGCTGCTCAGTTAAATAAACGCCTCAGCTGTCACAAGTCTGTCAATAGAAATCAAAAGACAGTTCATGCCGCATTGAAAGCCTGTCGATATGCTGTATAAATACATGTACAAAATATGCAACAGGAAGCCGCGCTCAGAAAAATTTTGAGTTCAGTAATCACACTCGTACAGGCCGATGACTGGCAGGTCAGCATTTTTCAGAAAGACAGCTTGCAGGAATTATTCGAAAAACTCGCTGCGACCCGAGCAAATGATGATTCCGTCTGCGCGACTTCTGCTGTGCGTGGCTACCTGCTGTTTTCCGCCACTGCCGACCGTCTCTGCTGGATGCCAATCGAAGTGGAAGCAGCTCCGAGGCGACATCACCGAGTACAAGCTGATCACTGTGCTCAAGGTTCCAAAGATTACCGACTGTCTGATGAAATCGTCAGTGGCCGAGGCTCACGCGGCCTCCTTCGACGCTGAGTCGGGCGACTGGGCCCTGATGCAGTGCGACCGGGGCGGCAGGGACGCCTGCAGGAAGTGTCGACACGAGAAGGACGAGAGTCTGGCGATGCTCTGGGTAGGTGACCCATTTCGCTTCATGCTGCTTCCATTTGCATGTAATTAATATGACAACTTATAGTTTGTGTGAAAAAGTGGATTTTAATTGACGTTTGAGGCGGAATGTCTTAATTAGTTCCATAGATGGAATGGCAGTGAAGAGTTTGTGCTGCTCTGTGTGTGTGTGTTTATATAATTACAAACAGCGCGAGTTTGAGAGGCCTAGGGAGTTGCGAAAAGGTGGCGTGGCGTGATAGGCTACGCCAACCCCCCGGCTTAGCGAGCTGGCTAGCTTGGTGTGCACCCACCCCACCTCAGCTAGACAGAGGTTGGGGGTTTCCAGTGCGGCTGCATACAGTCGCGTACAGTCTGGCCGCCACACAGCTCCCCCTAGCACAGAGCTAGTGCCAGAACGTCGGGTGATAGCCGAGGCAGCGAGAGTGTCGAGGAGCGGGCGCCGAAGAAATCGAAGGCACCGAGGAGCGGGCGCCGAAGTCAGCCGGGCGCCGAAGGCGGTAGGGCGCTGAAGGCGGCAGGGGCGCGCGGCGGGCGCCGAAGGCAATAGGGCGCCAGGCGGGCGCGTAAAGCAGCAGGGGCGCGCGGCCGGACCACACCCGAGGCAATCGACAGTCAGTTGCCGCCGTGAGCCGGGTCGAGGCTCCTGCACAGAGGATGGGGACGTTAGGCTAGCAGCAGCGGTGCTAACCTTGAATGAGCTGCAGCGTGTGGCGCTGGTTGGTCCAACGCGGGGGCCGAAAGGCGAGACCCCAGGAGCTACCGGGGGGCGGGCTGAAGGGGCCGATTTGTGCTGCGGGGTACTGCCGTGGCTGCTGGGCTGCGGTGCTGTCGTTGCAGTCGGCCAAGGCGGTTGGCTTCCAGGACCGCACAGGGCCGACCAGGTAGGCCCAGCGTTCCGCGCTGGGAATCGGGCTCACCAATGAGGCGGAAGGCCTTAATTAGTTCCATAGATGGAGTGGCAGCGAAGAGTTTGTGCTGCTCTGCGTGTGTTTATATAATTACAAACAGCGCGAGATTGAGGGGCCTAGGGCGGTGCGAAGAGGTGGCGTGGCGTGGCGTGATAGGCTACGCCAACCCCTCGGCTTGGCGAGCCGGCTAGCTTTGTGCGCAACCACCCCACCTCAGCTAGACAGAGGTTGGGGGTTTCCAGAGCGGCTGTACTGGTGCTGCCGGTCGCGTAGTCTGGCCGCCACACGTTGTTGGTTTGTGCTTCAAATCAAGGATCCGTCGGAGACCTGCTGGCGGACGTTCCAGCACAGAGTCGACGGCTCCGTCAGCTTCAACCGGAACTGGTCGGAGTACGCGAGCGGATTCGGTCAGGGCGAGAGTCTCAACTACTGGATGGGACTGGAGCAGCTCCACCAGCTCACCGCCACTGGAGGGTGGAGAGTCCGTTGGGAGTTCAGCGACTGGAATGACAACTGGTACTGGGCTGAGAATGCTCCGTTCTCTGTAGGGCCAGCGGCTGACAAGTACAGGTGCTCGATAGGACCGCTGGACGCGAACAGGTCGAACGTTGGACAACTCACCTCATCAAAGCTCGTAATGAAGAACATGCAATTCACCACCATCGATTCTGATAACGATAATTGGTTCTATGGAAGCTGCGCTGCTGTTGTTGGTCCTGGCTGGTGGTTTAACTGGTGCGCCTTCATGAACCCGAATGGAGTTTACCTGTACCCACCTGACGCATACGACCACAATGGTATCTACTACTATTTGTCACCTACTGACCCTGTGTTGCGAGTGGACTACTCAATGAAGATGTTCGAGTGTATGATTCGGTAGTAACTGTTAACAGCTAAATGGGGATGATTTATATCGAATAAAGTCCGATCTTCTGTAATGAAAATTTAATGGCAATAACTTTGTTTATTAAAACATCTATTGAGTATATACAAAAATATATTGTACAGCTTCATTGAGCGATGGCCAACTAGTTGAAATATAAACTATCTTTGTTGACTTTTTCTATTGCAAATTGCAACAGGTTTCACACTCATATTTTCAGACTAGCTGACTAGAATGACACATGCAAGTGTTGCAATAAACTAGACTGTTTAGTTTTTTTAACGAATGTTTTATGGTTTTTATTTATTTAATTCCAGGAATTTCAGGGAGTCGTACGATCGAGCTACCACAGGACTGGTACACGACCCAGTAGTTTCCGACAATAACCAAGAAAATGTGGGCAACTAGCTTATCAAATAACTCTTGTATCATTATATTCGGGCTGGTATGAGTTACAGGCCGCAGTCCAGTATCAGCACAAGCCCATAATAATTGATTACACCTGCCCCAATGGCCAGATGTGCAACCGACAGCTAAGCCACCGCAGCTATATTTCGCGGCGCATCTGAAGACTGCGTACGGCTGTTCAGTCCAAGGACTGGGGGGGGGGGGCGCGACACACACCTTAAATTACCCCAGCTAATGCTGGCACCCATTTTACAGCTGGGTGAACTGAAGCAATGCAGAGTTAAGCGTCTTGCTCAAGGACACAAATTGTTCCAGTGGGATCGGGAATCGAACCCCCGACCTTCAAGTCGTTAGTCCGACGCTCTGACCACTGGGCTACAACCCCTACAAGCCCATCACATGAAGCTATTGTACCATGGTTGCTGTTAGAGGCTTGAGCACGACGATGTCAGCGGTTCGGTTCACATGTTGAATTGCGGCGGAATTTTTATGGAATTTCTTCACAAGTTTGTTGCCGTTTCGTATGAAGGTACAGCTCAACGCCACATAATTCTGATACCTTGGTTTAACGGACAACACGCCGCGGTTTGCACGCACTGTGCAGGTCGGCAGTGTGCCGTGATGCAGCTTGGCAGGCAAGTCAGCTAGGCGATGCGATCCAACGTCCAGTACATACATGTAACGGCATGTTTCAACCAGTATCTTCTTGCTTCTTCTTTTACATCCAAGATCTTGAGCGAACTTACAGCTCTCGGCTCTGCTCGAATGCGTAAGAAAATAGCAAATATAACTTTTGCCTCCCGAATGCATCACACGTCGCAAGCATAAATGCCATACCGCGCTTGCTAAGGTTACTTTGAGACCATCATCGACACCTGCGGCCACAACACCTTCAACATCACTGCAGACTACACGAGGGTGAATGGCATCAAGCCGACCTTCTTCCACCGACTCAAGAGGAACGAGGTGTTCTTCAACAACTTCGAGGTGTCCAGCCTGAAGATCTGGCGGTCCGGCCAGTACGAAGACTTCGTTGACTACATTCTTGGCGGCATCTACACGCAGAGGTGGGGCGACGCTCCGATCAAGACATTGGCTTTGTACCTGTGTTTGTACCTGTGTCCGAGATCTATTATATAAGGCGAACTTAGTCCGAGTCTAAGTTAACCTTTGACAACAAATGTTTATTCAATTTCAATTATATTAAAAGTAGAATATTGATAGAAATAAGACTAAAAAACTCAATAGCGATTGGAAGTGCTCAGTTTGCATTTGCGGCAGAAAATCACTGGTTTTTTTTACCGAATTAAGATTAGAAATTGTGCATTCTAATGGATTTATTGGCTACAAATTTACAGCTAGGCTTTAATTTTTTGTGATGAAAATTCAAAGCATTAGAAACATTTGAAGACTCATTGGAAATACACTCATTTTTAAAGTATTCGTATATATATTAAACTCAATCCAAGGATACTGGGAATGCATTTTAGCTTTCACATCGTCTTGGGATATTTCACAGTTATAAGGCGTAGCACATCACACACATTATAAACACACCAGAAACAGTTTAAACACATAAGAAACAATATAAGCACACCAGACACATAAACACACCATGCACATTATAAACACACCATGCACATTTTAAGCACACCATGCACATTATAAACACACCAGACACATTATAAGCACACCAGACACATTATAAACACACCAGACACATTATAAACACACCAGACACATTATAAGCTCACCAGACACATTATAAGCACAGCAGACACATTATAAGCACACCAGACACATTATAAACACACCAGACACATTATAAGCACACCAGACACATTATAAACACACCAGACACATTATAAGCACACCAGACACATTATAAGCACACCAGACACATTATAAACACACCAGGCACATTATAAACACACCAGACACATTATAAGCTCACCAGACACATTATAAGCACACCAGACACATTATAAGCACACCAGACACATTATAAACACACCAGGCACATTATAAGCACACCAGACACATTATAAACACACCAGACACATTATAAGCACACCATACACATTATAAACACACCAGACACATTATAAGCACACCAGACACATTATAAACACACCAGACACATTATAAGCACACCAGACACATTATAAGCACACCATACACACTATAAACACACCAGAAACATTATAAACACACCATGCACATTATAAACACACCATGCACATTATAAGCACACCAGACACATTATAAACACACTAGACACATTTTAAGCACACCAATCCCATTATAAACAAACCAGATACATTCTAAAACAATCAGACAAATTATAAATAAATCATACACATTCTAAACACACCAAACACATTATAAACACACTAGAAATATTTGAAACACGCAAAACACATTCTAAATTAATGAACGACTCTTATGAATGAAAGCTATAACAATGGAAGATCCAGTTTGGTTGAAGCAAATTGGATTTTACATGCGCAGGCCAATTATAAGGCTACCAAGATGAGTTTGTTTGGCCACTCGCTCGACCTCATGCAACTACAGGAATACCATAATGATTAATAATCAAACTATTTGTGTGCGCAATGTCTGAAATCTACAAGGAGGACAAGTCCTTGAGCTTGGCTTGCAGCTGCTGACTAGCGTCGAACGCATCCTTGCGAACGCTGGTGACAATTTTTCTGGTCTGCGGATGCGTCCGTAGGGAAATCATAGTTAAATTCTCGCAGGAATCTGTATAACTTAAAACTTTTGCAGCTTCTACTACTCACCAACTGACGGAAGTAGGCATTTTCGTTTGGAATTGATTCTCTAAAGCTGGTGAAACAGTCTAATTGGCTGTAGAGCCTCAGGGTCAGCGACTCGTAGTTGCTTCTGACCACCGACAGCACCTGGTCCTGGGTGAGCGATCGTTGGCCCTGCGCCTCCGCCCATTCATCTATTCTGGGCGAGAAGTGCTGGATTATTGACCTGTTAACGGATTGAAATGGGGTTATAGGCTATTCTCAGGGTTTGGAGGGTGATTCTCTGGGTGGGTTGGAGAGCGATTCTTAGGGTGGGGTTGGAGGGCGATTCTTGGGGTGGGGTTGGAGAGCGATTCTTAGGATGGGGTTGGAGGCCTATTCTTGGGGTGGGGTTGGAGGGCGATTCTTGAGGTGGGGTTGGAGGCCGATTCTTGGGGTGGGGTTGGAGGCCTATTCTTGGGGTGGGGTTGGAGGCCGATTCTTGGGGTGGGGTTGGAGGCCTATTCTTGGGGTGGGGTTGGAGGGCGATTCTTGGGGTGGGGTTGGAGGCCGATTCTTGGGGTGGGATGGTGTTTAAATGCAATGTTTGGATTTGAAGGTGTTTAGAAGGCGATTGTCGGATAGAGTCAGGTTAGAGACGGACTGCAAGCTCATGCAGGAAGCAGCCTCACCGAATGTTGACCAGGCTTCGGTCCAATTGCATCGCCGCCTCACGAAGCGGATGATCCGGATCGGAGGAAATGATTGACAGAGCTGTAATAGTAGGATTGATAATATACTAGTATATAGGACTAGTAAAAATTATACGGGTCCTAGTGGGAATAAAATGCTATACTCGAGTCCCCAACGGGAATAAAAGCCAATATTCGGCTCCCAATGGCAATAAAATCCCATACCGGAGTTCCAATGGCAATAAAATACCATACCCGAGTCCCAATGGCAATAAAATACCATACCGAGTCCCAATGGGAATAAAATAACATACCGAGTCCCAATGGGAATAAAATACCATACCCGGCTCCCATTGGGAATAAAATCCCATACCCGAGTCCAATTGGGAATAAAATCCCATACCCGAGTCCAATTGGGAATAAAATCCCATACCCGAGTCCAATTGGGAATGAAATCCCATACCCGAGTCCCAATGGCAATAAAATCCCATACCCGAGTCCAATTGGGAATAAAATCCCATACCCGAGTCCAATTGGGAATAAAATCCCATACCCGAGTCCCATTGAGAATAAAATCCCTAACCGAAGTCCCCAATGGTAAAAAAACCCATACCCGAGTCCCATTGAGAATAAAATCCCTAACCCAAGTCACCAATGGGAAAAAATCCCATACCCGAGTCCCAATGGCAATAAAATCCCGCAATTCCCCAGCAACTCACACAGCTGACTGGCATCCTCAAACAGGGATTTCATTCTAATCAGCTCGTAGAACAGCAAGTCGTAGACCTCGCAGGTGGGCAGAAACGTGTCCCCATAGGTAACAAAGAAGTTCAGCAACAAACACACGCTGGACACCAGCGACAGCAGGGAGCGAAGGAACTGCGGCTCCGCGGTTCCAACCTGCTGCTTCTGGTAGCAGCTCAGGGCGTAGCGGGCGCTGGTGAACAGGGCGGACCAGAGGTGGTGCCAGTTGTAATGCAGCCTGATCTCGGTTCGCTTCTGATAGCAGAGCAGCCGGTGCAGAATGAGCAGGGCAGACTGGTACAGCTCAGCTGGCAAAGTGCGCATCAGATGGCTGTGGCAGAACTCTACGAGTAGGTCGAGTAGGGCGCAGGCCAGAGGAGCCGATTCCAAGTCCACACCGAGAGTTGGGGCTCTGTGCCGGGTTTGCTGCGGTCGTGGAATCAAAAATGGCAGGTTGCATTTCAAAAATGGCAGGTTGCATTTCAAAAATGGCAGGTTGCATTTCAAAAATGGCATGTTGCATTTCGAAAATGGCATGTTGCATTTCAAAAATGGCATGTTTCATTTTGAAAATGGCAGGTTGCATTTCAAAAATGGCATGTTGCATTTCGAAAATGGCATGTTGCATTTCGAAAATGGCATGTTGCATTTTGGCATGTTGCATTTCAAAAATGGCATGTTGCATTTCAAAAATGGCATGTTGCATTTCAAAAATGGCTTTCAAAATGGCATAATAATAATAATAACTGATTATGATTACACCTGCCCCAATCGGCAGATGTGCAACCGACAGCTCAGTCGCAGCTATTTGCGCGGCGCATCTGAAGGCTGTGTACGGCTGTTCAGCCCAAGAACTGGGGGGTTCGCCACACAATTATCCCTCAATTACTCAGCGAATGCTGGCACCCATTTTACAGCTGGGTGAACTGAAGCAATGCAGAGTTAAGTGTCTTGCTCAAGGACACAAATTGTTCCAGTGGGATCGGGAATCGAACCCCCGACCTGCAAGTCGTGAGTCCGACGCTCTGACCACTAGGTTACAACCCTATGTAAAAAATGACATGATAAATTAAAAAAACGGCAAGTTGCATTTAAAAAAAAACTCACCAATCTGTGCAGGTTGACCCGGAAGTTCATATTAAGATCGTGCATCAGAGAATTCGCGTACTCGTCCTAAAAGTTTGGGCACACAGTCTATTAAGATGTCAAAATGGAAACTTGAACTTTACTTATAGACAGACATTCAACTCCATTCCAGCTCCTACCTCTGATATTGCTGTGAGAATAAAGAAGCACAGCTTGCAGCTGTTGAACATGCTCTGCTCTGCAGTTCGAGATCGGGTGGGGGTTGGCCATCTGTGCTGCGCGAATTCTGCTCTGCTTCACTCCCTTGTCTATCAAACACAACCTCACTGCCTCCCTCTCATTGTACTAATCACTCATTTTATAAACCCTGTCTGTCAATCTCACTGTCTCCCTCTCATCTCACTGTCTCCCTCTTATCTCAGTCTTCCCTCTCATCTCACTGTCTTCCCTCTCATCTCACTGTCTCCCTCTCATCTCACTGTCTTCCCTCTCATCTCACTGTCTCCCTCTCATCTCACTGTCTCCCTCTCATCTCACTGTCTCCCTCTTATCTCAGTCTTCCCTCTCATCTCACTGTCTTCCCTCTCATCTCACTGTCTCCCTCTCATCTCACTGTCTTCCCTCTCATCTCACTGTCTCCCTCTCATCTCACTGTCTCCCTCTCATCTCACTGTCTCCCTCTCATCTCACTGTCTCCCTCTCATCTCAGTCTTCGTCTTCCCTCTCATCTCACTGTCTCCCTCTCATCTCACTGTCTCCATCTCATCTCACTGTCTCCCTCTCATCTCACTGTCTCCCTCTCATCTCAGTCTTCGTCTTCCCTCTCATCTCACTGTCTCCCTCTCATCTCACTGTCTCCATCTCATCTCACTGTCTCCCTCTCATCTCACTGTCTCCATCCCATCTCACTGTCTCCCTCTCATCTCACTGTCTCCTTCTTATCTCACTGTCTGTTTCCCTCTCAGCACACTGTCTTCCTTCTCATCTCACTGTCTGACCCCCTCTTATCTCACTGTCTCCCTCTCATCTCAGTCTTCGTCTTCCCTCTCATCTCACTGTCTCCCTCTCATCTCACTGTCTCCATCTCATCTCACTGTCTCCCTCTCATCTCACTGTCTCCATCTCATCTCACTGTCTCCCTCTCATCTCACTGTCTCCTTCTTATCTCACTGTCTGTTTCCCTCTCAGCACACTGTCTTCCTTCTCATCTCACTGTCTGACCCCCTCTTATCTCACTGTCTTCCTCTCACCCTGTCTCCTCATCTTACCCGTCTCCCTCCCTCCCTCTATTCTCCCCCACCCCACCGCACAGCAGTCCGCCCAGACCTCTAGTATCCTGCATAATGATGGAGCAGTACTCCAAGAACACAACCAGCAAATTGGTTGGCTCGGGCACGGAGCTGGCCGGACCAGATTGCTCAGCAACCACAAGCTGGTGCCCAACCGAGGGCGTGTGGCTGTAGGTCAGGGTGGCAATGAAGCTACGATTGACGTGCAGCGCCTCGAATAAAGCCAGCAGCAGGGCGTCTTGGACCCTGCATTTCCCGGTGCGGTCAAATGTGTGCACTTTAAAATAATAAGTGACCTTGACAGACACAATCAAAATAACTTTCAGTTAGGTAGCTTTCGCGTCCGATCCATGACGGCCAGCCCCCCCCCTCAAGGCACAGAGTGTACATGCCTCAGAGCTGGTTATGAGATTGTCGCCGAGGCGGTGCGTCAGGGTGCCCCAATTTATTTGCTGTCTCTCCAGAAGCGTTGTTAAAAGCGTTACCTTCCCTTCACGCAAAGAGTGGGTATATTTGTTATTTTTATTTTATTAGAGGCAGGGGGGTTGTGTGCACCCTGGCGCACTTTAAGCGACATAGGCACACAACCGGCGAGAGGCATTGCTGCCCATTCCGCCGACTCCCCTGAGCAGGCAGACGCTCACACAGGAGTGTACAGCGGCCCTAACTTTATATTATCTTTAGGCATTTACACTTCACTACGCCTTGGGGGGTTGGCTCTCAAGGCCGTTAATTGCACGAGCAGAGCCAAGCCGAGATTCCAATTCAGCCCCAAATTAATGCGACTGCACTTGGAATCGAGCCTGGGTCGCTGGCACACCAGAGCAGCTGCGCTAGACCGCTGGGCTATGGCCCCCCGTGGGTATATTTATCTTGTTGACGATAAAAATGGGGTCAGAAATGATCTCAGCCGTTCAGTAACATATCATATTCACAGTTTCTGTTTATTAGTTAGTAGTTAGCCTTGGGTTAGTATATTTTTGGTGAAGAATGTTTTCAAATACATTTACAACTGGTAAAACTTTGCAATAGGTTTAATGCAAAATTACAGTAGATAATATACTTAGATTAAATACCCCAGTACAAATATAAATGCAGCTGAAATCATCGTGAGACATCAACTATAAAAATCTTAAACAGCTTTTAAACAGAAAGAAAAATATTTACTGTCTATCCAAATATCGAAGTGGGCTTGAAATAGAAAAGGAAGCAAATACACTAGGCGAATTATTGATATATTGGACCAAGTTTAAACTGCTTAAATATAAAATTAAATATTTGAATGTTTGAGTTGGTGGGGCTGAGGCTTGTCCTAGAGTTTGTGCGTACATTGGGAATGGGGTGGTGGGGCTGAGGCTGGTCCTAGAGTTTGTGCGTACATTGGGAATGGGGTGGTGGGGCTGAGGCTGGTCCTAGAGTTTGTGCGTACATTGGGAATGGGGTGGTGGGGCTAAGGCTGGTCCTAGAGTTGGTGTGTACATTGGGAATGGGGTGGTGGGGCTGAGGCTGGTCCTAGAGTTGGTGTGTACATTGGGAATGGGGTGGTGGGGCTGAGGCTGGTCCTAGAGTTGGTGTGTACATTGGGAATGGGGTGGTGGGGCTAAGGTTAGTCCTACATTGAGAATGGGGTGGTGGGCTGAGGTTTGTCCTACATTGGGAATGGGGTGGTGGGGCTGAGGCTGGTCCTAGAGTTGGTGTGTACATTGGGAATGGGGTGGTGGGGCTGAGGCTGGTCCTAGAGTTGGTGTGTACATTGGGAATGGGGTGGTGGGGCTAAGGTTAGTCCTACATTGAGAATGGGGTGGTGGGCTGAGGTTTGTCCTACATTGGGAATGGGGTGGTGGGGCTGAGGCTGGTCCTAGAGTTGGTGTGTACATTGGGAATGGGGTGGTGGGGCTGAGGCTGGTCCTAGAGTTGGTGTGTACATTGGGAATGGGGTGGTGGGGCTGAGGCTGGTCCTAGTTAGTTTATAGTTCGTATATTGGGAATGGGGTAGCAAAACTTCAGTAAACAGAAACTTACTCAATACGTTCCAGTTGTTTTTCTTCACCAACCAAAATGTGACCAACCTGAAAGAATCAGAATGCCAATGAATTACAAGCACACATTAGGAAGTTTGTTGAAACCGAATTATACTACTAAATAAACTACTTACCATATTTGAAAGCGAATAGAAGAGACCTTTCGGTTCACGAACTTTTCGTCTGTAGAGTCTTCAGGAAAACAAGTTTATTTGTTATAAAGCAAAGTTACACTACGTTTAAAAAACAGACATTTTTAACTAAATAAAACAAAAGTCCTCTATTAGACTCACTCATTATACTGCGCTAGTGAGAGTGACAACACGTAGGAAAAGCCCTGAAATAGTATTAAAAATATTCCACATTAACGAATACGCATACATATTACACATACGTGTACAGATTATTGATCTTTTACACTCAGCTCACATTGAGCACGAGATTGTCGTCCAAAACCGCAAGCTTAACTAGGCAAGGGTTCACCATCTGAAAGATTACGGCAGCTTTTTAATTCTTAAGATACATTAATAGAAAGATACATCGGTGAAAATACGGACTAACAGAGAGACAGACAGAGAGACAGACAGACAGACACTAAGACAGACAGACACACAGACACAGACACACACACACACACACACACAAACAAGCAGACACACAAACACACACACACACACACAAAGACAGACACACAGTCAGACAGACAGACAGACAGACAGTCACAAATAGAGACAGACAGACAGTCACAAATACAGACGGACAGACAGTCACAAATACAGACAGACAGACAGTCACAAATACAGACAGACAGACAGACAGACGGACAGACAGTCACAAATACAGACAGACAGACAGACAGACGGACAGACAGTCACAAATACAGACAGAAAGACAGACAGACAGACAGACAGACAGACAGGACAAGCAGACACACACACACACACACACACACAGACACGTACATTGTGCCGGTGCGCCTGCAGCATGATGGCCAGCAGGGTGCAAACGGAGTCGCCAAACTCTCGCCGCAGCTCAGTGGAGGCGAAAAGCTGCAGGCAGCAGTCGAACACCCGACTGGAGACCAGGTAGCTCAGCATGGGGTTGTATTGTAGATCGCAGGCAGTTGCCATAGTAACTAGCAGGTTAATAGCCAGCGCTTTAATTGGAAGCTGGACTACATCGTCGGATAAACAACAGGCGAGGCGGTGAAGAAGATCCTGCAATTGTTTTTATTTAAATTTCCAACAATTTACTCTCATCTTACTGCAAGTAGCAAGATCGAATTATAATAAAAATTCAAGATTAATCGCTTTCACGGCTCGTAAATGCGAGTTTTACAGTTAGCAGTTTGAAATTCCCAATAGTTGAAAAATCTCAGCAAGTGTTTTTTTCTGGCTAATTATGGTAAATATTTTGTACTTCAAAAAGTTAAATACGAAACATATTGGTAAGCTATTTTTCGAACCTAAATTTCAGAAAAAGCAATTAGGTTTGATCATTATAAAGTTGTCTACACAACATATCGGCTATCATGCTGACTAGTATTGATCAGTGAAAATGCTATCTAAACAACCCAATAAAGTTGTCTACACAACATATCGCCTAGCATGTTGATTAGTATTGATCAGTGAAATTACTGTTTAAACAAGCCAATAAAATTGTCTACACAACATATCGGCTATCATGCTGATTAGTATTGATCAGTGAAATTGCTATCTAAACAACCCAATAAAGTTGTCTACACAACATATCGGCTAGCATGTTGATTAGTATTGATCAGTAAAAATGCTATCTAAACAATCAAATAAAGTTGTCTACACAACATATCGGCTAGCGTGATGATTAGCACTCGTATTGATCAGTAAGATTACTGTTTAAACAAGCCAATAAAGATGTCTACACAACATATCGGCTAGAATGTTGATTAGTATTGATCACTGATCAGCAAGATTCCTGTTTAAACAAGCCAATAAAACTGTCTATACAACATATCGGCACATACCTGCATAATAGACTCCGCATCGTTAGGCGGCATCAGCAAATCCAGATTCGGATGATTCGGGCGCTGACTGTCCATTTGCTGCTCGTCGACGTCCCCGACGTTGACGCTGACGCCGCCGCCGCCGACGACTGCAGCCGCCTCGGCCGCGGCCACAGCAGTCGGCGGACAGCTGAAAGCTCCTCGAATCAGAGAGGCGAGAGTTTGCAATGCGTTGGCCTGGCGAATGGCGTCCTGGCCCATGGCTGGATGATTTTGCAGCGGCGCTGTGCAGTGGCCAAATAAGCGCCGGATTGCGGGCTTCTGGCAGGCCAATTCGTCCCAGGCGCATCGTTCGAAATGCGCCTGAAGGTAGCGCACGTTGGCACGCAAAAGAAAGAATTCGTTCCAGAAACTGTCCGATCCGCCAGAGATGTCTTCGCCCTGTTTAATTGCGACATTTTCTTTCAAATACACAAGAATACGCAAAACATTCTAACTACTCTACTGTTAGTAAAAAAGTAGTATAGCATATACAATTTTATTAAAAAACAAAGTACTGAAGTATTCTTTTATTAGAGAAATTCTCATAAAGCCAGCATACTTACTTAATTACTGAAAACTATAATGCAACTAACTCACAGAGAAATGCCTATCGTAGAGTTGCACAACTTTCTCTTTCATCCCGACTTTAAGCGACTGAGCACGTTGCTTGCCTTTGAGCAGATCGTCATTTGCTTCAAAATGCATTGCGCCTGAAGTGCAGTTATAAACCAGTGATGAATACGGAATCTAATGGATTGCTAATCTAGCTCGAGTTAATAAGGATAAGGAATCTAATGGATTGCTAATCTGGTTTGAGATAATAAGGAATCTAATGGATTGCTAATCTAGCCTGAGATATTAAGGAATCTAATGGATTGCTAATCTAGCTTGAGATAATAAGGAATCTAATGGATTGCTAATCTAGCCTGAGATAATAATGAATCTAATGGATTGCTAATCTAGCCTGAGATAATAAAGAATCTAATGGATTGCTAATCTAGTCCGAGTTAATAGGGAATCTAATGGATTGCTAATCTAGCCCGAGTTAATAAGGGATCTAATGGATTGCTAATCTAGTCCGAGTTAATAAGGGATCTAATGGATTGCTAATCTAGCCTGAGATAATTAGGAATCTAATGGGTTGCTAATCTAGCCTGAGATAATTAGGAATCTAATGGATTGCTAATCTAGTCCGAGTTAATAAGGAATCTAATGGGTTGCTAATCTAGCCTGAGATAATTAGGAATCTAATGGATTGCTAATCTAGTCCGAGCTAATAAGGGATCTAATGGATTGCTAATCTAGTCCGAGTTAATAAGGAATCTAATGGATTGCTAATCTAGCCTGAAGAAGTATAGCATCAAATATATAGTGCTAATCAACATACCTAGTGGCTAAAATATTATTGATAAACAAGACAATAAGCTTTGCTATAAAGTTAAGCATTGAATAATATATAATAAATATTTATACAACAGAAATAATAAATAAGGCCGATTTCAGATCCTCAAAATATTTAAATACCTGGTTTATTAATTCTGATTGAAGCACACGTTTTACAAAACAAATTATCAACCATTTTGATCTTTACCGATACGCGTTCTACTTACTATAAGTAGTGTGAATGAGGCGGGCAGCCGGCACGTGAGCATTTGTTGCAATTTTTGTTTAAAAATATCCGTATTTAATTAACAAATGGGGAGCGCTTAGAAAACATGATTAAACATTAGACTGGATAAAACGTAACATAAAAATGAAAATACGAAACAGCATTTTGCATTTTGTTTATTTATTAACCAAATATTTTGAAGTTTGCTGATTTCTAGAAAAACAAAAATTTTTTTACGATTTTGGAGCCTCTGTGCAGCAGTGAAGTTCAATAAATCGATTATCAGTAGTCTCGAACAGCCTTGAGAATGAGGTTGGTCTGGTAGATCAGCTGATTGGCGCTGATGTACACATCAGTTTTGGAATTGTCTTTGAAAAATGTTTTCAATTTATTGGAGAAAGTTTTCGAGTATTTAATGAAATCTTTCTTCTGCTGGTCGAGCGACTGCTTGCGCTGGGCGTTGCCGATTGACGCGGTGACCAAACTGACCGTGTCCAGCATCTCCTTGATGGCGTTGGCGATGTCTTTGATGGCTTCCAGGAACCGTTTCCGGTCTCCAATGAGCTGAGGTATGCCGCTGAGAATCTCTTTGAGCATCTTGGCCCGCTTCTCCAGCTGCAGCAGGTGCGGGTTGGCGGCAGGATTATAAGGGCCAGCGGCGGGGGCCTGTCGCTCCTCTTCATAGGCCAGCCTGAGCAGAGTCTCGTGAAAGTTAATGTCGTTATTCACGTCCAGATCGCCGCGCCTCAGCAGGTTCTCAACGAATGCGCAGCAGAAGCCGGGGTTGTGCTGCTCCACTCTGTTGAACGCCTGTCGCAGTGTGGTGGCATGAGAGGCGGACATCGGCTCCAGGCTGGCGATGACTGGCTGGATGAGGTACTGCAGCACCATGCTCTCCCTCACTGCCGGGCTTGGGGCCGCGGACTGGCCAGCTGACGACAGGTCGTCCTCCGAGTTGCCGGGCACAGCCATTCCGCCTCTGTTGTAGGCCGACATTGCTTTGACAGCTGGGCTGCTTTCTATTGCTGGCTGTGTCTTCTTTGAGTTCGCACCGGCAATTCAGGACCTTGTGCGCTGGCATAGGGCGAAGGTTAGCTGCACCGTGAGAGCGATTTCGTAGGGAGAACAAGGCGATTCTCATGACGGACAGGGGGATTTTTATGAAAGAGTGCTGATTCTAATGAAGGAGCGATTCTTATGAAGAAGGAGCGATTTCTATGAAGGAGAGGGCGGTTCTTATGAAGAAGGAGAGATTTCTATGAAGGAGAGGGCGATTCTTATGAAGAAGAAGCGATTTCTATGAAGGAGAGGGAGATTTCTATGAAGGAGAGGGCGGTTCTTATGAAGAAGGAGAGATTCTTATGAAGGAGAGGGCGATTCTTATGAAGAAGGATCGATTCTAATGAAGGAGAGGGCGATTCTAATGAAGAAGGAGCGATTCTTATGAAGAAGGAGCGATTCTAATGAAGTAGGAGCGATTCTTATGAAGAAGGAGCGATTCTAATGAAGAAGGAGCGATTCTAATGAAGAAGGAGCGATTCTAATGAAGAAGGAGCGATCCTTTGAAGGAGAGGGCGTTTCTTATGAAGAAGAAGCGATACTTGTGAAAGAGCGATTTTTATGAAGGAGAGGGTAATTCTTATGAATAAAGAACGATTCTTATGAAGGAGAGGGTGATTCTTATGAATAAAGAACGATTCTTATGAAGGAGAGGGTGATTCTTATGAATAAAGAACGATTCTTATGAAGGAGAGGGTAATTCTTATGAATAAAGAACGATTCTTATGAAGGAGAGGGTAATTCTTATGAATAAAGAACGATTCTTATGAAGGAGAGGGTAATTCTTATGAATAAAGAACGATTATTATGAAGGAGAGGGTGATTCTTATGAAGGAGAGGACGATTCTTATGAACGAGAGGACGATTCTTATGAAGGAGATAAATATTCTTATGGAGAGGACGATTTTTATGAAGGAGAGGACAATTCTAATGAAGGAGAGGACAATCCTAATGAAGGAGAGGACAATTCTAATGAAGGAGAGGACAATTCTAATGAAGGAGAGGAGAATTCTTATGAAGGAGAGGAGAATTCTTATGAAGGAGAGGGCGTTTTTTTATACAGGAGCGATTTTTAGGAAGGACAGGGCGGATTATGTTGAACTTACATTCAATTAATAACTACCAAAATTTAAAAAATATACCAAGGCAACAATCAAGTATAACAAAAGGTATTAACATGGCCAATCAGGCAATAAGATATGTATATTCTAAACCGAATTGCAAGCAGAACATTTTCTATATGTAATTAAAGCGATTAAGAAAACTTGGCGCCTTCATAGTATGCCCTGTAAACTGCGGTGAAATAAAAAAATGATATCTAGATAAAAGCTATATTATATGCTACTTACACCTAGTAGAGCAAGTAGAGCGAAAGAAAAATTATGGTATTTTGTGAGCTGGAAGAATAAAAAATACAGAAAAAGCACGCCTTGATTTTGAATTTATCTAAAATATGTGGATAGTAAATAAATAAAGCACACACGGTAGCTTAGCAGTAGCACATTTTGAGACATCCCTTCTGATTCTGACTCACTCGTTTTCATTGTCATGTCACCTGACTTGAGTTATCTTAATTAACTTAGAGATTTGTGGGGATTATCTAATTCCTGTGGGGATTATCTATTTCCTGTGGGGATTATCTATTTTCTATGGGGATTATCTATTTCCTATGGGGATTATCTATTTCCTATGGGGATTATCTATTTCCTATGGGGATTATCTATTTTCTATGGGGATTATCTATTTCCTATGGGGATTATCTATTTCCTATGGGGATTATCTATTTCCTATGGGGATTATCTATTTTCTATGGGGACTATCTATTTCCTGTGGGGATTCTTTGACTCCTGTTCCACGACTGGCTCACTTTCAATCGGAAGTAATGTCATTTGTTTGAAAATAGCGTCTCACTTTCAGAATTCTCAGTTAATGATGCCTTGGCAAATTGTTGGGATTTTAAGTATCTAATTAAAATAATAAAACTACTATAAGTAGTAAACACACAGACAAAAAAGGCTACACACACACAGAAGTCCAGTCCTAGCATGCTAATTGTAGCTCTGATGCCGATGTCGACGTAACGACGTTGACGAAGCTGAAGAAGAGGAGCCGCCGCCGCCGCCGCCGCCGAATAACTGCCTTCGCCGGTTGACAACCGCGGCGTTGAGCAGCGAGCCAGAAGAAGCCGAGCTAGTCAATGAGGACAGCGAGAACCCGGTGGAAGGCGGCAGCAGGGACAAAGCTGACGAGTTCGTCGTCTCCGACAGCGAAGATGAAGCGGCCAGATTCCTTCTACGCCGGAACAGAGTCTGGAAAGAATATTAATGATTCCGTAATGAATTCGTGACTTGAAAATGCCTTTTTAGCGATTCATGCGATTTCTAAGGTCCCCCGAGGCGATTTCTCAGGAGGCCTAGAGGCGATTTCTCAGGTGGCCCTTCGATGCGATTTCTCAGGAAGTCCCCGAGGCGATTTCTCAGGAGGCCTAGAGGCGATTTCTCAGGTGGCCTAGAGGCGATTTCTCAGGAGGCCTAGAGGCGATTTCTCAGGTGGCCTAGAGGCGATTTCTCAGGAGGCCTAGAGGCGATTTCTCAGGTGGCCTAGAGGCGATTTCTCAGGTGGCCCTTCGATGCGATTTCTCAGGAAGTCCCCGAGGCGATTTCTCAGTGAAGTGATCTTAATTTAAGCATGTTATGCCCAATGTTATTTTTTAGTCTAATGCGAACTTCAGAAGGTTTTTCTATCAGGAAAGTACAGCACATGCTTGTGCGCCAGTAAAGATCCTATTGCGTGAAGCGAACACCAATGAAATGCGTTATAGAAATCATATATATACTAGCGTTCAGTGAGAATGAAGCCTCTCTCCAGTTTTTTCCCGGTTCTCGGCTCTCCGCCTCTTTGCCTCCTCAACTGCTCCGCTAGCTTGCCCCAACAATCGGGCCTGAACTCTAATATCCCGATTTAACAGAGATAAATCCGGACAAACGTCAATTCGTGCAACAATATCGATAAGTAGCCTGTGGCTCCATTTTCACTGAATTGCTTAACAAATTTGCGTAATTGCGTGATCAATATCCTATTAGGAATTGCTACTAACATTGATTAGTAATAACATCTTGTTGAAGGTTAGAGATCGAGAGAAACAAATCGAACCTCCGACTTATTTGATTCAACAGAAACATCAACGATCATAGTCATCGTCAGAGGGGCACACCCCCGCAACACATTATTCTAAAACATTTGATCAGGAGGCCTAGAGGCGATTTCTCAGGTGGCCCTTCGATGCGATTTCTCAGGAAGTCCCCGAGGCGATTTCTAAGGAGTCGCTGAGGTGATTTCTTAGAAAGTTAATGAGGCGATTTCTCAGAAAGTCAACGAGGCGATTTCTCAGAAGACCCCGGCGTGATTTCTAAGAAAGGATTTGTGATAGCGTATTAGAAGGATCAGTAGGAAGTTCCAGAAATTCAGAAGCATTTGTCAGTAGATTAATGAGGTGATTCAATAAACTGGATTAAACAGAAGTGCTGGAGTGCTAACTGAGGTGGCGCTATACTCAACAAATCTTGGCGCTGACCTGAGTGCCGCCACCGGCGAAGCTTGCGGCGGCACCGCGCCCGGGGTCGGGCGGCGGTTCGCCCAGCAGCTGCTGCGACAGCTGGCGCAGCGACTCCAGGCCTTCGCTGACCTCCGTGACCAGCGGCAGCGACGACCCGGGCGCGCTGGCCGACAAGCTGCGCTTTGACAGCGGAGACGCCGCCGCCACTGCGATAGCCGAGTCAGAATTGGATTCGGCGAACAACTGCAGCGGCTGCGGCAGCTTCGGCCGCTTCCTGCTGGTGCGGCTGAGTCCGATTTGGCCAAGCTGGTCAGCGTCTGATGCGCTCGGTGTTGAGTCTGCTTGCAGTGACTGCTGTTCCGATTGCAGTGACTGCTGTTCCGGTTGCAGTTTCTGCTGTTCCGGTTGCAGTTTCTGCTGTTCCGGTTGCAGTGACTGCTGTTCCGGTTGCAGTTTCTGCTGTTCCGGTTGCAGTGACTGCTGTTCCGGTTGCAGTTTCTGCTGTTCCGGTTGCAGTTTCTGCTGTTCAGGTTGCAGTTTCTGCTGTTCCGGTTGCAGTGACTGCTGTTCCGATTGCAATGACTGCTCTTCCGATTGCAGTGACTGCTCTTCCGATTGCAGTTTCTGCTGTTCCGGTTGCAGTTTCTCTTGATCCGATGGCAGTTCCTCTTGATCTGATTGCAGTTCCTCTTGATCTGATTGCAGTTTCTCTGGATCCGATTGCAATTTCTCTTGACCCGATTGCAATTTCTCTTGATCCGATTGCAGTTTCTCTGGATCCGATTGCAGTTTCTCTTGATCCGATTGCAGTTTCTCTTGATCCGATTGCAGTTTCTCTTGATCCGATTGCAGTTTCTCTTGATCCGATTGCAGTTTCTCTTGATCCAATTGCAGTTTCTCTGGATCCGGTTGCAGTTTCTCTGGATCCAATAGCAGTTTCTCTGGATCCAATTGCAGTTTCTCTGGATCCGGTTGCAGTTTCTCTTGCTCCGATTGCAGTTTCTCTGGATCCAATTGCAGTTTCTCTTGCTCCGATTGCAGTTTCTCTGGATCCAATTGCAGTTTCTCTGGATCCGATTGCAGTTTCTCTTGGTCCGGTTGCAATTGTGGCTGATCCAGTTGCAATTGTGGCTGATCCGGTTGCAATTGTGGCTGATCCAGTTGCAATTGTTCTGTATCCGGTTGCAAGTGTTGCAGCGGCTCAGGCTGGTAGCCGATCAAGCCAGAAAGAAATGCTTCCACCAGCCCTGGTCTCAGTGGACATTGTGACGCAATCGCGCAGCGAATGAATTTAGCAAGTAGGCAGGGCTGCGCATTGTCTGCTGAGGCTGATGGCGGGCCCAGACTCCTGGCAACTATGTTCACCAGACGGCTATTCCAGAGATTAGCCAGCCAGACTGGTATCTGCGGTGATTGGCATTGATAGATTGTTGATTGCAAGGTTGAGTTGCGATTACTCAATATGTACAGCTTAGTTTTGCAGTAGGTTCAGTGCTGATTTCTCAGTAGGTTCAGGGCTGATTTCTCAGTAGTTTCAGGACTTATTTCTCAGTAGGTTCAGTGTCGATTTCTCAGTAGGTTCAGGGTCGATTTCTCAGTAGGTTCAGGACTGATTTCTCAGTAGGTTCAGGGCGATTTCTCAGTAGGTTCAGGACTGATTTCTCAGTAGGTTCAGGGCGATTTCTCAGTAGTTTCAGGACTGATTTCTCAGTAGGTTCAGGACTGATTTCTCAGTAGTTTCAGGACTGATTTCTCAGTAGGTTCAGGGTCGATTTCTCAGTAGGCTCAGGACTGATTTCTCAGTAGGTTCAGGGCGATTTCTCAGTAGGTTTAGAGCCGATTTCTCAGTAGGTTCAGAGCCGATTTCTCAGTAGGTTCAGGACTGATTTCTCAGTAGGTTCAGGGCGATTTCTCAGTAGGTTCAGAGCCGATTTCTCAGTAGGTTCAGGACTGATTTCTCAGTAGGTTCAGAGCCGATTTCTCAGTAGGTTCAGGGCCGATAGCTCAGTAGGTTCAGGGCCGATTTCTCAGTAGGTTCAGGACTGATTTCTCAGTAGGTTCAGGACTGATTTCTCAGTAGGCTCAGGGCCGATAGCTCAGTAGGTTCAGGGCCGATTTCTCAGTAGGTTCAGGACTGATTTCTCAGTAGGCTCAGGGCCGATTTTCTCAGTAGGCTCAGGGCCGATATCTCAGTAGGTTCAGGGCTGATTTCTCAGTAGGCTCAGGGCCGATTTTCTCAGTAGGCTCAGGGCCGATATCTCAGTAGGTTGGTTCATTGGACCATGTCCTACTCTACGAGCAATAATATGAACTAGATATACAAAACAGTAACAGTACATTACCTGCTCCTCTAGCAGATCCGAATCCAAAGTCACCGGACACGACAAAAACATTGACGGTCCGATTGGATGGTCCAGACTTCTCTGCCTGTCCAACGAACTGAGCATCTTCATCAAGCATCTGTTGCACTGCTCCGGCAGGTTTCCAATCCAACTCAGAATTGGCGGCATCGAGTCAGCGAAGCTGGAGAATCGTGTCGATGTTGAGACAGACTCAGCAAGTAGTTGCCGCCATCGAAGTTTAAGACATCGATATGCCAAACCAGAGACCGGCTGCTCCAGGACTGAGAGTAGAGTCCAGCTAGGGTGAGCAGATTGTGGAGTGAGAATGGTGAGCAGATTACACCTGACCTACTGACACATCTTATCGACACCTGACTTTACTGACATCTTTTTGACAACTGACCTGAGCTACTGACACATCCTATCGACACCTGACTACTGACACATTTCATCAGTTTTCAGAATGCCCTTTAAAATGAGTTGTCACTACAACTTAACAGTTAATACCCCACAAAGCCTCACCAGCCGGCATCGGGCACAGCGTCCAGCAGCAGAGACTGCGGCACCCCGGTCAGGTCGCTGGCGCCCAGACTGCCCAAAAGTATCAGCCGCCGACGATGCCGACCTTTTTGACGACCACCAAGACGTCGGCTAGATTGTTGTCGATTACTGCGCCGACAGCGGTGCAGCAAGCTGGCCAACGATGGGCTGTCCAGCACGAACTCCAGTCTGTGCAGCTGCAGCAGCAGAACCTGCGGCTGGTTGCGCTGCTGCGATGCGTTCATTTGCCTGGAATTGGTTAAAGCCATTGCTCATATGGTCTGCTTGCCTGTCTGTCTGTCTTAGTGTCTGTCTGTTTGTCTTAGTGTCTGTCTGTCTGTCTTAGTGTCTGTCTGTCTATCTTAGTGTCTTAGTGTCTGCCTGTCTGTCTGTCTGTGCCTGTCTGTCTGTCTGTCTGTCTGCCTGTGCCTGTCTGTTTGTCTGTCTGTTTTTGTCTTAGTGTCTGTCTGTTTTTGTCTTAGTGTCTGTCTGTCTGTCTGTCTGTCTGTCTGTCTGCCTGCCTCCCTCACCATAGCGCCGGGCTGTCTTCACCGCCATCAGTAGCCGCAGAATCACGGCCAGCATCATTAGCATTATCAGCATCATCATCAGCATCGGAGTCGTCGCCCAGTCCCGCCGCGGCCAGCCAGGCATCGAAGGCCTCCCAGTCCAGGCAGTCGTGGCTCAGCTGCCGCATTGACAGGCCGTCCAGCTGTGCCCGTCGCTGCATCGCCTCCGCCAGGTGCCGGGCAGCGTGCCGCTTGCTGCAGTGCAGCGGCCCGGCCAGGATCAGGCAAGAGTGGCGCCACAGCGTCAGCTGGCAGCGGCGAATCCAGCCGGGCGGAAATCCGGTGGCCACAGCGCTAGCCAGACTGCAGCCGCTGGCCTCGGCGGGATCTTCAATGCCGACTGTGCCTTGAATCACAGGCGACGGTGATGCCGGCACAGCTGTTGGCCCAGACAGTTCGTAGCAGCGGGACTGCGGGGTTCAAATTCAGAAATGATCTCAGCTGATGAGCAAGTACCCAATGTACCTGCAGAGCGCTGAAGCACCCCCATGGGCTTTGACCATTGGGGACAGTTGGTACAGGCTGTACACAGAATACCACACGATGTACACGGTCCATAATACAGGCTATACACAGACACTACAACAGGCTGTACACAGAAACTACAACAGGCTGTACACGATCTATAATACAGGCTGTACACATACCATAACACAGGCTGTACACAGACAATAACACAGGCTGTACACAGACAATAACACAGGCTGTACACAGACACTACAGCAGGCTGTACACAGACAATACAGCAGGCTGTACACAGACACTACAGCAGGCTGTACACAGACAATACTACAGGCTGTACACGATCTATAATACAGGCTGTACACATATCATAACACAGGCTGTACAGACAATACCACAGGTTGTACACAGACAATAACACAGGCTGTACACAGACACTACAGCAGGCTGTACACAGACAATACAGCAGGCTGTACACAGACCATAATTCACAAAAGCTTACCTGAAGCATCTCCAAATCAGCTTCATCAGCACCCAGGCACTCCACCAGCAGTTGATTGGCACAATCGTCAATCGATAATCGAATTCGATCGACAGCGTCCTGTCTGTTGCTAAGCGACCCCAATGCTAGGCGTCTGACACCTGCCAGACAGACGATTGGCAGACTGCCAAGGCGGGGCAAACGAACTGACACACGGATATTGCAGATCGAGCCGCTGCTTCTGTCTGGATTGATTGGCGGTGACATCAATGTACAACTGCTAGTGTTGTACGAGTCTAATACAGACTACATGCAGTACAGGCTGTATACTACAGACTACAGTACAGACTGTATACTACAGGCTACAGTACAGACTGTATACTACAGGCTACAGTACAGACTGTATACTACAGGCTACAGTACAGACTGTATACTACAGGCTACAGTACAGACTGTATACTACAGGCTACAGTACAGACTGTATACTACAGGCTACAGTACAGACTGCATACTACAGGCTACAGTACAGACTGTATACTACAGGCTACAGTACAGACTGTATACTACAGGCTACAGTACAGACTGTATACTACAGGCTACAGTACAGACTGTATACTACAGGCTACAGTACAGACTGTATACTACAGGCTACAGTACAGACTGCATACTACAGTACAGACTGTATACTACAGTACAGACTGTATACTACAGTACAGACTGTATACTACAGGCTACAGTACAGACTGTATACTACAGGCTACAGTACAGACTGTATACTACAGGCTACAGTACAGACTGCATACTACAGGCTACAGTACAGACTGTATACTACAGGCTACAGTACAGACTGCATACTACAGGCTACAGTACAGACTGTATACTACAGGCTACAGTACAGACTGTATACTACAGTACAGACTGTATACTACAGTACAGACTGTACACTACAGTACAGACTGTACACTACAGTACAGACTGTATACTACAGTACAGACTGTATACTACAGTACAGACTGTATACTACAGTACAGGCTGTATACTACAGTACAGACTGTATACTACAGTACAGGCTGTATACTACAGGCTACAATACAGACTGTATACTAAAGTACAGACTGTATACTACAGTACAAGCCGTATACTACAGGCTACAGTACAATCTGTATAATAAAGTTTACAGTACAGGCTTTATAATACAGTCCGCAAATACAGCACACTAAAAAAGTACTTCAGTAAATTAAATTACAAAATATTCAATCATCTCACTACCGACTCACCATTGCCTGATCCGATCGAAGCAGACAGGTTTGAGTAACAGTCAGCAGAACTCTTCGAATCTTCAATTGCCTCATAATGGCAGTTAGTCTACCGGTTGAAAATTGGTAAAAAGCCTTGTAAATTATACACTACAAAAACTTCATACTTCATATCCTACACTACAACTGGCTATGCAATAACACACGCTTAACCAACAAAAGTACTTTTTTTAAAATCCCAAGATCCCAAGAAGTGCCACGCAGAGAGCCAGAGATCCCCCCCGACAGATCAACGGGCAATAAATTATTCTGCTAAACTGCCGGAAGGGCAAGTGCAATTAATCCTCACATTATAGCAGTACGAGTATGTATAAAGGATTTCGCAGGTCTCATCTATATCTACTGGCAAAAACGGTAATATATGTGTAATACAAAGTACATCCCAAGTACATACGATTACCGTTAGTCAGTTCCGTTTACTTTTGTTTTAGATTTTTTAAAATTAATAGTGGAATTTTCAATGTTGACTAGAGCCTGGTGGTGGTGGTTTCTGGCCAAAACTATATTAACTGCAATAGTCTATGGCAGTGAGTGGGACTCCGGCGCTCCGCCCCAACACCCCTTCCCTTCGCTCTCAAAGTGTAACTTAAATGTCTATGGCCAAAACTCTATTGACTTGCGCGGGAATTTATGAAGCTTATTTATTAGAAAAACAAATTAATAGTCTATGGTAGTGAGTGGTGGTTGGGGCTTCGGCCCCACAAATACCCTCCCCTCGCTCTCAAAGTTTAGCTTAGGCAAAATGTCTATGTCCAAAGCTAATAGAGACTAAAACAGGCTAACAAGTAAGCATCAGATTATAAATAATTTGAACTGCAAACGCTGTTAAGTGTTAAATTAGTTGTTGTTGTTATCATTATTTAACAATGTGTTACACGCCAAAAAGACAGAAAAACCAAGCAAACATGTTGCTTTGTTATAATGAGGATTATTAAGCATATCTATATGCACAGTGTTACTGTTATAACCATTGTTAAAGGCATAAAAGTTAGAGCCTCTATAGATAGATATATATATAGCTATATATTATAAACAGATATAAACACAAACGACTGTCAAAACGAGCAAAATAATTACAATACAGATTGCTGTGTGCATGAAAGTGCATCGTTTGAATAGAAAAAAGCTTGCACAATTATTTACCAGAGAGAAAAGCATCAAAAATGTAGGCATGTCTTTACACTTAGTTAATAACTTTACCCATTACTTTTTATACTCAATCTGAATCCTTATTATTCAATTTTTGAACATTGGTTTATAATACATGTAAATAATAATTTACTATACATGCTACTACTGAGTACATGCACACAATAGAAGGGACATGGAGTACATGTTTGTTTTAATTAAAAAATATACAACATAAATTTTTAAAAACAGGATTTTGGTCGCATAAAACACAATAAAATTATTGAAAATCAATATTTGAAGGCCCTAAGCATTACGTTTGCACAGATACAAAACACTGCAATAATATTTATATATAAGTACAATGTGGCATCAGTGATTAAACAATCAGGTAAAAGTTCACAACGCAATATGGTTATTTATTGATCATATTCTGTATTCTGTGATTTTCGATTGCCATAACAGGAACGCGAGGTGAGGCAGATTTCTAAGAAAGAAATCTACAACCAATAATGGATTTGGATTCAAAAATCATAAAAATAAAAAAGTTTTGCAATAAAATAATCGATTTTTCCCATAGATTGTATTCATTATAACAAATTTTTATTAACAAAGAAACCGGGGTTACTAAATATTAAATAATGCGACATTATTGACAATTTGTGCTCTTGGGTAAGCAATTGTAGCTGTGATGTTATTAAATCGCCTACTTCCAATCCAGACGTCTAATTTTTCCTTGACGTCCTTGGGCATAAGAAACAGGACTGACTAGATATCAAGGCGAGCTTTTAAAACAATTAAGGAAATAAAAAACTGATTAATAATCAGACAAAGAGTGAATATCTGATTTCAGCTAAAGCACTCAAAGCACTTGATAGCAAAACAATTAAGATAACATAAATATGAGTTTAGAAAAACATTAACAGTTATTATGACTCGTTATCCGAAGCGAAATATTAAATCGTCGTGTTAACAACTCATCACAAGCGGCATGTTAGAATATTAGATAGATTTCTTTAAACAAAATTAAGCGTCGAAATTTAGAGGCAACGATTAGCAAAGTAAATATGATTTATTAATAATAAATGTGTTATTTTGCCACCGCACATTCAATTTTGTTTACAAACTGACACATTTCAGCTCCAATTTACTGACACATTTTAGCCCCAATATACTGACACATTTCAGCCCCAATTTACTGACACATTTCAGCCCCAATATACTGACACATTTCAGCCCCAATTTACTGACACATTTCAGCCCCAATTTACTGACACATTTTAGCCCCAATTTACTGACACATTTTAGTTACACTTTACTGACACATTAAGCCTCATTCTACTGACACATTTTAGCTCCAATTTACTGACACATTTCAGCCCCAATTTACTGACACATTTCAGCCCCAATTTACTGACACATTTCAGCCCCAATTTACTGACACATTTTAGTTACACTTTACTGACACATTAAGCCTCATTCTACTGACACATTTTAGCTCCAATTTACTGACACATTTTAGTCACACTTTACTGACACACTTAAGTCTCATTTTACTGACACATTTTAGTCATAAATTATTACTGACACATTTAGTAATAATTTACTGACACATTTTAGTCATAAATTACTGACACATTTCAGCCCCAATTTACTGACACATTTTAGCTCCAATTTACTGACACATTCCAGCCCCAATTTACTGACACATTTCAGCCCCAATTTACTGACACATTTCGGCCCCAATTTACTGACACATTTTAGCTCCAATTTACTGACACATTTCAGCCCCAATTTACTGACACATTTCAGCCCCAATTTACTGACACATTTTAGCTCCAATTTACTGACACATTTCAGCTCCAATTTACTGACACATTTTAGCTCCAATTTACTGACACATTCCAGCCCCAATTTACTGACACATTTCAGCCCCAATTTACTGACACATTTTAGCTCCAATTTACTGACACATTTTAGCTCCAATTTACTGACACATTCCAGCCCCAATTTACTGACACATTTCAGCCCCAATTTACTGACACATTTTAGCTCCAATTTACTGACACATTTCAGCCCCAATTTACTGACACATTTCAGCCCCAATTTACTGACACATTTTAGCTCCAATTTACTGACACATTTCAGCCCCAATTTACTGACACATTCCAGCCCTAATTTACTGACACATTTCAGCCCCAATTTACTGACACATTCCAGCCCCAATTTACTGACACATTTCAGCCCCAATTTACTGACACATTTCAGCCCCAATTTACTGACACATTTAAGCCTCATTCTACTGACACATTTCAGCTTCAATTTACTGACACATTTTTGCTCCAATTAACTGACACACAAGCTTTATTCTACTGACACATGTCAGCCCCAATTTACTGACACATTTAGCCCCAACTTACTGACACTTGAGCGTCATTCTACAGTCACATTTTTAGTCACACTTTACTGACACAAATTCAACCGACACTTCAATTAGACTGTCTAGTCTAAAAAATAATCTATACAAACTCTTTGTAGAGATTAAACACATACGCAAATTAGAGTCACTTCCCATTCACTGCACAAACCTGCTGCTGCTGCTGAGAATGCTTTGTCGAAGATTTCGCGCCAGCCGGCTGTTGCTGCTTCGAGGAAGCCGCCGCCGCCGCTGTCACAGTCGGGCCGGGCGTCCGTCGGACCGGAGGCTCCGGCTTGACCTTCAACAGGCCGCCGGGCTGACTGGCTGGGTGGCTGGCCGCCGCTAGCAGGGCTCGCAGTCGTTCAACCTCGGCGGCGAGGTCCCGAGCTCGACGCTGCTCGGCGTCGACTCGATTCGCCAACGCGGCGGCTTCTAGTTCGGCGGCGGCCGCGGCCTCGGCAGCGGCGGCTTCGCGTTCGAGCTGCTGGCAGCGCGACTGCAGGGCGCTCAACCGGCTGGTCAGGGCGCGCCGGTCGCGGATCAGAGAGAGCGCCACGCGGCGCTGCCGATCTGACAGAGCGCGCTCGTCGGCGAGGGCCTGGCTGACCCGGGCGACTTCGCGGTCCAGCTTGCGGCTCTGCTGGCGCTCGAATTCCAGCTGGGATGGCGCGGCGTTGGGTTGGGCTTTTGATCCGTTTGCAGACTTGTTGTAATTGAAACTGTGCTATCCCATTATCGCCTGCATCTCATCTCTTCATACCGTAGCCTGCATCTCATCCCTTCATATCGTGGCCTGCATCTCATCCCTTCATTCATATTGTAGCCTGCATCTCATCTCTTAATTCATATTGTAGCCTGCATCTCATCCCTTCATTCATATTGTAGCCTGCATCTCATCCTTTCATATCGTGGCCTGCATCTCATCCCTTCATTCATATTGTAGCCTGCATCTCATCTCTTAATTCATATTGTAGCCTGCATCTCATCCCTTCATTCATATTGTAGCCTGCATCTCATCCCTTCATATCGTGGCCTGCATCTCATCCCTTCATTCATATTGTAGCCTGCATCTCATCCTTTCTTATCGTAGCCTGCATCTCATCTTTCCATTCATATCGTAGCCTGCATCTCATCCCTTCATTCATATCGTAGCCTGCATCTCATCCCTTCATACCGTAACCTGCATCTCATCCTTTCTTATCGTAGCTTGCATCTCATTCCTTCTTATCGTAACCTGCATCTCATCCTTTCTTATCGTAGCCTGCATCTCATCTATCTATTCATGTGGTAGCCTGCATCTCATCCCTTCATTCATAACGTAGCCTGCATCTCATCCCTTCATTCATATCGTTGCCTGCATCTCATCCCTTCATTCATATCGTTGCCTGCATCTCATCCCTTCATTCATATCGTAGCCTGCATCTCATCTTTCCATTCATATCGTAGCCTGCATCTCATCCCTTCATTCATATCGTAGCCTGCATCTCATCCCTTCATACCGTAACCTGCATCTCATCCTTTCTTATCGTAGCTTGCATCTCATTCCTTCTTATCGTAACCTGCATCTCATCCTTTCTTATCGTAGCCTGCATCTCATCTATCTATTCATGTGGTAGCCTGCATCTCATCCCTTCATTCATAACGTAGCCTGCATCTCATCCCTTCATTCATATCGTTGCCTGCATCTCATCCCTTCATTCATATCGTTGCCTGCATCTCATCCCTTCATTCATATCGTAGCCTGCATCTCATCCCTTCATTCATAACGTAGCCTACATCTCATCCCTTCACTCATATCGTAGCCTGCATCTCATCCCTTCATTCATAACGTAGCCTGCATCTCATCTATTCATACGGTAGCCTGCATCTCATCCCTTCATATTGTAGCCTGCATCTCATCTCTTCATTTATATTGTAGCCTGCATCTCATCTCTTCATTCATATTGTAGCCTGCATCTCATCCCTTCATATTGTAGCCTGCATCTCATCCCTTCATATCGTAGCCTGCATCTCATCCTTTCATTCATACGTAGCCTGCATCTCATCCCTTCATACGGTAGCCTGCATCTCATCCCTTCATTCATAACGTAGCCTGCATCTCATCCCTTCATATTGTAGCCTGCATCTCATCCCTTCATACGGTAGCCTGCATCTCATCCCTTCATATTGTAGCCTGCATCTCATCCCTTCATATTGTAGTCTGCATCTCATCCCTTCATATTGTAGCCTGCATCTCATCCCTTCATATCGTAGCCTGCATCTCATCCTTTCATTCATACGTAGCCTGCATCTCATCCCTTCATACGGTAGCCTGCATCTCATCCCTTCATTCATAACGTAGCCTGCATCTCATCCCTTCATACGGTAGCCTGCATCTCATCCCTTCATATTGTAGCCTGCATCTCATCCCTTCATATCGTAGCCTGAACGGTAGCCAGAATACCATTCAGGTCACAATCTAACTCACTAACCCAAATCCGTTAATCCAAACTGCTCACCTCACACCGCAACCGCTCCCGCTCCTTCTCCAGCCCAGCCAGCACGTCGTCCCCCTCCGCGGCGTCCTTCTCGTGCTTGCGCCGTTCGGTCTCGAGCTCCGAGCAGACTCGCCTGTACCGCCGTTCAACCTGGTTGATCTGCTCGCGCATCCGTTGCTGAGCTCGACTCTGCATATCGATAAGATTCTCCAGAGCAGCCAATTCGCTGTCATACATCGATTTCAAAGCCGCTTCGTCAATGTCGGATTCGCAGAATGCTCCGAATGACGTCACTAAGCCGGGCGTGGAGTTGATCTCGCTATCCCGCTGCAAAGCAGCGTACGGATCGGCCAGGCCGTAGCGACCATTGCGAGCCTGCTGCAACAGCTGCTCCTGTCTCTGCTGACGCAAGCTGTCAATGGCAGCGTCTCTGGCGGCTAACTCGCCTTCGAGACAGGCCAGGTACTTCAACAGCTCGGCTCGGGTTGGCTCGGCAGCATTGGGATGACGGCGAACTGTTTTCGATGGCTGCGGCTGCTGCGGTGGCTGGTCTAACGGTTGCTGCGGCGACCGATTCTGAGCAGCTTGACCTCCGGGCATCATGATGCTGCCAGAGCGGCGATAAGCTTTGCTATTTAATTGGTCAACAGGCAGAGTTTGGCGAGGCTGGCCTGCCTCGGCTGCTACTGTCATAAAATTGGGGCCTTGGCGGCCTGCCACAGCCGCCGATTGTTGCCTGCTTTCTGCTTTTTTATCCTCTCTTTTTCTATTCAACGGTCTTCTGCTTATGTAAGGCTTGTAGATCTGCAGCTCTACAGATTTACAGAGCAGCTCTGCCAAGCGTTAGAGATGCCAATTGCTGAATAAAACAATGTGAAGAAATGAATGATAGTGCCGATTCAATAGGGCAGGTTGGTGAAGCATAAATGCTTTTACAATACTAACAGTAGTAATACACTTTGCGCAGCTGGCATAACTCATTACATACTAAGAATACAAGTGCAACACCCAGCCGATACAGCCAGCCTGCGAGGGGCCAGTCATTGTAAGTTGCAAAGACGACCACATAGACGTAGTACTAATTAGCTGACGAAGCATTTAACCTTAATAATACACTTATAGTTACTTCTGCCGTTTACCCAAAATTACATTAATTTTGCTTAGGTTTCTTTCATAGGTAAGTCACATTGTTGGTGAAAAAGTAAGCAGCATAGCTGGTGTAAATCAGAGGGGTTGCACATTTATGATCATCACGATTCACTTGTCATACAAAACAAAACTAATTTCTCAAAGAAAAAAGCTACAAGTATCACCCCTTGGCTTTGTATTAGCTTATTAACATATGCCTAAAATTGGAGTCTTAATTCTAGCATTTTTAATTCACTATCTAGTCTATTTAATAAAAATGTATTTGTTTTTTTCTAATGTTTCTGTTGTTATTTTTTTACTATCAAGTCCAACATACGAGTAAAAGCCAAAAGGGATATTAATATATGGCTATATGGGCCCCATGCCTCCAAATTCTAAGACTGCCTATTTTTCAACTTTTTTAATTTTTTGTAGTTTAAACTGATTTAGTACTATGCATAGACTTGAGACATTTAAGAAAGAGTCAAAGAAAGAGTCAAAGATACAAGAAAAAAGATCTAATTATATAGATAGATATTTAATAATTTGTAGTTATTAAAGCAATGCATAGCATAAATCAAAACAAAAAACAAACATAGATCATAGAGGTTATTTTCAATCAAAGCAGTCTACTTTGATAATTGACCATCTTAGAAACAACAATTTTGGCAATCACAATGTTTATATTAACAATCTTTTTAAAGAAATAGAAAATTGTTTTTGTTTTCTATATTTTGTATCTTTGTATATGTATTATTGTTAAGTAAAATTTATAGGACAGACAAATTCTCAATAAAGTATTTTTGAAGGCAAAAAAGTTGAATTTTAAAGAAACTGTAATACTGATAGGCCTATTCTCATTTTTATGTATAATATTGACAAATACATTGTTATTAACTAATTGCAGTTTTAAATATTTTGTACTTAAATTCTGAACAAATACTAAAATCCTAGATGTTTTCTTTAATTAAAAATTGCTTTTAGCCATAGTCAGGATACCAATATCATGCTAGGATCATGGAAGGCATATATTGAAATAAAAGCTATAGTTTTGTATTCTACACTGACTACTGTTATAAATAAATTTTTAATCCGAGTATATACTTGCTGATATTTGTCAACTTTTTCAAAAAATATATTTTTTTAGAAATATACTTTCTTTTTCCAAAAAGAGTTATTTTAACTTTAAATTATTTGTTTTTTTGCTAGGAAACTTTAAATTATTTGTTTTTTGACAAACATTCTTTGTTTTACTTTTGTGTTTGTTGAAAGTTGCATTATTATTTTCCATTTTTGTTTCCATTTACTTTTTCAAAGAGCTTTCTTTGATTGATACTTATATTTCACTAAACCATATATACTAGTTGGACTAATGAAGTGAGCACTAGTTTGTCAGCTGTGCCCCCTTTTGTCAGCTGTGCCCTGTGCCCTTCTGAGCTATTGGCTGCCACTGGCCGCAGCTCTCCCTTTCCCTCTCCTTCTCCCTCCCTTTCTTTCTCTCCTCCTTCTCTCTCTCCCTCTCCTTCTCTCTTTCCCTCTCCTTCTTTCTCTCCCTCTCTTTCTCTCTCTTTCCCTCTTCCCCTCCCTCTCTCTCTCTCTCTCTCTCTCTCTCTCTCTCTCTCTCTCCCTCCTGTTGTCCTTTTGTCTGCCTGCGCTCCCTTTCTATCCCCCCTTTTTCCAGTTTGTTTGCATTCCTAGCATCTGAGCTTTTCTGCTCAGCCTGTCCTTGATTCATTGTCTGTCTGGGCTCTCTCCCCTTTTCTTGTGTGGCTGCATTTGTTCTCTCTGTCTAGCCTGTACAGTAGCAGATCACGTGCCCCAGGGGCTCTGTCTTTTTCTTGCGCTGCCTTGTGCAATCTTGTGTATCAGTCTCTAAATAAGGAACAGTGTCCTTGCCTCTCTGGCAGGGGCTCCGTGCTTGTTTCTAAAAATAGAACTGAATCATGCCAGGTTGAGGGGCACAGTGAGAGCGGCCTTGCACACTCTGGTGCAATGGGGAGTTGCATGCTATAGTGAAATTGATCGGCTATCCTATAAGTATGGGCCTCTCATGCCTCTGTTTGGCAACTTCTTGCTTAACCGCCCTTCGTTTATGAGGCTAGACTAAGCTTTGCTCTAACTTATAAGACTTGTGTATCTCACGCTGGTCTTTGCAAACTCCATTCTGACTTCTGATCTATTTTTGAATATGTGTCTGAGCTTGTGCTAGACTCCTGACCAAGCTAACAAGAAACTAGCACAGTTCCTTATCCTCGCACTTGAGCCCGGCAGGACCACTGATGAGGTGTGCACTGATGCAAACTGTCAATCTGCATGGCGTGCTGAGTTCTGATGTCTTATTTATTTCGCTCAGCCCGGAGTCTCCTTCATTGAAGGAAGATCCAAGCAAGCTAGTGGCAGCACTATCTATGCTACAAGTATTGTTTCTAAGAAACCACCAGCTAAAGGTCATCGCCTAGCGCTTGGAGACCTACCAGGCCATCTCTAGTAGGCCTCAAAGAAGCCTATATACCACTGGTGGCAGCAATCTTATTGAAGACCTCTAGACAGCATCAAGCAAAGTACAACCACAGGCAAGACACCTGTACTTCACTAAGCCTATAGTTTGGAAGCTGACATATATACCAGGATTTTCTAGCATATAAAAACCTAGTATACAAGAGTACTTGCCATTTTTTAGTATATATATTTATATATATGTAGGCGAATATGACACAATGAAAAATTTTTGGCCTAAATTAAAGTGACTTTATATAAGATACTCTGTATCATATGCAATACTATCAATACCAAACCAGGTATAAAAAAAATTACTTTGCACCCTAAAACATACTTCTTATAATTTTTTAACAAAAAATATTAATAGGCCCTAGTATTTCTTTTATAATTATTTTCTCTCAGTGAACATTGCAAAAGTATATAATTTTTAAGTTTGTTAATCTGCATAAATAATGAAAAGTTTTTAATCCTCAAATACTAGTGTTGGGCAAAGTTCCGGCACTTCTAGCACTTTTAGTACCGGAAGTTATTTTTTTTTAAAGCGGCACTTTTTTCTGGTTCTTTTTTTTAGAACACTGGACTTCAAAAACGGAAGTTACTTTTTGATAATTCTGGTCTTCCGGTATTTAAACATGAAATTTTTGGTGCCAAACAGCTAATTTTAATGCTAAATATTTCCCAAAAGTGCAAAAATTTCACCAAAATGCTTGTAGTACAATTATAAAAGGTAAAAAGACGATCCTAGATCATGTGGTTTTTACTTTGTAAGTTAAAGCACGTTTTAAGCATCATATACAATCAAAATGAAGTATGTGTAACTAATGGCAACTTAACTACTAATGTGGAAACAAGAAGCATTCAAAACAATAAAAATCCTTGTTTAACAACTCCTTGGAAGTTTTTTAACAAGCAATAACTACATGTAGCAATACATCAAGATGCTACACTCGTGATTGGTAGAACATTTTTTGAAGGCCAATTTCCTCATTTCGATGTTTGTGTAAGATGATACAAGTATAATGCATTCTAAGAAGCTGGTTTTAAGTTTTAACTCCTTTGAGGCTAATTTTAATTTTTTGATTGCAACGCAAAGGCACTATTTAATTAAGCTATTTTAAAGTCTTGTGCATTGGTCCATCTATCAAATTCCAGCCATTTGGTGTTTAACATCTTTGTTAATTGTAAGATGTTAATTGTAAGATCTTTGTTAATTTCTAAGGCTGCCAGAATATTATTTTTGACTATAAATGAGCCAGCAGTACAAAAGTACTTACACTACTGAAAAGTATGCTGCTACTAAAGTAGGGCGACAAGAGAATGGCCCACACCAACTAAGAGTTGCTTGAAGTATTCTACACTGATCATTGTGACACATTTATTGTACAAAAATTATCTCCATATATACTTCTGAAGAGTCAGAATTGAAAATCAGCCTCCAATTTTTTATGCGAATCGTCCTGATATACTATAATCTTTGCTTTGTAAAGGTGTTATTTATTCACTCAAACTTTGGACGCAATAATAACAAAAACATTATGTAGCATCTTTATTTGAGGAATAACATCATGTTTAACTCTAGACCAACACATGTTTTTTCACAAAGACATGTTTAAGCACTTTTTAATTGGCAGTTCTTTAAAATTAGAATTAGAAAAGACCAGTAACGGAAGTACCGGAAGTTACTTTTTTTAAAAATTTCCGGTACCAGAACAAGTGCCGGAAGTTACTTTCCTTGGAGCCGGAAGTTACTTAACCAGAAGTTACTTTTTCAGAGTAACTTTCCCAACACTGTCAAATACAAATTAAATCCTATCTTTTTTCTCCCATTGGATATGGGCCATGATCAGGAAGGTGTCTTGTATGCCTATTTATACAAGATTAATGTAATGAATCTTTTATACAGGATTAATTACAAAATTAATATTTTATTATTTTATAACTAATACTAATACTGTATTACTGATATGATAATAGATAAATAGGCCTAGATAAATAATGACAGACATATTGATTAAAAAGCATTTTTAGCATTAAACTTGAATCAATAATACAAAGATAGTATATTATTTGGTGAAATACTGAAATTTTTCTAGGTTAATTTGCATAATTTGTCTAATACTAAGGCATACTAGAACTAGATTTGATGTAATATTAAAAAACAAATATTGAGGGTTTGTGATTTAGTTCTAGAATACAACTAGAATACTTAAATTTTATTTTACTTTCACAACATGGGACTCTTCCTGCATCCTGATCCCAGTTCACCTCTTTGCATCCCCTTGACCTTAGGCCTAGCCTAGGCCGCCTACGCGCCTATACTATACAGTATACTATAGGCTATAGCTAGGCAGCTAGCCTTTGTAATTGTACTTTAAGATTGAAAAGTACCCTCTATGGAGAAGATGCCCCATAAGGAAATATGCAATGTTTTATTAAACTCTAAATGGTAATCCTGTAATATGAACAGCTAACAGTCACCTCTACTGATCTGATACTGACAGTTAGTCAGCCTCAACCCCTCAACAACTAACAATAATTATGAACGAGTTCTATGAAAATATTACAAATTATGTTTCTTAAAGTTACTTAATGTACTGGTACTTCGCATTTAAATAATTTATTTCTATTAACTAGTTTTCCATTTGTAAACTACACTGTGACAAATGCTTTGTTACTTCATAAGATTTGTTTAAATATGTGCTTTAAATCTAAAATAATTCGGTTTCTATGTACACCAATTTTGGGGCCGAGCGGGGGCTCACAAACTCGAAAAATCAAAGCACCGAGATGGCACTTCCCATCCCAAACCCGAACTATCACAAAACCTAGCTGAAATATCAATTAGTTCTGAAATGCTAGCTCTAGCAACACCCACACGGCCTATTTTGGTTTTTAGAGTTATGGTCGATTTTTCGGATTTGTGATATTTCAGGTTTATGATAGGCCTATGTGCAATGTAAACATTTTGATTTCGTGCATAGTTACATGTATGGTTTGCTTTTTTGTACCAAAAGCAAAAGCTACATGTCGATGCATAATATATTTTTACGATTTGGCTAAATGTGTAAAAACATAATAGAAGAGACTTGCGAGCGGCAGTTGAAATGTTGCGAGTGAGCAAAAAGATTTTTCGAGTATATTTGTTAGGCATAGTTCTTTATAAGCACCAAAAAATAAGGAGGAGTGATCGAGTCAGCTATATCGAGAGCTGTCCTGGCTGCATGGGCCAAAACTCGATCACGGCCAGTCCACATGCAGGCGTACAGCGCGCCTGCGTACAAGAGGGCCCTGCTCTCAGCCGTGCACTTGTCGGGCCGCCACAATACATAGGTGGTAGAGTCATATATTATGAGAAAAATTACCTTTTTGGGCTCCTCATGGCATATCTATTGAAAACCTGTATATACGAGCGTGAACATCTAGTACGTACATTATACTGTCGTTTCCTGTCCGCTCCCCGTATTCAAATTGATCCTGTGACGTCGCAGCAGCGAGAAAACAAGTCAAAATATTCGGTTGATTTTTCTTTTTTTCCTCGACGCGCGTTCTCAACATATCGCTTCTCATATGCCGGTAAAATTTGAATCTAATTATGTACTACTGGGCGAATTTGGTCATCAACCACTTGATGAAGACGCAATTTTTTTTCCAAATCCCGCGCTAGCACATGGGCCCTAAGCTTACTAGACTACTAACAGTGGGCAATGGGCATTTTTATCCTTTTTCTGCGAATTGTCATAGAATCTATACTAGATATAATGTTTGGTCATACTAGTAGTCATAATAACTTGGGCGCAGCTTTTTGGGTCATAAATAATCGCTTTCGAAGCTGGTCTGACAGCCACCTGCGCCTCACTCAGTGTTGAGGCGGGCGCCAGATGGTCTGAGAGGATGCGAATGATAGCTTTTTTCTCATTATTTTGACAAGCCATCAGATTTATGAGGTCAGAGCCTATTGTTCGGGTTCACTCAAGCGTGTGACAGTTTTGACAGCTATGCGTTTTACCCCTAAAAGTACTTTGGGATTAGCGATTAGCGATTTCTCTTCATTATCTTCACTTTCTATTTAATAAGAGCTTTCTAATGTATATTTTTTCATTACTTTTCGTCAATTCTACGCGAAAAGTCAAAAATCATTTTGTTGCATTTTTGATTGATTTATGGCCGCACCTGTCATGTTTTTACGACCCCGAGGGAACTGATAGGATCTCCCGGTCACGTGATTCTGAGTGCCAACAAGCTCAGCCAATCAGAAAATTCGACGCTCATTTTAACAAATTGGCTCAGCCAATCAGAATCGACGTGTTCCATTATATAACAAACTGCGGTCCAGTTGGCGGCTATTTAAACCGGTGTTTTTTGCCCGCTCGGACTTTGACCGGTTCTACCCCTGCAAACCCTTTCTGGAGACCGGCCAGGAACTTGCTCTCTCTCTGACCGTCGTTTCTTGATCCCCGGATTGCAACTCCCCCCACCATCATCAAGGACGAATTCCCCCGGTCATCAGCAGTGATCATCAAAGTTGAGAGCATCACCTGCTAGCTACATGTAACTGCGAAGATTGTGACATCAGCATCATCCCGGGTCTACAGCTGCGAAGCACTAAGCCGATTCGGTCGCTGTGGATTACCTGGTCTCCGGCTGTTGAGTTTCTGATTGGTTGGGTGAGAGGCTACCTAGACTTGCTTGATTGGGTGATTCCCTATCTGTCCCCTATTTCAGTTGCTGGATTAGGCGCACACTTTTGCTCATTTTGTTCAGTAGTGCTGTTATTGAGGCAGAAATCATCCAATAATACTGCTAGTAGTCTGAAGCTCCAATTCAATCTGAAGTGTGAAGTGATTTAAGGAGAAGGTTAAATCTGACAGTTATTTTTATCGGTTTTATTTCTTTGTTCGCCGATGGCTCAGATGAGTAGCTAAGCTAGTAGGCGCCGGTCACAGTGGACCAGTGGCAAGGCAGTTCTCAGTTGATCAATCTATCAAATCAGTTAGCGAAATTGCCAATAGTGCAGAATCGGCGCCAGAGATGTACTTTGTGCACTCTAGGTTCGCCAAGCGGCTCGGGTGATGAATCATGCGGTCTCTGAAGTTCGAGTTAGTCTATCATCAGCGCTATGAGAGGCTAGTTGGCGCGTTGAAGGCAAAAAGTACAATTCTTCGTATTTAGCAATGTAATAGTACATGTGGCTACCCCATAGTCTCGCCACTGCAAGAATCCCCTGCACAAGTCCCCTCTGTACCTGCATGGCCAATGCGATCGAGTCCCAGCGGTGTCCCTTATCATCGGCTATGACTTCGAGATAGACAGCAATAAAGACACTGATTGGCAGGTAAGTGCAAAGCCCCTTCTAGTCGGAAGCCCGATCTCGAGAGTCCCGGTGTGGTGAGCCAGGACGTACGGGCTGGTGGCAGCGAGTTAGCTAATCTGCGGATTAACTAATTTCTACCTTCAAAATTCTCCCTGCTTGTCTCTCGCTGTCCCTCTCTTAGCTATAGGACCTAGACTGCTCGCCACACGATCAAGCTACCATGGGGCTGACCATCTGACAGGAGTGGGGGGCCAGGACTCTAATTGATTTATTTCTGAGACCTGAGACCCGAAGGCTTCCCCACAAGGGGGCCGAAAGGTCGAAACCCATCACACTGAACCTAAAGTAAGCTGAGTAAGTATCAAATAAAATTTTGTCTAAACAACATTTACGCCACTAGCCTGCATGGCATTTGCACCACTATCATAAAAAAGTTTTTTTATTAAGTTTTTTGAGATGGCAAATCAATTAATAAACGAAAACAACGCTAGGCTTCGTCTTTATTAATGTTTATTCAAGTTTGAAATCAATCTATTTCTTTATGATGCATTCGAAATTTTAAATAGTAAAAATTGATTTAGAATCATCGTACAGCCATCGTTACCATTGATCACTATACCTTGTCAGTATTCTATGAACTAAGAGAATACATATATGATTCGTTGGTGCTTTCATTCAATTATGACACGGAATCGCGAGTCAATTCTGTCAGCAGCAGTCGATTTAATTTTAAATAGCTAAAGACCAGCGATTGTTTCCAGTGACGGCGGTGCTCAGAAGAGCACAAATAGCCACCGCAACGGCCGAGGCAAGGGCGGTGCCGGCGGAGCGGACGGCAAAAGTGATGCTGTGACTCTGGCCGAGCGGCAGCGACAGAGAATCAAGGATCAACGTCTTCCGATTGGGATTAACTCGAATCTGCAAGGCAAATTCATAAAATTCTTGAATTGATTTGTTATATTCAAATCATCAGTTATACTATACTTGAAGTTCAATTTTGAACCTTTTTTGGCCCACAGAAGCGATCGCACAGAAAAAGTTTGATAACGGTGTGACGCTGGTATTACATACATTTGCACATGTATTGGTTTAAAGTACATGTACGAGAAAAAATCGTGTGAATCACACAATTAGAACAAAGCTGTAGTTCCTTTTTAGTATATAGGACTAGCAATTTGCGCCCCTGCCGGGGAGGCAACATAGAAAGGAATAGATTTTTATTACCTCGCTATGCTGCTCAGAGTTGACGCTGACCGACCAGTCCTTCGACGTGTCAAAGCCAAGTATTGTGATATTTTCAAACTTCAAAGAGTTCGGATCTTTGTAGCCATTGAAAGGTGTCCGAATGACCAGCACGTGGTTACCGCTAGTCTGAAAACAGACGAACAAATCAATGCAGTATAGCCTGTATATACGATGCACATTCACATGTACATTACGATAAGAGTTGATAAACTCAAAGTGAAGCACAATAGCACACAGTTAGTGAACACACTTAGTAAAAGTTTACTTAAAAGTAAAAGTTAAAGTAAGCTGCTGGTAAGCTGCTTAGTAAAAGTTAGCTGCTGGCCCTTTCAATCACGTGACCTGCACGAAATAATTTATGTATCTCGATATGTATCTCAGATATTTAGAATTCTTGGCTGAGGCCAGCAGCTACATGTATGTGGTTTAGATTGTACTCTACGAACTCTAGTTCATTTTAGTGTCCGCCGCCCGCAGGACGTCATGGACATCTGCTCTGCTCAAAGCCTGCTGCGCTCAAAATTCAAAGGCTCCGCGATCCTGTTCAGAGAAAAATCCTGATCCAGACCGGATGAACCGTTCGAAATCATTCGATTTGCATCGGAGAAAATCCTGATTCCTATCTCGCACGACTTAACCTTTTTAATTCCTTCTAACGAAAGCGTTCTGATAATAATTTCAAGTGTACATGTAGATTATTGAATCAAACATACCTCATCGGTGCTCAGCTCAAATTCGTGCAAAATAAATTTCTTAGCAGTGTAGGTTTCTGTAATGAAAATAGTGTAAATAGTACTTTTTGTCGATAGAACACTTGACAGAATTATAGGGACATTCACGGCCACTCACCAAAGCTCTCTCCATCGTCCCAGAAGAGGCTGCCGGTAGCTTTTAGGTTTGAGTTGGGCAATTGCTTGGCAGCAACTAGGAGACCCAGGCCATTGTTGCGGCTGAAATGTAAATGGGCTTTTTGACTATGCCTACAGACTGCCAGCGACAGATTATTATAATGAACAAGGCTGTTGTGACAACATGTATCTAATGACCAAATCTCTTTCTATGACTTACGCTGTCTGTGATCAAAGCTCTTTTTATTACCTATACCATCTATGACCAAAGCTTCTTTTATGACCAGCTATCATGTATGACCTCGTCTGTGATCTATGATCTCCAGCTAGAACTATATAGTCTTGCCGATGACCAAAGCTGTTTTTATAGGCCTAGAAGCTGTTTATAACTATATGTTTATCATTGTTGCATTATCATATTGTACCTATACTGTGTACTACCAAAGCCTTCAGCTATGATCTAGAGTGAATGACGCAGACTGTAATATAGCGATAATCTACATGGCATTCAGCACAGTTAAGAGCAGTTCAGATCAAATAATTTGGGCCAATTTCTAACCTGCTAACAGTCGTGGTGCTAGGAGTCTGCCAAGGCAAAATAAAACCCTTCCTAATGTGAACGTTGATATGCTCCAGCGGGGCGTCCAACATCACAAGGCCGGTTTCTTGAACTTCTTCGCCCTGCATGAATATGTTTTTTTGCAAAATTTGAGTCAAAATATATTCAGGTTTTTTTAATGCAAACAAAGGTTTTGTACTTTACTTATAGTAGAACTTTGGAAAATCTAAAGCCTCGATTGTTTATAAATAATAATAGTCATTAATTACACCTGTACCAATTGGGCCAGATGTGCAACCGACAGCTCAGCCTCAGCTATTGTGCGGCGCATCTGAAGGCTGCCTACGGCTGTTCAGTCCATGGTAGGGGTGTTCGGGGTTCGGGTCCGGTTATCGGGTCGGGTTTAGGGTCGGGTTTTCGGGGTTTTCGGGTTCAAAGGAAAAATAAACTTTTTAAAAATATGTCGTTATGTAACGCTTTCAAGCATAAAAAGGCGAATATTTAAACTTCGAAATTCGAAAATCTGAAAATAATGCTTGAATTTAAGTTTTCAATGTAGGGTTCTACGGATGAAATCTATGAATCTATGGATTCTGTCTGGCCGAAGGACTATGCTTGTGGATTAAAAAATCCCTTTATTTATAATTGCATAAATTTTTATTAAACACATAAATTAAGATTTAAGTGTGTTCAACCTTTATTTTCCAATTCTTCATTAAGCTACACTCGAATGTTGCGCTAACAACGACAACTTAAACCCAAGTTGGTAAAAATTGGATAAATGGATGTTAAAGTCCATGCTAAGATCTTAAGAATGAGGAGTCAAATTATAGGGACGAGAGGAGTGAAGACTTGAGATTGCTAGCTGATGACTAGAAATAGGAGTTAAGGAGCCAGGACTGCAAATGAACGAGAAGTAGACTACTACCACTAGAAGTACCTCAGGACGAGTAACTCCCTTCAGTCGTTACTCTTGAAAAAAAATCATCACGGAAAGCCTGAAATGATCGAAGCGTTTTCCTTTCAGGGAAAGTTCGGGGTCGGGTTGGGTCGGGTTTCGGTCCGGGTAGGGTTTCGGGTTCGGGGTCAGTGGAAAAAAATGGAAACCCGAACATCCCTAGTCCATGGACTGGAGGGTCGCCCTACACACCCTTAATTATACCCCAGCTAATGCTGGCACCCATTTTTTACAGCTGGATGAACTTAAGCAAATTGATGCAGAGGAGTTAATAATCACTCAAGGATGCAAATTGTTCAAGTGGGATTAGGGAGTTGAACCCTCGACCTTCAAGTCGTGAGTCAGATGCTCTGACCACTAGGCTACATTAACCCCCTTTAAATATTTTAAAATGAATATTTGCTTGCATAATAATTTTTTACAATATGTTACGTTACTCTACTTATAGTAGGTTCTCTACTGAAAAAGTCGTAACAAGCCACAAAAATTCAATACTCACAGTGTAAGCGTCGTACCAACCGTCTTCGGGAGGCAGATAGGCTCGGATACTGAGTTTTGCGGGCGACAGTACGGGTGAGATGAGCATAGCGCTGCCCCATAAAAATTGCTCATCAATGCGTACAGCTGCGGTGTCGTTAGGAAATCTGAAAAGTTCGAATGGTTCTTTAGTGATTTTTTTACCATAATTCAATGTACTGTCTAGTGTCCAGTGTACGACCCACTCTAGAGTTACTGTACCTCTATAATACTATATAGCTTTGACCCCGATTGTCTACAGCTAAATTTTTACTAATTTCAGATAATAATATATGATCACGATGTGAACACGATTATACTAGATCCAGATTGTCTATGGTAAGGATTTTACTAGACACAGATTGTCTATGGTAAGGATTTTACTAGATCCAGATTGTCTATGGTAAGGATTTTACTAGATCCAGATTGTCTATGGTAAGGATTTTACTAGATCCAGATTGTCTATGGTAAGGATTTTACTAGATCCAGATTGTCTATGGTAAGGATTTTACTAGATTCAAATTATCTATGGTAAGGATTTTACTAGATCCAGATTGTCTATGGTAAGGATTTTACTAGATTCAAATTATCTATGGTAAGGATTTTACTAGATTCAAATTATCTATGGTAAGGATTTTACTAGATCCAGATTGTCTATGGTAAGGATTTTACTAGATCCAGATTGTCTATGGTAAGGATTTTACTAGATCCAGATTGTCTATGGTAAGGATTTTACTAGATCCAGATTGTCTATGGTAAGGATTTTACTAGATCCATTGTCTATGGTAAGGATTTTACTAGATCCATTGTCTATGGTAAGGATTTTACTAGATCCAGATTGTCTATGGTAAGGATTTTACTAGATCCAGATTGTCTATGGTAAGGATTTTACTAGATCCAGATTGTCTATGGTAAGGATTTTACTAGATCCATTGTCTATGGTAAGGATTTTACTAGATTCATTGTCTATGGTAAGGATTTTACTAGATCCAGATTGTCTATGGTAAGGATTTTACTAGATCCAGATTGTCTATGGTAAGGATTTTACTAGATCCATTGTCTATGGTAAGGATTTTACTAGATCCATTGTCTATGGTAAGGATTTTACTAGATCCATTGTCTATGGTAAGGATTTTACTAGATCCATTGTCTATGGTAAGGATTTTACTAGATCCATTGTCTATGGTAAGGATTTTACTAGATCCAGATTGTCTATGGTAAGGATTTTACTAGATCCATTGTCTATGGTAAGGATTTTACTAGATCCATTGTCTATGGTAAAGATTTTACTAGATCTAGATTGTCTATGGTAAGGATTTTACTAGATCCAGATTGTCTATGGTAAGGATTTTACTAGATCCAGACTGTCTATGGTCAGGATTTTACTATATCCAGATTGTCTATGGTCAGGATTTTCCAAGAAACAGTTCTCCATGGTCAAGATTTTAAAAGGCCCAGTTTGACTTGTAAATCATCTATGGCCAAACTTATCTTTGAATTGAATAGGCCTATGACCCAGACTGCCCATACTCTTTTATTGACTGCAATCAATAAAATAATAAACGTAAGCCGCTAAAAAAGATCTCACTCGTGTGCCAGACTTCGTACAACCGTGGCACCATTGGTATGAGCGTAGTGAAACAGCGTGTACAAGTAGGGCAGGTATTTGTAGCGGAAAAACAGCGCGTCCTTCATTATCTTCTGGGCTTCTGCGTCCCAAGAGGCTGGATCTTGATCCTATTGTTAGTTAGTTAAGAGTCGGGGAATCGATATTTGGACATATTATAAAATAGTGGACGAAGCAGCAGTGCCAGCACGCACCCTAGTCCTGACTCCATCCGCCTCCTTGATGTTATGATTCCGGCTAAACGGATAGAAGGCTCCGAGCTGAGTCCACCTGATGCACATCTCTCTCGTGGCGTCGTACACGAAGCCGCAAATATCGGCGCCGTTGTAGGGAAATCCGAACAGGTTGAACTCTAGCATGGTGATGATGGACCAGTGCAGATCGGGCCACCTGCTGTGGTTGTCCCCCAGCCAGTGCTGAGCGTAGCGGCCCGAGCCAACGAAGGTGGATCGGCTGAACACAATGGGTCGCTTCTCGGGGAAAAGGTTGCGCAGTGTCCTGTAGGAGTTGAGATTTGTAGCGTTCCAAACTCACGAGGACCCAACTGACACTTTCCTACTGAGGACCCAACTGACACTATCCTATACTGAGGACCCAACTGACACTTTCCTATACTGAGGACCCAACTGCATGACACTTTCCTATACTGAGGACCCAACTGACACTTTCCTACTGAGGACCCAACTGACACTATCCTACTGAGGACCCAACTGACACTATCCTATACTGAGGACCCAACTGACACTTTCCTATTGAGGGCCCAACTGACACTATCCTATTGAGGACCCAACTGACACTATCCTATACTGAGGACCCAACTGACACTATCCTATACTGAGGACCCAACTGACACTTTCCTACTGAGGACCAACTGAAAATTTCCTACTGAGGACCCAACTGACACTATCCTACTGAGGACCCAACTGACACTATCCTACTGAGGACCCAACTGACACTATCCTACTGAGGACCCAACTGACACTTTCCTACTGAGGACCCAACTGACACTATCCTACTGAGGACCCAACTGACACTTCGGTGCTGGGTACCCAAGCTGTGGACGTCACTTTCCTATCGGTGACGCAAGTGACACTTTTCTTTTTGAGACTCAACTAACAATTTCCTTTGCAAACTACAATTCTGACCAAGCTGGCATAATTAATGAACTCACTGATAGCTCTGCATCCCCATGGAGTGGCCATATAAGCTGTGCACATCATAGTGCCTGCCCCAATTGTGCTTAGTCTCCATGCAGATTGTCTTCTCGTAGAATCGATCGCCAATGAAGCCTGAAAAAATTATTGTCAATATAAGGACAAAAAGTAAAATTGTTTGCTAGAAAATAAAATGCTCAATCCACCACGCGCAGTTCGTACTGGTAGGAATGTACGGCGGATAATTCCACGTGTTGTTCGGGCAAACATTCTGCGGTTTGTGCGGCTCGTACGTGAAGCTGGCCGGCTCGTTCATGTCCTGCAGGTGAACAAGGACAGCTTAAGAAGAATTAGACGAAAATTCAACTACTAACTATCATCTCCTGGTCAGGGGGCCGTAGCCCAGCGGTAGCGCAGCTGCTCTGGTGTGCCAGCGACCCAGGCTCGATTCCAAGTGCAGTCACATTAATTTGGGGCTGAATTAGAATCTCGGCTTGGCTCTGCTCGTGCAATTAACGGCCTTGAGAGCCAACCCCCCCAAGGCGCAGTGAAGTGTACATGCCTAACGATAAAATAAAGTTAGGGCCGCTGTACACTTCTGTGTGAGTGTGTGCCTGCGTACGTATCCGCGCGCTTGTATGCCTGCTCAGGGGAGTCGGCGGAATGGTCAGTAATGCCTCTCGCCGGTTGTGTGCCTATGTCGCTTAAAGTGCCGAGTGGGTCAAGAATCGAACCCCCGACTTTTCAGTCGTAAGTCCGACGCTCTAACCACTAGGGTATAAGCTCTACTAGCTCGTAGATCGTATCACCTAATTATACACATAGATAAGTACTAAGATTGAAAGCTGTATAGTTACTTTTAGGCAAATTTTTATATTCGTCAGCTGAGAGATGGATTATACTAGTACAGCTACATGAGAGGTGTCAGGAAGGGTATAGGTGTGCAAGAAAAATAGTCTGAATTTCAGTCGATATGGAATTTACCGAGATACTGCCGTGTAGATCAAAGATGGATTTGACAAATTACATAAATTTTTTCCGAGACAAGAAAGGGAATTTGTATTTTGTGTACTAGAAAAGTGTTTTTGGGGCATAGCAAGGCGGTAGGTATGAAAAGGTAGCACCAATGCACCGGTAAATCTGATCATAAAGGCCACCATGCATTTGCTCAGTAAAACAAAAACGCAATGAACTCTCACAATCCACAGTCCATCAACGCGAATGCTCTGGTTATAATAGAAGTCCGACACCCACCGCTCCCACCAGGCCTGTGTGGCGCTCAGCGTGTAGTCCGGGAACACCGTCCTGCCGGGCCACACCTCGCCCTCGTGAACAGTGTCGTCTAAATTCTTCACGTAAACGCCACGTGTGAGTCCGTCGTGATAGGGTTCGTAGCGCTGGCTGGGTAACACTTGCTTGTGCATCTCTACGTCACTGCTGATGGCCGGGTCCTCAAATAGTTTAAATTTGTATTAAAATACGTCAGCAAATGCATAACAAATGTAACTCACGCAGACCTTTCATCAATCGAATGTCACTATATAGCCTCTTTTCTAAGGTACGAGTACAATAAACGATATTTTCCAGTTCCATGCACGAGCTTAAGGAGAATTTACAGATGTCCAGCCAGCCTCACTACCAATGTACAGATCTCTACAATGTACAGATGTCCAGCCAGCCTCACTACCAATGTACAGATCTCTACAATGTACAGATGTCCAGCCAGCCTCACTACCAATGTACAGATCTCTACAATGTACAGATGTCCAGCCAGCCTCACTACCAATGTACAGATCTCTACAATGTACAGATGTCCAGCCAGCCTCACTACCAATGTACGATCGAGCTAACATACCATTTAATATCTAGTGTCAATATTAATTTTTAAAGGACCTCATAATTTATAAGAATATTTCCATTCAAGATATCACACTTCGTCGATGTGGCGTAAATCTTACCAAGATCACAAAGTACTTTTGTCCATGAGAGTGCAAGTCGTCAACCATGCTACTTAGTCCAGGATAATTGGTAGCGTCGATTGTAAAGTCCATGGTGTTCTGCATGTAGTCAATGTCGCCGTATTGGACATCCTGAAATTGAAAACCAAAACCATATTGGCTTTACATGCAACTTGAGGTATTAAATAGTAAAGTGAGCAAGGACACTTGCAGAATGAGCTCACATATGGCAGTCCGATTGCTCGATTCCTAGCGATGACATTTTGTACCTCCGTGATGTTTCTGTAACCCCAGCGACATAGCTGGAAACCCAGACTCCAGTACGGCGGCATGAGGGGGTGACCGATGGCGGCTGAGTAAGTCTGAGCCAGGGACTCTGGAGAGCTGGCCATAAATACATAGAAGTCGAGAATACCGCCCAGAACGCGATACACAATGCCATCAGGTGTAAGTTCGACCTCTGCGATAGACAAAATGAAGCAAAGTGGCGCAACATTTAGGGAGACTTTCGTATGTCATGGAGGACTAATGGGGCTCATTTACAAAAAGTACGTGTTCATGTACGCTCGTATCTTGGTAACCATTGAGTTGATACAGATGTTTAGGTGTCTTGGTAACCATTGAGTTGTTGATAGAGATGTTTAGGTGTCTTGGTAACCATTGAGTTGTTGATAGAGATGTTTAGGTGTCTTGGTAACCATTGAGTTGTTGATAGAGATGTTTAGGTGTCTTGGTAACCATTGAGTTGTTGATAGAGATGTTCAGGTGTCTTGGTAACCATTGAGTTGTTGATAGAATGTTCAGGTGTCTTGGTAACCATTGAGTTGTTGTGTTGATGCAGATGCATGTTTAGGTGTCCTGGTAACCATTCAGTTTTTGGTGAAAGTGTTCAAATGTCGTTGTAACTACAAGTATGTGGCTTATGGTGTCATTTGAGACGATGGTGTTTCTGTGTCACTTGAATCAATAGTGTTATTAAGGATATTCATATGCTATGTTAATTAGTTAGTGTCGATGGAGATGTTCGGGTGTCTCAGTAATCTTTCGGCTCTTGATGGCGTATAATTATTAGAGATACATGTTCAATAATTTAACCATCTGACCGTACCTATCGCATTGCTATTCTTCAAAAGTACACCCATGTGCTTTCCAGCATCGGTGCAGACGAAGTAAGGATGGGCGCCGTAGATATTCCCCGGACCCTGTAGATTTGAACGATTGCTAATAGAATAATAGAATAAGATCGCGACCTGAAGAAACTGTTACTTACAGTAGGTGACGCGTCCCTAGTAAAGATGCTCCACCGTTTGTACCGCCTGTCGTGAACCAGACGTTCGTGATTGTGCTCGCCGAAGCCGACGATATTTTGACAGTCGAGTCCAAGCGACAGCTGGATGAACTGGTCGGAGAAGACAAAACCAGCTTTGAGAAGGCTCATTATGGCTTGGTCTGGGTGAGTCTTTTGGTAAACGTCCAGCAAACTTGATGAGGTGTTGGCCTCCCACCTGTAGACTGTGGCATCAGGGTTTGTTGGTCCCGGTTCCGGGATGTTGAGCGCTTCCTTTGGCACTTGGTAGCGAACTCCGCCCAAGTCAGATATCTGTATTGACAGGCATTGGAGAATCTTTCTCAGCATTCGGTTAAGCATCAAAGTTGACTAATAAAGCATCTAGATGTAGGTCTGATACCTGCTGGGCTGGAAAATTTTATATCGTTCGGTTCAACTCTACAGAGTTGTAAGAGATTGCCTACTAAAGCGAAGAGTATAGAAGAGGAGAAAAGCGTGACTCAGAGGTAAAGACCAGCTGACAAAGTAACCAGACCTGGCCTATCGCACGTTTAAACTGAAACTCATGAGTCATTTCATCCAAAAATGCCTTTTATTAAATTATTCAGAGTAGTCATTCTAGCGAGAAAATCTATAGGAACTTGCACGATAAACCACTTACTTATTGTAAAATGTATACTAAGTCTAGCCTACCAGCTATCGTAAATGAAAATTTACTCCAAGGGTAAAGGAAAGCTAAAGGCTAAATTCTCTTAGATCTATAACGGTAGGATGTGCGCAGAACTTAGTTTCTACGGCTTGCATGGTAAGTTACACAAAAATCTACTTTCTACAAGGATTTTTATGAAAAATACGAAACAATTGAAGGCACTCAACCGTGATTCTCAAGCCGTTGTCCGAAATTGCCTTGACTGAGAATCGCAGCTCGTCAAGATCTCGGCTTCCTGGGAACGGTCCATTGTAGTCTTGTTGACGTGTAAGAACTGCCGAATATTGGGTGTTGGTGTTCTCAGTGACACTCGAGACTATGTAGCCGCCTCTTGTCCAGAGGCAGGAGGGTGAGTTATCACTCTGTTGACCTTCGTATTCGCATCTGCCGAGTCAAAATGCGTCAAAAAGATGAGTCAGCTCCAGCTATGGCATACTCATGGATTCTTCAAGAAATGCTAAATGCTTAGGCTGTATGTAGGGTGTACAGTATAGCCAGGGGCGGATTTGGGGGGGGGGGGGGGGGGGGGCGGCCGCCCTCCCCCCCCAAAATAGCTTAACCGAACATATTGCGCCCCCCAATTTTTCGCCCCCTACGTGCATTTTTTGCGCCCCCTAGCTTAAAAATTGGCGCCCCTTACACTCGTGTTGGCGCCCCAAACTTGGACCACCCCCCCCCAAAATGAAACTCTGGATCCGCCACTGAGTATAGCATCCCCGACTTAAACGTCGTAAAGAATGTACGCCAACCACAGATCCCAAAATTATGTGACTGAACCCGGGTTTACTGCTCCACAATCAGTTGGGATCACAAGGTCAAAGATCAAAGTTGAAAATCCGATTGCACAGTCATTGTCTTACTTTCGTTGTTCGCAGCGCTCTCTTCCAGGATCCTCATTCTGCTTGAGCTCTGGGAAGCAGTTCGTTTTCACGGCGCCAGCCCGCTGCACGCAGATGCTGGCTGCCGCAAGCAGCAGACCAGCGGAAGCAACCAAAACGACATTCAATCGAGGTTTCATGGCTCGTATTTAGGGCCAGTCAGTCGAAAATTTTTAATTGCGACTGCAGTTAAATTCTAGATTTAAAATCGAGTTTCAGCCGCTTGAAGCGAAACAGAAGGCTGATATACTCGAGTGTCATTAATCGCGACTTAATCAGGGTTTCTGTGACCCTCGCTATCTTTCCCGACTTCAAATTTGGTATACACGTATAGTTGCCATGGCAACCATTATCGCTGACAGGGGTGTGTTTAAGCTTTGCACGCATGAACGTACCAGCGGCCGAGGTGCTGCAAAACCTGCCGTTACTAATTGCGCTATGCGTTTAGAGTGAGCTACTTGTATGAAAGTCACATGATAATAGAGGCTTTGAAATGACCTTCGACTGTTCGGATTGTGTGTAGCTGCTTATGCTACTTGTAAACAGCATTTGCTGGCTACAGATTCTAGGGGGGCTGTAGCCTAGCTAGTGGTTAGAGCGTCGGTGGGGGTTCGATTTCCCGATCCAACTGGAAAAATTTGTGTCCCAGCTGTAAAATGCAGGGTGCCAGCATTAACTGGGGTAATTGAGGGTGCGTGTGGCGACCCCCCAGTCCTTGGACTGAACAGCCGTACGCAGCCTTCAGCCTTCAGATGCGCCGCGCAATAGCTGCGGCTGAACTGTCAGCTGCACATCTGCCCATGGACAGGTGTAATCAATTAATTTATTATTATTATTAGCTATGTACCGCCTTTATGTACATGCAAAGCATTTTCCACACCACAAGCAATGGTGCCGTTCCACGTACTCTAGCTAGGTATAATGTAGTTCAGAGAAAGCCAGACCAATACAAGTACTTCTAGTGTTTGCACTAATAAATTTGTCTTGTAAGTGTTTTTGTGTTGGTTTAAATTTAATGGATTGACACACTTAATCAGTGTTTTTTTGGGAAATACATCTAAGAAGCGTATAAAGTCACGAGTGATGTACATATTTCTGAAGCTTCCGTTGAAAGCAACCCGAAGTTTGCGTTGTGCCCGGGTACAGCGGCTTCGAGAGTTAACCGAAGGCGGGGGGCCCCGGCCTCCCAATCACCGCCACAAAAAGTTCGTTCCTCCTAAAACTAAATGAAAGAGGTACAGTGTAAGCAAGCCTCCGTTTGGTATATCAATTCGTATCGAGTACAGTCAATTAAGAATAAAATTAGCAAAGTGAAATATAGAGACTTGATAATAGAGTCGCTTGCCTTTTGGCCCGGCCACTTGGTGAAACAGTAGCCGCAGGCTTAGCAATAAATAGATGTGACGTTGTTAGTTTACGTAGCCCCGCCAAGGGCCGTTTTGAAATACGGTACCAAATCTTTAATATTACTGGTTTCGTATTCTTACGTCTGCTTAAAGTAGTGCCCAAAGAATTTTAATCAGCTGCGTACAATTGTAAACCCTGCGTACAGCGCGCGATCGATAATTTCTATTCCTGTTTTTCTCAGCCGGCCAATAGAAAAGCCGCGCATTAATTATATTAATTACTCTCGCGCGCCACACCCCCAGCCCGCTCCTTATCAGTTCTGTCTGGCCGTGCGCTCGGGGTTTAGACCCGTTCAGACCCTGTTTTGACTCCGCTCCTCTCCTCCGCTCCGCTCCTTTGCTCCGCCGCCAACCTCGTCCCGCCTGGCTTTGCGTCCCCGCCTGTAGGCTCTTGCCGCCTTTACTTGTTTACTTGCCTTCTCTCTCCGCCTCCCCTTTGCCACTCTCAGCCACGCCACTTCTACTACCTAAGCTATCTAACTTGGTGTTGTGTAGCCGCCAGTGCATTATTACGAATCCAACTAGTATTTCTGTTGACAATAAACCAAGTCTGCAGCGATTGATTGCTTTAGCATTAACTTTAACTGATATTAACGGCCAAGTGCTACCGCTACAAATTTGCCTCTGCCGCATTCGTTTGCCTTCGCTTATTCTCGAGGCCGCCTCACTAGTATTCGTCACAGATCTAATAAAAGGGTGCAGTCATGTGACCTAGGGGGGCCGTAGCCCAGCGGTAGCGCAGGCTCTGGTGTGCCAGCGACCCAGGCTCGATTCCAAGTGCAGTCACATTAATTTGGGGCTGAATTGGAATCTCGGCTTGGCTCTGCTCGTGCAATTAACGGCTTTGAGAGCCAACCCCCCAAGGCGCAGTGAAGTGTACATGCCTAACGATAATATAAAGTTAGGGCCGCTGTACACTCCTGTGTGAGTGTGTGCATGCGTACGTATCCGCGCGCTTGTATGCCTGCTCAGGGGAGTCGGCGGAATGGGCAGTAATGCCTCTCGCCGGTTGTGTGCCTATGTCGCTTAAAGTGCGCCAGGGTGCACACAACCCCCCTGCCTCTAATAAAAAAAAGTCACGTGACCCAGGAACGGCCCCATCACCCGACTGCAAGCGCTACGCCTCACTGGTTTAACCCCCTAGCAAGTCAGGCTGACAATACAACTGTTCCATTATTTACCGTACATGGTGATGTGGGACGCAAACCAGACAACAGGCTTCAGAAAACTTGGAACTTCCCTTTACTGCAGGTATTCTGGAAGAAGAACCAATCGCAGGTTTGGACCAATAAAAATCTACTCATTAAGGTTATTAAATATGCTTCAAAGTTTATGCACAGTAATAAATTTAATGGGATTGGTTGTTATGTAAGACAGGTACAGTTGTTTTAAAGATGAACGCTACTGACAAAGTTAGGCGAGTTGTATTCGGAGACAACCGCCATGCTGATGGTCAGGGACTGCCTGATAATGAGCGGTGAGCCATGCCGACCGAAGCTTTACTGCGCCGTGTCCAACGTGGTAGGCGCCTGCTGCCTGCGATCGTGGTCACCGGACTCGTTGCCAACATTGTCGTCGCCTTCGTCATGCTGATCCGTCTGAGGCCGCTCACCTGACACAATCTGTACCTGGGCTTCAATGCAGTTGCTGACAGTCTTCAAAAATCCAAAATTTGGACAAAATCACAATTTTATAGCAAAAGAAAGTTGAAGGAATCAAAGCACAGTAAGCACTGTCCCGGTTCAAAGCAGCATGTGCGTACATGCCAAATGAAACATTTTTGTGACAACGGTACGCTCGTGTTAGAAAAATAACTCGCATTTATTATTTTACAATGCCATCTATAGAGCATAAAAATAAAATAATATTGCAGAAGCGCGCAACAAGCAAAGCATCTGAAACTCAGAAAATATTTAACAGAAATTACAAATACAATATTCCGATAATCTACTCAAAAGTAGTATAAGTAGGCCAGCAGGCAGAGATACAAAATGTAGTACGTTTCGTTTTGTCCATCGAAACGCACAATTTTTGTGCATAAGATATTTCTTGTAGTAGTAGTATGCAATGCCAATTAATACCGAAATTCAATGTGGGGTTGAGTCGAAGATAGCAGCTATTCATGTAATGGTTGTTTTTTTAGCATTATTAGTGAACGAATTAATGACTCTAGAAATTCTCAAAGCACTGCAGAGACGAGATAATCTGAGTCCCTTAGTGACAGGAAAGCCTAAGTAACTTGTTCAATTAGAAAGAGCACATAAAGCAAGACAATGAAATAGCAATAATAATTGATTACACCTGTCCATGGGCAGATGTGCATCCGACAGCTCAGCCGCAGCTATTGCGCGGCGCATCTGAAGGCTGCGTACGGCTTTTCAGTCCAAGGACTGGGGGGGGGGGGACGCGACACACACTCTCAATTTCCCCAGCTAATGCAGAGTTAAGTGTCTTGGTCATAAATTACTATAGTGGGATCGGGATTCGAACCCCCGACCTACAAGGTCGTAAGTCCGACGCTCTTACCACTAGACATCAGCCCCTTCGGCTACAAATATTTACAAATACAAATTAATACCGAAAATCAATGTTGGGTTAATAATTCTATAAATTTGCATAGCACTGCAGAAATGATATTATTAATCTGACTTATTTTAGCGACAGGAAAGCCGAAGTAACTTAATAAAATGAAAACTTTGGTTACCCAAGAGAGCAACAAATGAACAAGCTAAAAAATCTACGGAAATCTAAAACATTATTTACACCGCAAAACTATTTTACAAGTATAAACGTGACAATCAAAATCATCATCCACGTTAAGCGCTAATTATGGAGACAACTGAAAGTGGCTCACCTACTTATTAATCAATACAATGATTGATTGGTTCAAGCCATGCTTAAACTCTTGGACTTAAAGAGACACCCATATATCAGACTGGCTGAAGACTGAATTATTTGATCATTGGGAAGAGGTAGCTTAATATGGATAAATTCTCAAGTCTGTAGAAAGGATATTCTCAACCACTCAATCAACATACGAGGGGAAGTCAAAAAGTAATGATAATTTTGTTGTCACGAGTGTCAAACTTCAAATGGAAATCTACTTTTCTACATAGTCCCCCTTCAGGGTCAGACGCTTCTCCATGCAGTGTCGCCATCTCTCCAGGCCGTTCACATAGAACTCAGGAGGCTGTGCAACAAGCCACTGTACAGTAGCCTTTTTGGCAGCCTCTTTGTCCTCATTTTGGTCTCCTTTTGATTGCTTCCTTCAGCTTGGGAAGCAAAAAAAGTCCGAAGGAGCCAAACCAGGGCTATATGGAGGATGCTGGAGGATTTCCCAGCGGAAATCTTGCAGGGCTTCATGGCAGAGCCGAGAAGTGTGGGCTGGTGCATTGTCGTGGTGAAAGAGAATCCCAAGGTGCAGCTTGCCAGGTTGCTTTTTGGCCAGTTCGATGCGGAGCTTTTGCAGAAGCGACGCATAATAGGTGGCATTGATGGTCTTCTGGCTTTCCAAGAAGTCCACCATCACCACTCTCTCAACATCCCAGAGAATCGTCGCCAAGACCTTCGCTGCAGACTGTTCCGCATGGAACTTCTTGGGGCCTGCTGAACCTCGTGGCAGCCAGTCCTTGGATTGGACCTTGGACTCGGGATTGTACTGAAATATCCATGTTTCATCCTCGGTCACTAAGCGCTGGTAACTGTTTTCTGAACTAGCGTCCAAGCAGTTCAGCAGGTTGATGGCACACTCAGTGTGCTGAAACCAGTGTTCAGGCCGCAACAGCCTCGGGACCCAGCGGGCACTCAGCTTGCTCAGACCAAGACAGTCCGTCACAATGGAGTGAGCACTGCCATGAGCAATGCCCACTTTGTCAGCAATATTGTCTATGGTCACGCGCCGATCCAGCTCAATCACTGGCTGCACAGCTGCCACATTTTCCCCTGTGCACGATGTTGTGGGCCTTCCCGACCGCTGGGCGTCTCCGTGGACTCTCGGCCTTCCTTAAAAGCTCGAATCCAGCAATAAATGGTTGGATCTGGTGGAGCAGTGTCCCCATAGACCTTCTTCAAAGCGTCAATGATTTCGGCTGGCTTCCAACCAAGCTATACAAGAAACGTCACGTTAGTACGAGCTTCGATTTTTGAATTTTCCATTGCTGAAAGGGTATACTGTGATTAGAGTGTCACCATGCAGGCATCAATCACTTTAGAAGAACCAAAACTCTGTCAAATAAAGATCAAAATATGTTTTTTCAAATGAAACCAGTTGCAGTTCAATAACTCTGATATTTTAGGCGTGACAGCAAAATTATCATTACTTTTTGACTTCCCCTCGTAGTCATCTATTGGCTAACTTTACACTTTTATCTACAGGTAAGGGATCCCTTGCAGGTTACTGAACACAGGTGCATGTGTGGAATATTGAAAGTTCACCTGGGGTTACTAAATAATGATTAGACATAAAGAAGTAGCATGATTAGACATACAGAAGTAGCATGATTAGACATACAGAAGTATCATGATTAGACATACAGAAGCATCATGATTAGACATACATAAGAATCATGATTAGACATACAGAAGCATCATGATTAGACATACAGAAGCATCATGATTAGACATACAGAAGTATCATGATTAGACATACAGAAGCATCATGATTAGACATACAGAAGCATCATGATTAGACATACAGAAGCATCATGATTAGACATACAGAAGTATCATGATTAGACATACAGAAGCATCATGATTAGACATACAGAAGCATCATGATTAGACATACAGAAGCGTCACTAACAGTGATAAGTTTTTTTAATTTCCCAACTCAGCCGAAAATGGCACTAATAGCTACTATATGAGTAGACCAAAAGCAAAGTAGCAGCTAGCATTATTCAAGCTTCCGCAGTAGCTAATAGCAACCGTGCTCAAGCCGTGCCAGCCGATCCGCCGTATTGCCCGCCTCCTCCGCCGCCTTCTCTGTCCGGTTCGTCCTCGGCCATGGGCGCCAGAAGCAGGGCGGCCCCGGGGGCCCGGCTCAACAGTCGGTGGTGATGCAGCTCGTGAAGGTACAGAGTGGACACGGACATCTGGGCGGCCAGAGACTGCTGGCCGGAGTTAGCAGCTACAGAATACGGATCTAACAGAGCAGCTGATGCTGTCATGCCAACCATTGATTGCTGCTGCTGCTGCTGATGTTGCAGACTCTGGGCGGACTGGCCCTGATGATGGTCCAGACGGCAAACTCCGCCAACAAGCCGCTGCTGCTGAGGCTGCAGAGACATTGGCTGCGCTGCGCCAGCCGAGGCGGCAGCTTCCAGACTGTTTGGCGGCGCGGCGAAGATCTGCTGCGACTGCAGCATCAGCAGAGCGCCAGTGGTGGAATCCTCCGGCTTTGGGAATGAAGCTGCTAGAAGAAGATTCTGCTGCTGTTGCTGCTGCTGAGACTGCAACTGCTGCACACTGCAGCTGGCCTGCATTGCCTGTCGCCGCAGGCTGTCCAGGTAGAGTCCGGACTGGCGATTGTGCGGCTGCCAGCCGGGGTTGGTGAGGTGAAAGTGCAGCAGAGACAGTTCAGTCTTGCCGTCAGCAGCTTTGGGGGCCAGCTCGGCAGGCTGGTCGTCATGCGGAACCGACGATGTCGAAGTGGCAGCGGCTGCGGAGCCGCTCATTGTCGGCATTGGGGCGTCTGCGTCAGCTGACCATTCCGGGTTGCCGTGGGCGCGGACGTCCAGCTGGGCGAACGAGCAGACATCGCCGACGCCTTGGATGTCGATAGTGAAGTTGCGGAAGAAATCAATGAGCTGGCCGCATCTGCGAATTTCAAGTGGCAGCGGCGGCGCTCAGGTGAATGCAGGTCATGAGGTCAACATGAGGCTTAGGTTATTGGAAGGGTTCAGGGCTACTGAAGACTTAAGGCTACCTAAATGTACAAGGACACTGAAGGTTCAGGGATATAGAAGGTTCAGGGATACTGAAGGTTCAGGGATACTGAAGGTTCAGGGATACTGAAGGTTCAGGGATACTGAAGGTTCAGGGATACTGAAGGTTCAGGGATACTGAAGGTTCAGGGATACTGAAGGTTCAGGGATATAGAAGGTTCAGGGATACTGAAGGTTCAGGGATACTGAAGGTTCAGGGATATTGAAGGTTCAGGGATACTGAAGGTTCAGGGATACTGAAGACTTAAGGCTACCTAAATGTACAAGGACACTGAAGGTTTAGGGATATAGAAGGTTCAGGGATACTGAAGGTTCAGGGATATTGAAGGTTCAGGGATACTGAAGGTTTAGGGATACTGAAGACTTAAGGCTACCTAAATGTACAAGGACACTGAAGGTTCAGGGATATAGAAGGTTCAGGGATACTGAATGTTCAGGGATACTGAAGGTTCAGGGATACTGAAGGTTCAGGGATACTGAAAGTTCAGGGATACTGAAGGTTCAGGGATACTGAAGGTTCAGGGATACTGAAGGTTCAGGGATACTGAAGACTTAAGGCTACCTAAATGTACAAGGACACTGAAGGTTCAGGGATATAGAAGGTTCAGGGATACTGAATGTTCAGGGATACTGAAGGTCCAGGGATACTGTAAGTTCAGGGATACTGAAGGTTCAGGGATACTGAAGGTTCAGGGATACTGAAGGTTCAGGGATACTGAAGACTTAAGGCTACCTAAATGTACAAGGACACTGAAGGTTCAGGGATATAGAAGGTTCAGGGATACTGAAGGTTCAGGGATACTGAAGGTTCAGGGATACTGAAGGTTCAGGGATACTGAATGTTCAGGGATACTGAAGGTCCAGGGATACTGAAGGTTCAGGGATACTGAAGGTTCAGGGATAGTGAAGGTTCAGGGATACTGAAGGTTCAGGGATACTGAAGGTTCAGGGATAGTGAAGGTTCAGGGATACTGAAGGTCCAGGGATACTGAAGGTTCAGGGATACTGTAAGTTCAGGGATACTGAAGGTTCAGGGATACTGAAGGTTCAGGGATACTGAAGGTTCAGGGATACTGAAGACTTAAGGCTACCTAAATGTACAAGGACACTGAAGGTTCAGGGATATAGAAGGTTCAGGGATACTGAATGTTCAGGGATACTGAAGGTCCAGGGATACTGAAGGTTCAGGGATACTGAAGGTTCAGGGATAGTGAAGGTTCAGGGATACTGAAGGTTCAGGGATAGTGAAGGTTCAGGGATACTGAAGGTTCAGGGATAGTGAAGGTTCAGGGATACTGAAGGTTCAGGGATAGTGAAGGTTCAGGGATAGTGAAGGTTCAGGGATACTGAAGGTTCAGGGATACTGAAGGTCCAGGGATACTGAAGGTTCAGGGATAGTGAAGGTTTAGGGATAGTGAAGGTTCAGGGATAGTGAAGGTTCAGGGATACTGAAGGTTCAGGGATACTGAAGGTTCAGGGATACTGAAGGTTCAGGGATACTGAAGGTTCAGGGATAGTGAAGGTTCAGGGATAGTGAAGGTTCAGGGATACTGAAGGTTCAGGGATACTGAAGGTTCAGGGATACTGAGGGTTCAGGGATACTGAAGGTTCAGGGATAGTGAAGGTTCAGGGATACTGAAGGTTCAGGGATACTGAAGGTTCAGGGATACTGAGGGTTCAGGGATACTGAAGGTTCAGGGATAGTGAAGGTTCATGGATACTGAGGGTTCAGGGATACTGAAGGTTCAAGGCTACTCGATATCAAGGGTAGCCAAAAAGCTCAGGCCCATCACAGCCTGGTCACAGCTGACCTGTCGGGAAACACGAACAGCAGCATCAGAGGTGTCACAATTGGACTCAGCATCTCCTCCAGCAGGAAGGTGACCTTGTACTGAAACAGCACGGAAAAGTTATTCCGAGTCACCGTTTTGTGCTCACGACCGCGCCACTGCCAAGAGTCGGGCAGATAGTGAATATGGCACAGCGTCTTCTTCAGCAGCAGCTCTGGGCACCACACCTGAGGGTATTGCAGTTGCAATCAGCAGAAAACTTTTAATATTATACTACATAATAGCGAGTTAACTAAACTATCCTCACAAAAATTAATCTAAATTGCTGAGGGGAATGCACATGCCAAGGAAGCAGGGGGCACTCTGGCGCACTTTAAGCGACATTGTCACACAACCGGCGAGAGGCATTACTGCCCATTCCGCCGACTCCCCTGAGCAGGCACACAAGCGCGCGGATACGTACGCAGTCATACGTACAGGCACACACTCACACGGGAGTGCACAGCGGCCCTAACTTTATTTATCGTTAAAATAAAAATAAATTACACCTGCCCCAATGGCCAGATGTGCAACCGACAGCTCAGCCGCAGCTATTGCGCGGCGCATCTGAAGGCTGCGTACGGCTGTTCATTCCAAGGACTGGGGGAGTCGCCACACACCCTCAATTACCCCAGCTAATGCTGGCACCCATTTTACAGCTGGGTGAACTGAAGCAATGCAGAGAGTTAAGCGTCTTGCTCAATGACACAAATTGTTCCGAGTGGGCCGAGAATCGAACTCCCGACCTTTCAATCGCAAAGTCCAACGCTTTAACTAGTAACTGCTAGGCACAGACCAAGAAGTAAGACTAGACTGCGCATGGAGAGTAAAAAAGTGTGCCTCTTTCCCAGTTATAAAAATGGCACCCAGCCAACCCCCCCTCCGCGGTCGATAGTGGGTAAAGAATTTCCCTTCCTAAACCACTCCCACTCGTCTGCTTTTCGGTTCCTACAGGGCACAACAACAACAAAAAATATTATCATAGCTTTTTAGACTCGTTTATAAATATTTTTCAAGAGATTCTTTCTAAAGACTTTTAATTTAATTAAAGCTTGCCTGTATAAAAACTTGCAGAATCAAAATAATGAGTTCAACTTACCAGGTATCCACTAGAATAGGCTAAACTACAGATTAAGAAATACCGCTGTTCGTAGAAGCTTTTGTCTCTTTCCTGATTTTCTTCTGGGACATGAAAGGTCTTTCGCCACCTTCTTCATTCGAACCCGCATGTAGAGCAGCGCCATGATGCGAATCAAATGAAGCTTGTGGGATTCAATGCCAATGCTGGCAGCCGCGGAATGCAAGTCAAGTTCGGGAAATGCATCAACTGACATGCGCAACGTCTCCTGGACAGCCACATCGCTAGAAAATCCGCTGTTATAGTTTGAACGTCGAATGATTGTTTCGGCATGAAGCAAAACTTGCAAGACATAGTTGCTTGGAAAAATCAACCCCCAGTCCCTTCTTTATTCAGCACATTTTTCATGGTGACAAGAGAGCAGGGCAACCGTGCAGCCGCTGACATTTCAGTGCTGGAAATGAGTGCTGATCTGCACGGCGCGCATTCAATTGATTTAAGCATGCTACGGACCACTGCGCCTGCAATGTAATACACAATCGACTGGCATACTTCGCATTTTGATGCATTCACACAATGTTGAATGGAATTAAGGCTTAAACCCAAACTGTTCTGAGCACTTATCTGCTTCCATTGAGGTTTTCCTGCCTCTGTTGATTGTGACGAAGGCAGACATGATAATGACAACTGAATAGTGGCATCCTGTTGCTTAACATTGGGACTTGTCGATTGGAGAATTCCAACTCCAGCGTGCACTAGTAACTGTCTAAAGGCTGAGCGAAACTGTCTCGGAGTCGGATTGTGATTCCAGCCGTTTCGAAGTCTGACGGCATTAAAAAATAACTCAAGAAAATCCTGTGACAACTTGTAAGTGCAAAGAAATAAAAAACCACAACTTGAAAACAAATACTTGGCAAGGGCCATAACAGCCTCACAATTCACCATGAAGCCGAGAAAGCCTGTTTTCTTTGCAGTTTCAACAATTTTGCGTCCAGACAGATTTTCTAGACTTCCGAGAAGCTTAATCGAGTCAGTAAAGAAGTCAAAAAAGTCCGACTGGTTGTCAGCTCTTAGAGCCATTTTGGCCCCGTAATTTACTAGTCGCTTGGAGTTAAAGGCGTCGAACAAGTCATTCATGTGCTCAATAAAATCTGCCGTCACAAGTACATCATGGTGCTCGAATCCGGCCAAAGCTTGCTGATGTACCCACCGCAGGGAGTCAGCAACTGGCTTACTAAAAAGCTGGGATGCCAAATAGACCTTCATCTTTAAATTGGCAAAGTTGATGTGATGTCTGCTTAGTTTATTTCCCAGTTTGAGCCCGTGACTCTCCTGAACTTGCTGCAACAGTGAAACATATTTCCAATCAATATTCCCCCTATTCGGCCAAACTATCGTGCCCATTGATTGCCACTGATTGCGAATCAGCTTCAACATATGAGGCGGATCGAGGAAGGCAGAAACCTGAATGCTTGGGTCACAAGGATGAGGGAACGTGGCGACAATTGAGTCCGGAGAACTAATTTTACCCCAAGAAGTTCAATAGCTCGAATGTTGTGCTGCGTTCCATCGCATGTGAACGATGTGGCGACAACGCCAACCTGATAAAGCCTCTGAATTGATTCTTCTACAACACTAGACAAAAATTCACCATCCACACCATTTACTAGAAAATAACCCAATGGCAACTTCCAATAGTTCTTCAGACCCACAGCCATCACTACCAATGCCGACGTCGCCTCCTGATCACTTGCCTTGCCATCTCCTTTGTCAACATAGCCGAAGAACATGCCTTCATTCGAATTCCATTCAATCATTGATTCCAATGACATCTCATCGGCCACTACATTGCAGTAGTCAAAGGCAGAGCCATCGTCGGAGCTGCGTCGATGAGAAAGTTCTTGGAAAGCCTGATCACAAAATCCAGGAAAGCATTTAGCGTTTGAAATCCATCTACGAAGAGACGCAGGGTGCGGAAGCTGAAAATACTTTCTGACATATTCATAGGCTTTGGGGCTGTAGAAGTGCAAGGTGGACGCGAATTTTCGCACTTCAGTAGGAAACTTTCTTGTCCGCTTATTGCTTTGAGGCAAAATGCTGCTAATCAAAGAATTCGAGGTCAAAAAATTCAGGCGCGACGCAGCCGCTGCATTCAGAATGCTCTTTTTCCTCAACTCTCCGATTGCCTCCTTCAGGGTTCTCGCTCTTCGCTTAATTTGCCTATGCTTTGAGCGCAATGATCGAATTTTGCGGTACTTGTTTCGAAGAGAACGCTGTAAGATTTCAATAGCTTTCGCACCCTTCTTGGTCTTGGCATAAGCCGCTAGAAGCCTATTGTACCTGCGCCTCAGATTTTTCAAAGCTCTTACCTTCGTATTGAAATCTTCCCTGCTTACACAGTTGGCATGAAGGTCTGGCTGAGGAAGATCGTCATTGTTAGTAATGGCTTCCAAATCAGATTTCGTCTCGCTGCCTACTTGAGGCGCCTGAAATATTTCAAAATCAACTTCTCGAGCAGCCGCGGCTGCTGTGATTGTCTTTCTCTTCTTTTCAGCTGGCTGCAGATGTTCCGGAAACGCAGGAAAGATTGAAGGAACAGCGTGCGGATACAGTCTTCTTCTGGCGTTGGGCAAGAAGCCTTCAAACTGCTCCTTGAAACAAGACTCAGAAAAGTGCTCTGAGCAGACTTTTGAACTTTTTGACGGTTTGAAGTCTTTTCGCCTCAGTGCTGCTACCCACTTCTTTTTCGTCTCATCGTCCTTGGGAAAGGAATGGAAGGAAGTTGAAGCTGCGCTATTCGTGCAACCAAAAGCACTGCAATAGCTGCCACATTTTCGAGTCTTCGACGGCTTAGAGGAATTAACTTCTTCCATCGCTTGATACAAAGTTGGTTGAATTAAATCGGTTTGATTCTAGTAGATAGGTAAATTTTGTGTTGTTTTAGCACCGAGAGAATGGCTTATTCGAACGCATATAAAAGGTGGGTTAGAAACCATAAGGACCAGTAAAATGCTCTGTACCCACTATCCTGTTCCCCCTCACCTTCACATACTATCGATTTTTTTTTCGCGGGAGCAAGGGACCATTTTTTCCACAGCGTTTTTGTCAAAAAACACGCCAAGGCAGGTAATGGGGCTTGCGCAGTCTAGATACTTCTTGGTCTGTGCTGCTAGGCTACAACCCCTTGCGCAAAAAATACGCCGTACAGACGCCGTACAGTCTTATTGCAGACTCAGTACATGTAAATTTTCACTATGTCTTGGGAGTTGGATCACGAGGTTGTTAATTGCACGAGCAGAGCCAAGCCGAGATTCCAATTAAGCCCTAATTAATGAAATCGCAGTTAACAGGCAGACACGCACCTGATTCTCATCCGGTATGCTAGCCCGACAAATGGTGACCACAATGCCCAGCACCGTCATTCCGGTGAGCACGTGCTCAACGTGCAGCACATCCTCATCAATAACGGACAGCACAATGAGCACAACCAGCAGAGCGCCGGCAAAGAACATCACATTCTTAGCGAGTACGGTGAGCACGCGAGATGTGAAACAATTCATGTAGCGAGCTGCCGGCTCGTAGGCTCGAACTAATCTGGCCTCCAGTTCGTGATCCAATTCGTTGAAATGGCGCAGGTAGACCCGGCCGTACTCAGACCAACGCCGGCTGCCCAGTAGTGACGGCTCTCGCTTGACCAGTTCGGCGTATTTGAAAAACAAAAGCAGAATCTGCCACAAGAAAATTAGCGGCAATAGAAGAATATTCAACAGGCCGAATATGCGAAATATTTTGCGCAATCTTTCCACTAACTCGCTCCGATTGTCCAGTCGCTTGTACTCCGGCTTCAGGTGCCAGCGGTTTTCAAACAGGCCCCAATAGGGAAAGTAGAACAGGGCTAGCTTAATGTTGTACTTTAACCACCGGGAAAAGTACACGTTCTCGCCTATGAACGGCAACTGAAGCTTCAACGGTAGCAGGTCTTTATTCACCATAGCAACAGTGTAGTTTTCGAATCGCAATATTCGATTATAGATATCCAGCTCCGTTAGGTCGCTCTTGTGCACGCACAGGTGATATTCTTTTTGCATGGCCAACAGCTTGGACTGCACCTCAGCCCAGGTCAGACTGGCCAGCTCCGAGCTGTCGCATATCTTAAGGGCCTGGGGCAAGCGAATGAGTGCAAGTTAGCAGTCTGTTACTACTTAATTCTAGTAGTATATTTTGTAAGCAGAAAATATTCACAAGTTTTTTATTTACAATCTCTTGAGAAGATCCTCTAATTAGGACTGCCGCTACCTGTAATCTCTTAATGGGATCCTCTAATTAGAACTGCCGCTACCTGTAATCTCTTTTAATGAAATCCTCTAATTAGAACTGCTGCTACCTGTAATCTCTTAATGGGATCCTCTAATTAGAACTGCTGCTACCTGTAATCTCTTAATGAGATCCTCTAATTAGAACTGCCGCTACCTGTAATCTCTTAATGAGATCCTCTAATTGGAACTGCCGCTACCTGTAATCCCTTAATGAGATCCTCTAATTAGAACTGCTGCTACCTGTATTTGACTTTATATGACTGCCGCCACCAGCAACCAGTCAAAAACCAAAGCAAGAATGAAATTTACCTGTGTATAAAAGCCTCGAGTTTCCCAATACTTGATAAGATTATAAGACACTTTGGCAAACTTAGCTAGCCAGACAAATATGGACACAATCACAGCGAACACGACCCAACCGCTGAGGTGGGCGGCGCAATACTGCGGATTAATAACGGCCTCGGATAGCCTAGTCTTTGTTCCATTAGTCATAGCATTGCGAAACAGCACTGTATAGTTAACGCACTCCATCAAGAAGGTTGAAAAAATGACAACAAAAGCCAACTGGAACAGCTGGAACAGCTCTTCGAGTGCCATGCACACGAAACCGCCGCGCTGATGATAGCGATAAACTCTAGTGAAGAAGTCGTCAAGATTTTGAATGTGTTCAAATCTGTGCGATTGATCTCGGGGATCTAGCGAAGTCTCCTCGGATGAAAATGCAATCTCTTCTTCGTGAAAGTCGATGCTGGGCATGCCAGCTGCGCCACCAAGGCCAGTGTCTCCATCCAGAGACTGATAGCCGCCATGGTGAAACAGACTCGAGGTCATGACCTCTACTTCTGAGTCTGCCTAGCAACCAACTCTTTGAAGCACTTAAGCAACAATTTTACTTGCAATTTATATAAGTTCATGCGTTACATTTTGATATAATTGTAGATGCATAAATACATTACAACTTAAAAGCTATATAATTAACTAATTTTAGTGGGTAAAAGTAATGCAGGCAATAAAATGTTACAGCCTACACTGGACTATATCTTTTCTATTTCAACCCAACTTCTGGCTATTGCTAAATCAAATATTCACAGTTTTAACAGTTTGTTATATGATTGTGGTATCTATACATATAAAAATCAAAACTCTGTCTGTCTGTCTGTCTGTGTGTCTGTGGACAATTTTGATCGCTATGGACTCCCAAACCACTCAACCAACTAACACCAAATTTTACACCCACCCTAAACTCACTACGGAGAATGTCTTAGGCTATCTTTAAATTTCCTAGACTCAAGTCTTCCTGCCTAAAAGTACCAAAAACTGCTCAAAATGCGCGATTTTTTCACTAAATCCTCCATAGCGCCGCTCCACTTCTACCGATTCTCTTCAAATTTGACACAGGCAATTTTCAACTATTTTGACACAATCGTGTAAAATTTCAAATCTCAAAGTTAATCCTGAAAGCCGCTGTGCACTTTTAAAGTTAGGCTGTTTTTTTCAGCGAGGCAGCCACCTAGGGATTCCAAAATCCCGACATTTTACAATCCCGGGATTGAATAGTCCCGAAATCCCGATGCTGTTGAAATCCCGGGATTCAAAATCCCGGAATCCCGGTGCTTTTGCAATCCCGGGATTAAAAATCCCGGGATTCGATTCCCAAAAAAATCCCGGGATTCAAATCCCGGATTTTTGGCCCCAATCCCGGGATCCCGGGATCCCGGGATTGGAATCCCTAAATTGCTAGACGGACTGTGCGGCGTGCCGCGTGCAGTAGTCATGGTCTCGCGACTCTCAGAGTCTCAGGGCCTTTTCATATTACCAATTCCAGAACCAGAATCGGTTCGGAATTCGAAGAAAAACAGCAGTATAACTATTAAACTCTGTTAATATTTGACTGCCTTAACAGCCTCACTTAGCACAATTTTTCACTTTCTTCTTGGCGACTGTCATTCAATAATAAAAACTTTATAGCACGTATCTCCCTCTAGTTATGGAGACAAAAAGTTTATACTTCACAAATTGGTTCTTGTTCTGGAACCAGAGCAAGCAATATGAAAAGGCCCTCAGTCTCGTCTCGTGGTAGAAAACGAAAAAAAGTTAAAATAATCTATAATTTACAGTTCACATTAACAATTTTTAGCTCAATTAGGACAGGAGCTTTGCAAATGTTTAACGTTTCATTGAGAAACAGCAAAAACAAATAAATGTTTTATTATTCAAATAAACGTTTAGACTTTAAATTATCTAATTTAGGCATTGAAAGGTCGTTCTAATCCCGGACCAATCCCGGGATTAAGGCCTTGAAATCCCGGGATCCCGATCCCGGTCTTTTGCAATCCCGGGATTAAAAATCCCGGGATTCGATTCCCAAAAAAATCCCGGGATTCAAATCCCGGATTTTTGGCCCCAATCCCGGGATTGGAATCCCTACAGCCACCCCAACCTCCGCCCGCCTGCTCTCTTTCCCGATCTGGGCAAAGGGTGTGAATCAGGTTTTAAAATGCCTAACTTTCGGTTGCCATAAGTTTGCTCCACGTGAAGCGATTGACTTCTAACTTAACACAATTCTTCTTTGATTTATTCTCTGTCTAAATGTAAAGTTTCAACTCTCTAACTCAATCAGAACAGAAACTGTAAGCATGTGAAGTTTGTCTGCTTTTTCTGTTGTTTGTGCCACTCACTCACTCATTCCCCCAGAGCCAGACGAAGGGTCAGGCGATAGGGCTCAATGTACATAGCGAGTGTACAGTGTTTTGGAATAACTTTTTAATAGCCTTCTCTGTACCCCCGCGAGTGGAGAGGAGAGAGTTTAGCGAGAGATTCAATTTTAAACCACTTTCCTTTCCTCTGAATAGACAAGTCTGCAGCAGTTAAACAAGGATGGCAAATCAAGGCGATGTGGGATGGTTTATAAAAATATCGAAAAATTAATGAATAACTTATTACAATGCAATCCTACTAAATAAGTTACACCATAAAAATTTTAACATTAAGATTCGCATAAGGTACTTTAAAATTTAAATGGCCTCCTAAGAAATGCGTATTTCCATGGTTGTTAGACTGCTGCAGACTGGTGGTGGAGCTGGAGATATACAAATTTCTCTCAGGGCTGCTAATTGACCAGAAAGATGACGTGATTAAAGCATGGGAAATGATAACAACCATGATAGTACTACGTCCCACAAACTGGCTTTCGAAGCAGGGATCGGCAGATTTTTATCTCAAAGGCCAGATAAAGAATCCAGCTCATGGCTACGGGCCAGATGAGAGTGAAAAGGAATAGACTATTAGAAAGGGAGGAGGGGCGAGAGGGGATAAAAGAAAAGATAGAAGATAACAGGAGAGACATACGACGAGGTTGAGGAGAGAGCAGAGAATATGGGACAAAGAAGCGAGAGGAGGGGAGAGAGAAGGAAGAGGAAATAGTAGAGGTGAGAAGATGGAGAGAGAAGAGGGGAGAGATGAGACAGAGGATCGATGAGAGAGGAGAGTAGAGAAGAGTGAGATGAGAGAACAAAGAGGAGGAGAGTATCGAGAGGGGGGATTAGAAAGGATAGAGGAGAGGAGATAAGAGAGGGAGAGACGAGTGAGAAGAGAGAAGATAGACATGAGAGAGAGAGTTGAGAAAGAAGAGAGGACAAAGGAGAGATGATAGAGTAAAGGGAAGAGGAGGAGAGAGGAAAGAGATGAGATTGTAGAGATGAGTGAGATGAAAGGAAATATGAGAGAGTAGAGTAGAGATGAGAGATGAAGGAAGAGAGAGCAGAGTGCGGAGAGACAAGAAAAGAGAATAGAGGGAAGAGAGTATAGAAGAGGGAAGAGAAGAGAGGAGTAAGGAAAGAGAGGAGTCAGAAGAGGGGAAAGAGAAGAGTGCACAGTAGAGGAGAGGAGAGATGACAGAAGAGAGAGGGGAGTGAGAGAGCAACGATGAGAGTGAACAGACGATATAAGAGAGGAGAGAGGAGAGTGAGAGAGAAGAGAGAAGACAAGAGAGGGAGAGAGTATAGAAGAGAGAAGAGAAGAGACGAGAAGAAAGAAGAAAGGATCGAGTCCTCCTGAGTCAAAAAGGGGAAAGAGAGGAGTACAAGGGGAGAGAGGTGAGAGAACATATGAGAGTAAAGATGACAGATAAGAGAGGGGAGATGAGAGAGCAGAAACGAGAGTGAACAGACGAGAGATGGGAGAGTAGAGAGAAAAGAGGAGAGATAAGAAATAAGGGATGAGAGGTGGAGACAAGGGAGAGATGAGAAGTGAGTGAGGAGAGAGGAGGGGAAGGGAGAGAATCGAGAGGACATGGGAAATTGGTGAAAAGGACGAGAGAGGAGAGGAAAGAGGGGAGAGAAGAGAGGAAAAAGAAGAGAGTAGAGATAAGGAAAGTGTTGAGAGAGGGTAGAGTAAGGAGTGAGAAGAGAGGTGAGGGAAGAGAGAGCAGAGAGCAGAGGGAAGAGAGAGTAAAGAGCAGAGAGAAATGAGAAAAGATAAAACAGGAGAAAGGAGATATGAGAGACCAGAGACCAGAGCGAAGAGAGGAGAAGAGAGAGAAAAGAATAGAGGGGAGAGGGAAGAGACGAGAGAGGAGACGAGAGAGGAGAGAAGAAAGAAGAGATAAGAGGGGAGAGAGAGAAAAGACGAGAGAGAAGATAGGAAACAGAAAAGAAGATGAAGTTTCAAAGGATGCAAAGGACATAGGGAGAGGCAGAGGTACGTAGAGGCCAGAGTTTGCCTGACATTCTGCGCAGCACCCCAGCCAACAATATCAATGTTTGCCTCAAATCCTAATTTTACATGAATGTATACTCTTTTATGTTAAACTCTATCCTAACTATGAACAAGTTTTTGTTTGAGTTTGACCTCAGATTTTAGAATACATGCAAAAATAATTACAGGGAATGGAGTTCCCCGGGTTCAAAATCCGCGGGTTTTAACAGCTTGTATCATTATATAATAGAGTAAATATGTTAGAGTTCCATAAAAGCTACAGATATGGCTATATGAAGTAATAGATATGGAGGTTTTAAGACACAATATGCCAATATAGATATGGGAAACATCCCAACTATGGATTTAATGGGTGTCAATTTGTTTTTTGTTTCAGAACCTTTGCAAGGAGAAGTCTAATTGGATCAAGTGAGAGATATTTTAATGCTATGTGCATATTATATAGTTGGTATGGTAGGGGATTAAGTTAAGATAAATGTTTTCATTTTTAATGTGAAGGGGCTCTAAGTCCTTAAGGTCAGGAGCTTAAACAACAGGGCTTTTTGACCCTATGTGCACATTGCATTGCATAGTTAGGATAATTAGGATAATTAGCTAAAGATAAGATAAATGCAGTTCCAGCTAATTAAAATAGCCAGTGAAGTTTATGACTAATTGGAAATGACTTATAAAGAATTAATTAGCTATGAATATTAATATATGGATATATAGACTATTAGAAAAAAAATAATAAATATAAAAAATTGGTTATGGTGAAACATTAAAATATATAATATATAATTATTGGATTAATAATATTGAAAACAGAAACATCATATCATATAGCAATTTATACATGTGTAACTTCAAATTTTTATCTAGTTGATATAATAGTTTTTTTACAATAAGTCAATACACCTATAGTGTAGTGAGCTGCTAGTTCATACATGCGCAACCTCTGAAATTATGCTGGTCATGCAACTTAGTTTTGACCAAAAATACGACCTAGTTTTATTTGTTAATAGATGCTTTTCCTAGAAAATATAGCCTGTCTTTAAGTTAAGTTTCAATTTTGAATAAACAATGTTTTCACAAAATATTACAAAACAAGACATTACAAAACATTGCAAAACATTTTACAAAACAAGATTTCATGAACCATAAATGTTAAAAAATTTTTTCTAAAATTTACAAGTTTGTTTTAATACATCCATCATAATAGTGACTGCTAAACTATGACCTTTGTGCCCGTTGGACACTTATTCTTGCCTTTTAATGCCATAGACTACATTTAAGCTTGCTTGCAATAAAGAAATATCAAAATTAGCAGGTAGTTAATGACATTTAATGCCCAATTGTCTTTGTCAAACTTACTTTAATACAAATTAGTAGGCAGTTAAATGACATTTATTGCACAATTTTTCTGTCCTACTTTGTCAACGACACAAATGTCTATGGCACAATAATAGTAATACCCATGCTTTGCGAGCATTAATGAGAAATCCTTGGGCATCTCTCTCTCTCTCTCTCTCTCTCTCTCTCTCTCTCTCTCTTTCTCTCTACAGTGCCCTTTGATTTTCCCATTAAAACCCTTAAAGCATAGGTATTAATGTACTATTAATGAGGCACTAAAGCATAGCTAGGAGTGTAGCAACATTCATAACACAAGTGTCTTTATGACTAAAGCCATGCTTTAGTTATCCATTGTTTTTCTGTGCGTGCATCCTTGCTATCTTTAATTTTTTTTAAAGCATTTTGTCTATGGTAGTGTTTAGCACCATTCTGGGGGTGTGGGTGCAGAGCCCCCACATCATGGATGAAGGAATATAATTTTATTCTTTCATCCATGCACCACATAAGCCAGCTAAAATTTAATACTTAGAAAGTGTGTGTATACTTATGTCTATGGTATGAACTAAAGGTTTTATATTGTTTCATTTTTACCAGACTACCATAGACTATGTCCTACAAAACAGTGCTATATACTCATAGATAGTAAGTTAAGAAAAGAAAGGACTTCTCAGTTGACTAACAAGCTGTAAAATGACTACAACCCGGCTTCTTCACTGGGACACTTTCCCTCGTAGAATGATAAAATTTAATGGATAAGTGAACTTACTGGCGCCGAGATCAAGAAGTACATGGATGATTTTGGCTTGGAGAAAGCTGCTGAAGCACTTTCTCTCGAGGATATTGATCAAGTGTTCACATTGGAATAGTCAGTTGACAAGTTGGATAAAGAGTGTTGCATTACCAGTATCAAGAGAGGAGGAGCTTAGTAAAGCAACTGAATGACTTCATCAATGCAAATGGATCCATTTAAGTTGACATCACTAAGTGTGAATGCTCTGCACTGGCGTGTGCGGTACACCTTTTCTATGGAACTTGAATAAGGCCAACGGAGGTTTCTACTCGCCAGCAAGCTTGCTGTACATTTGTGCAAGCATCTATTGCTATTTTTTAGGAAATTGGGCATTCAACATCATTTTAGAGATTATTCCTTTGTACTTGTAATAGTATGTAAAAAAATTTTGTGCAATAATGCTATTGCTGTATGGCATTGATGCACAGGCCATAGACAAACAATGCCTATAAATCTACATATATAGGTTTTGTATGCGAGAATAGTTTGCTATAGAAATGAGCCAAAAATGAATGTGGTAATACATTTAGAGTTGAAACAGCCATGTAGTAGACTAAGATGCCAGGCATGCAGTACTGATGATACTGATATAGGACCATATCTAGCACTAAGTGAAATCCCCTCTGTTCTCAGCTCTCTGCTATGGGCTGTCTTTGTTTTTGTTCCCATCTTGGTTTCCTCTGTCATGTGAGCAAGTCATATGACATATCTTGCATTCTTGGAGTCTTAAAGTATGGTAAACATGTTTACTAGTCCTGTTTACTAGGAGAATCACATGCCTAAGGCCCTTCCCTTCTCTAAAGAGAGGAGTGACTCATGTTGCTAAAAATAGCCACTGAGTCAGCCTGGCGCACTCTGCCCAGAGACCTCAAGTGATGTCAGTTCTAAAAATAGAACAAGTCACGAGGTCTTGTATGCGGGAGAATCTTGGCTATAAATAAGACCCCTCTCTCCTTTTTTTCTGTCAAGGAGTTTCTTGAGTTATGAGTTTCTAAGTTTGAGTGCCTATACTAAGCGCCCATCTGCGTACATTGAGTTCATTGCTATTGGTCTGACTGAGATCCTACTAAACCCAACCCCCAACCTACGAGAGGCTAACATAGCTCTCCCATCCACCAACCAAGCCTGGCAGGTATTGCTGATGAGATGCCCTGTACATTGAGCTGCAAATTTGTACATTGTGCTGAGTTCGTTGACTCTGTTATTTTGTTCCAATGGGAAGCTTACCTCATCGAAGGCCAAGACCTAAAAGAACTAGTGGCAACATTACCTATGCTACTGAAAGTTAAAAAGACTTCCAAGTGAGAAGACGGAGAGCCAAAACCATTGTGCTAGACAGTAGGAGAAGCCTGGGTATAACACTGGTAGCAGGGGTGTCAGAACCGGGGGGCATAAGCCCCCCACTTTTTGAAAGACCCTTAAAAGTGCCCTTTTAAAATTTCAAAGTGCCCCAGTAAATTTTTTAAGTGCCCCAGTAAATTTTTTAAGTGCCCCAGTAAATTTTTTAAGTGCCCTGTGTCCTAGGACCTTAGTTGCGCCCAATAAGCACAACCCAAGTAGGGCCAAGCCCCCCAAATCCATTAAAGTTAAACCATTCACTTTGATTTGAATGTACAGTGCTTAATGTCCACTACTCCTTATCCATCCTTTCTGTCTCTTGTTTATTGCTAAATCTTGACTGGACTGCACTCAAGTTTTCCTTTCCTGTCCTGCCCCTTCTCCACTCCAGAGATTCTGACCTTGTCCCTTACAGTGGACCAGCAAGGGCCCCACCCCCATGTAGATGTACATAGACAGTATATTTATGAATCTTGCCAGTGGTCAGTGGAGTGCAGGGAATGTGGGGAGTCCACTGAGGATGAAATAATAAGACAGTGGGTCTTATAAGCAACGTTACTGGGATCTGAGAAAGACAGACGGTGTAGTATGCTTTTAAATAAATAATGCTATATGAATCACTACACCTATATTGGACTGGGCTTAAAAGCTTGGCTTCAGAGCCTTCAGCAAAAATTCAGAGCCGTACATACCTATCAGTTTCAGAAAAATACAATCTAAAATAAAATGCCAATGGCTAAAAGGAGAAAGAAACAACATGAAGAGGATATAAAACAGGCTGTACAGGCAGCCAAAAAGTCAAGGAAAATGACTAACTGGTAAATACGTAATCTAAATGTAGGCTATGAAGATATGCTACTGTGTTGATATTAAGCTGTATGCTGCTTGTTAATTGCTGTTTTTAGGCTTGTTTCTCCCATTGAAGCTAACTCGAATGCTCCATCTGGCACAGCTGCTGCTACTGAAGCTGACTCGAGAGAGCTTACTGCCCCTGCTGCTGCTGCCAATGCTGACTCTACTACCCCTGCCACTGCCAATGCTGATTCTACTGCCCTTGCCACCGCCAATGCTGACTCTACTGCCCTTGCCACTGCCAATGCTGACTCTACTGCCCTTGCCACTGCCAATGCTGACTCTACTGCCCTTGCCACTGCCAATGCTGATTCTACTGCCCCTGCCACTGCCAATGCTGACTCTACTGCCCTTGCCACTGCCAATGCTGACTCTACTGCCCTTGCCACTGCCAATGCTGACTCTACTGCCCCTGCCGCTGCCAATGTTGACTCTATTGCCCCTGCCGCTGCTGCCAATGCTGACTCTAGAGAGCCTACTGCCCCTGCCGCTATTGCCAATGCTGATGTTGGTGAGACTGCTATATCTGCAGCAAAAAATACCATTCTTAGCACTAGCACATCTAATCCATGCGAAATGTTAGACTGCGGATACTGCTAGATTGCAATGCAAGTCGATCATGCCAACTACAATGGTTTGTGCAGTTTGACTGGCTTACATACTGCTTATCTCAAGGCACCTTTTTTTGTTTTTATTGTTGCTTTGCGTTAAACTCAGGCATGAAGCTATCAAGAAGTTGTGGAGAGAGTACATTCACCTCTCGCGGCTTTTGTGACTGGAAGAAAGCAATTGAAAAGCTAAAGAAACATAATAACAGTCATTTTCACTAAGAAGCCTACGAGAAGGTGTACACTTGACTGAAATTACAATCTACAATAGGAGCACAATTAGATGCTATTCATTCTCAACAGCTATTACAAAATTGGGAAAATCTGCAGTGGGTTTTTAGCTCATTGTGATATCTTATGCGTCAAGGAATGGCAATAAGAAATAGTTAGGAGATTGAAGGCAATCTTAGATAGCTGCTTATTTTAAGGTCTGAAGATGTGCCTGAACTGCAATCTTGGCTAAAGGATTCTAAGTACTTGAGTGTTGATGTGATTGGAGAGATAATGGAAATCATGGCATATCAGGTTCTCTGAATTTGTTACTTGACATTAGTGAGAAGTCAACAACATTCGCATTGATTGCTGATGAATCACATGACGTAAGCTGCAAGGAACAAATGTCAGTGTGCATTCGGTGGGTTTCAAAGCCAGATTTACAAGTGCATGAAGACTTTATTGGCATCATACATGCGCAACCTCTAAAATTCGGTCGGCTGTGCGACTTAGTTTTAACAAAAATGCGACATAGTTTTAGGCCAAAAATGCGACTTACATGTAAAAAAACAATGAAGAAAAATTACCGCAACTTTAGGTAAACGGCAGGAGTAACTATGACTGTCTTATTAAGCAAAATGCCTCGTCAGCTACTTAGTACTACTACTGTTTTTTGGGTGGGCATTTTTGCAACTTCCTTGGTGGGCTGCCAAATCGGTCGGCCAGATCGGCCAACTGTTGCGCATGTAGGCCTATGATTGGCATGCATTATTGCATTATTTAAATACATATAAAAATTTAGAGAAATGATTAATTGCATGCAAAATAAGTCTATAAAGCAAAAATTTAAAATTGAAGTAAGGTAGGCCTAGCATGCTTTTGAAGGCAAAAGAATAATATAAATACATGAAAATCATCATAGATTACACCCAAAATTAAATTATTTTGATGCATTAAGCCATTATGGTCTAACAAAGGCCATCTTTAAACTTAAGTTAGGGTCTAATATATTTTTACTCACACAACAACTTTTATAAAAGATAAATAGGCCCTAGAGAACAAATATTTATTGTATAGTCCAAGACTCCAAGTAGGCCCTGCCCTGCCCCTAGCATATCAGGGGTAGAATTTAATTTTCAAGGTAACTAAGCAAATATTATGAGTACAATGGTCAATAGAAATAAAAGCTATTAGCTATTATCAAAAATATAGCAGGAGCTTAAGTATAGAGGCATAGACTTATGGTAAGTAAGTCAGCAACAGCAACCTAGCAGAAAGTAACAAAATTACTTTTGATTGAATATATAGATAGGCCCCTACTCAGACTTCCTTGTTAGGTTGCTTTGACAAATATATCTAGGCCTATGGAAAAACTTGGAGAAACAAAACTTTTAAAGCAATAAAATATTTCCCAGTGGGCTTCAGCTTCATTGCTTGTTGTTCACTCCTTTTGCTTGCCATGCCAAAAGTCATGGATGTGGATACAGTGCATTTTAGGAGGGCCTAGATTGCTCACAGGTGATTTGGTTACAGGTCAAAAGGGCGACAGATCAAAAGAGCAAGAGTCAAAAGGGCGACAGATCAAAAGGGCAAGAGTCAAAAGAGTTGCCTGTGATTTACACCCTTAGAGGTTTACCAGCGATTACTTAAATTGAATATTAATTAGTATTGTGGTAGGCCGGTCTACTGGGGCTCCTTCAACAGTTGGCGACGCGCGAAACGCCTCCATCCGTTGGGATTGTGTTGACGTCATGAGCCGCTCCCCCGGATGACTGTGCGTTTCCCCTTCGTTGATCCCACCTTTGGTCCATTAGAATTGCCCCTTCCTTTGGTTCCGCCTTGTTTTATGTGTTCTTCCCGGGTTTTGTCCCTCTTTTCCCACCAGTGTTCCGCCGGTGTTCCCCCTAGTGTTTCACCAGCTGAATTTATGTAATTTTTTGTATAAAAATCATTGCGTATAACATTAGTTTTGCTTAGACTGGAGCCTCCCCGAGTTACCTTTGAGTTAAGTGTGAATTTGCAGTTAATAACCACCGTTTCACTCGGTCTACTGTCTCGTGATCATTCGTCTAATTTGATAGTTAGCGATATTCATTTGTTTATTACTCAGAACTAAAACCAGTAAGCTAACTTGTCACTTGCTTAATTTATCTTACGTAGCATCTTTATTAATAATTAGTTGACCGTAGTAATAATAATAACGAATAAGATAGGGGCCCAATAAAGCTTTTCTAACATTAATATTTATCCAGTTAGACCTAATCGAAGCCTCTAGTTTATATTGAGTTCTTTGCCCGCGGGGCGTAAAATAACCAGTTTGTCTCAACTCAAAGAAAGCTCTGAGACCCTCAACGTTCCGTAAAACGACATTTACGGTGGTGGCAGCGCTACTTTTACTATTGTTAGTAACGAAACGAGCATCTTCGACGAATAACGAAGTTTACGGTGTCTGAGGACCCATTCTGAACGACCCGGGCCGCTACAAGACCGCTCGACTACGATTACGACTACCCCCCCCCCCCCCGGAATTGAGGACCCCGGCAGACGGAGTATCCAAGGAGAAGACTCAACGCATCAATTCGTGAAATTTTCCGGCTTTACGAGTGCTGAGACAACGCAGGCGGCGGTTCAAACGTGGAATCCGCCCCACCTCATGAATATTCTACACTACTTGACCGAATGTCCACAAACTGAAGAGATCAGGAAAAAATACTTCTGTCAATACCTCTTAAATGGCAATCAAATACACAAGATAGGATATGCTACAAATGAAAGAGTCAAAAAAGAACTCACTGGTGTAGCTAAAATATATGAAGGGCCTTTTCATATTGCTTGCTCTGGTTCCAGAACCAGAACCAATTTGTGAAGTATAACTTTTTGTCTCCATAACTAGACGGAGATACGTACTATAAAGTTTTTATTATTGAATGACAATCGCCAAGAAGAGAGTGAAAAATTGTGCTAAGTTAGGTTGTTAGGGCAGTCAAATATTAACAGAGTTTAATAGTTATACTGCTGTTTTTCTTGGAATTCCGAACCGATTCTGGTTCTGGAATTGGTAATATAAAAAGGCCCGAAGTCATGAATAGCTAAAACAGTTAAACAAACTGAATCAGATACATAATTTAGCAGTGTAGCAAATCCGCTTTTCAGTTATTTATTTATTTACGAGGGTCATCCCAAAAGTTTCAGCAAACGCCTATTAATTTTCAACAAACGAGTGTCAGAACAATGAATTAAACATGTCAAAAACCTTCAAAATAACTTCCGTTGACTTGAATTGTGCGCTCCCAGCGCCCAGGCAACTTCTGAACGCCGTCAGCAGCGCCGGACTCGCACAGGTCTTTTGCAATGCGGCCGACCTCGCTGAACAGGTCATCAGGGCAATGGAAACGACGCCCTCGGAGCTGGTTCTTAAGCTTCGGAAAAAGGTCGAAATCGCAGGGACTGAGGTCTGGGAAGTAAGGAGGATGAGGCAGCACCTCCCACTGGTAGTCCCGCAGTAGGTCCTGCACAATGCGGGCTGTGTGCGAACTGGCATTGTCGTGCAGAAGGAGTGGACCAAGTTCCAGGGTCTGTGGCCGCTTTTTGCCCAAGGCAGGTCGAAGATGGTGAATAATGAAGCTCGACGAGGGGATTCCAGACGACTCAGCCATTTCTTCGCATGTCCAACGGCGATCGATGTTCAGCAGCCCTAGGATCAAACTCGATGTTCAACTCTGTCCGAGCTTCTTTTGGCCTTCCTCGTACTCGACATCATCCTCGACATCAGAGCGGCCATTCTTGAATCGACTGTACCAGTCGTACACGGCTCGCTGGCTCATCGCATTTGGCCCATATATGGGCCTGCAGCAACTGACAGTGAATTTGAGCTGCAGGGACACCACGAAGACATTCCTTTTTAATGTATGAGCGCTGCTCCAAGTTCGACGGAAATTCCATTTTATCGTCGTCGGCCGATGTTCGATTTAGTATCTCACAAAATGTTCTTTAGAAAACAGAATTTTGCAGCTAGAATGCTAAAAACTTACTCAGACACCCAAAATATGCTCATCTTTCGTGTGGTATAAGTGCTGTAGTCCTAAAAGTTGTCTATGGCACAAAATCATTCGATTGCTGAAACTTTTGGGATGACCCTCGTACTGTCTTTTTTAATTTCCTATTTAAATCCTCGTTATTCGTTAGACGTAAAGTTCGTTCGAAGTATGTTTATGTTCGTTTTTCACGCTTTGAAATATCACGCGCTTTCAAAAATACTACATCTTTTTACAATAAATCGCCTATTACTGTAGAGCTATCCTTAATTATACTCGATATTTGTTAATATTTGTTAATATCTAACTACCTTTTCTGAATCGCATTCTAGAAGAATCGTTATTGCTTTAAGGTCATATATATACATGTACGACATTGATTTTTTATTTTTCCCTGCTTAGAATCTTGTTATTCTGGCGTTAGTCGTTAATCGGCTGGAAAACCGTTCCAAAAAACTCTAGACGCTCTTTCAAATACCTTACTTTTACAAATATCGTAACTCGCATCGTAACTCGTGTAAAAATTTAACCTTTTGAACAAATACTAAATACATAGGCAAAACAGGCTCCTTAAGCCTGAGCCAAATTTACTACTACTACACTGGTGTCGACCAACCCAACGACAAAACCAAACCAATTAAAAAATTTTATTTTCTTCTCCACCCCACCTCAGTATTCCCAAACGTTTGTTCGGAGGGGGGGCTAATCGCAAATTATTGCAAATTTGACCCCTAAGCCTAAACTACGTTCAAAACTACTCTTGGCGCAGCTTAAAAAACTTAACAGCTTATTAATTTTCGCATTACTGCAGCTTTAAATAGCCTGGAGCTTTGATTTTACAACAAACTTTGTTTAAATGTTTAAACGTTTCGCGTAAATAAAGCAGAAAATCGAACAAGGTCATTTGCGTTCACCGACTCAAGACTTGACTTGACTTCTAATTCATGAATCTCAATTAAATCTCGTATCTCGATTATCTTAAGAATGTGAAAAAATAAATATAATATTGTCTGACCATATTTATATGTATTATTAATAATATATATGTATAAAACATTTACAAGGAAATATCTGTATATATTAAAATACTTAAAATAGTAAAGATAGGCTTAGTGATAGATAGATAGATGTATAGTATAGCCATGAGTCATGACTATTGTTGCTCTATGGCTAAAGGCTTTGAAATACAAATTTGCTCTGTTTTTTATTCTTACTACTAATGCTTTTGGGGCCTTATATTTTTCAGTAAGCTTTTTATGACTTCTATAATAGTGAGAATCACTCAAACAATGATAAAATAATTCAATAAACAATTTTGTAGAATAGGCCTAGCCTGATTGATAAGTAAAAATGATGTGCAATGTCCTTAAATAATGAAATAGGCACTTAGCATTTAACCTAAACATCTTAAAGTAATACTAAAAATAAAATGAGAAGGCAGAGCCAATAAAAAAGGCTGACTGAGTGACTGGCTAGCAAGTTGTGCTTCACAAAGATTCTCATAGGGCCTTGCATATTATATACGGAGAGCTTGCATTTGTGTGCATGACAGCCATCCACTTAGTGTTTTAATTGTATGCATGGTGGCTGTCTTCTATCTACCTAGTCCCTATTGCAGCCAAGGTCTGAACCGCGCCGGACGCCCCTCTTTCCCGCGCCAGACATCTACCCGTACCGCGCCAGGGCCAGTCCCCAGGATCAGTGATTTGGTTCAATTAATCAGTCAATGGCTCGCATCAATCGACGTTGACCCGGCCCTTTGTTGCCACCAGTCGCCGAAGCACCTGCCACGCCGCCGCGCGCCGCCGCCACATGCCACGCCACCGCGCGCCGCCGCCACGCGCCGCGCCGCCGCCGCGCGCCGCGCCGCCGCCAGGCCAATCCGCGCCGGACGCCGTCCACGAAAATGGCCATTGGCTGCAATAGGGTACCTAGTGCTTTAATTGCATGCTTGGTAGCCATCTAGGGCCTATCTAATGTTTTATAGTATGCATAGCAACTAGCGGGCAATTGGCTGTTGTATAGGCCTAGGCCATGTCAAACATTAAAGAGCCACCATATCAAACATAAAAGAGCCACCATGTCAAACATTAAAGAACCACAATGTAGAATATTTAAGAGCCACCTGGATGGAATTCTTGCAGAAAAACACAACGCGTTATGCAATTAAGCGAAAAAATGCGATTTTGCATCAAAAAATCCAGAAAAAATGTGTCGCAGAATTTCAAACAAAATTTCTAATTCCTAATATATGCAAAAGTGCGCTTGAGATATTGGATTTTGCAAAAGATAATCCTACTAGCTAAGATCACAAAGAAAAAAAGAATAAAAACTAAAAACTAAATAAGGTACAAAAGTAAAAATTCGAAAAAAATTCTATAAAAAGTAGAAACTCGTAACATTCTCTAACATACATATTTGGATGAAAATTCAAATCACTACATTTTCTTAGAATGCATTTTTCGTTTTTGGGCCTTTTCATATTGCTTGCTCTGGTTCCAGAACCAGAACCAATTTGTGAAGTATAACTTTTTGTCTCCATAACTAGAGGGAGATACATGCTATAAAGTTTTTATTATTGAATGACAATCGCCAAGAAGAGAGTGAAAAATTGTGCTAAGTTAGGTTGTTAAGGCAGTCAAATATTAACAGAGTTTAATACTTTTACTGCTGTTTTTCTTGGAATTCCGAACCAATTCTGGTTCTGGAATTGGTAATATGAAAAAGCCCATTGTCTTTCAGTATTTTGTTATTTCGTTATTTTGCGGCGTGCTAAGTACCAAAATAAAAAATGCGACCAATAAAAAATATTTTGCGCGCTATAAAAAAATCGCATAATTCCATTTGACTTAAGAAATACAAGAATTCCATCCTGGAAGAGCTACCATGTCAAACATATAACTGACTTTATGTCAAACATTAAAGAGCCACCATGTCAAACAATAAAGAGCCACCATGTCAAACATAAAAGAGCCATCATGTTAATCATTAAAGAGCCACTTTGTCTAACATTAAATAGCTACGATGTCAAACATTAAAGAGCCACCATGTCAGACATTGAAAAGCCATCGTATCAAACACAAAAGAGTTACCATGTAGAACATAAAAGAGCCACTATGTCAACATAAAAGATACACAATTTCAAATATAAAAGTAAGCAAATTTTAAAGGAGCCACTATAACGCTAAAAAAATTGTCGCACTAGCTACTTATTATCTGTGAATGCTTGCTATTTGGGGATGCTATCTATCTGGGGGATGCTTGCTATCTGGAGGATGCTTGCTATCTGGGGGATACTTGCTATCTGGGGGATGCTTGCTATCTTGTGGATGCTTACCATCTAAGGGATGCTTGCTATCTAGGGGATGCTTGCTATCTGAGGGATGCTTGCAGTCTTGGGATGATTTCTTTTTGCATTGCACTTCATTTGAATATTTTGTCTGTTTTCTATGTGAAGGCTGTTTTTGGCTATCTTTTTGTTACTTGTAGAGAACAGAGATTCTATACAGATGTCCCCCAATGGGGGGCGAAGATTGCTAGTTCTAGCCTAAAGTTGATATACATTAAAAATATACCAAAAATAATTTTTGTAGGTCTAGCCTTGCCAAGTGTTTTATATTCTTTTAAAAGCAAAACTGACAAATTTGCCTAAATATAATAAATTATCTAATTTTGCTAGGAATTAGGGCCTAGTAAGCCTAGTTTTTTATTTTTCCAATAAGGTGCATTAATATTTTCATTATTTTCCTTTTTTAGAAAAGCTTTCTTTGAGTTTGCTCGAAATTTAGCTAGGCCCCTATATTATAGGGCCTATATAAAGCCAAACCTGAATTTTATTTAGCTAGCCATTTTTTGTATAGGCCTACCAACTGTATATCAATATTAGACCTAAAAATTCCAATAAAAGCTAAAAAACCACATTTCTGATTTATGTATTATAGCCTATATTCCTATAGGTAATTTTCTTGATTATAGTCTGTAATGGTTAATATAAAAATATAGATAAAAAACTTTTTAAGTTAATAAAATATACTTATAAGTTTTTGGTCTAGGAAACAAAAACACTAGACTTGGCTAATAGCTGGGTTTTTGTTAGTATTAGCATATAAAACCTTATTGAAAGTCTAGTCTAAAGATAAAATTTTGAGTCATATTGCTATAGAATCCCTATTGTTCAAAAATAAACCTAGGCTGATAGTGATACTAGGGTAATTATTATATTTAGAAATTTGTTAATATATAGATTCAATCCTTGTTTTTTTAAAGCAAATTATCTATGAAACTAGGCCATTGCAAGTTTTTTTTCAAATTATTTATTAAAATAAATAATTTCTAAAAGTTAAAATTTCAAAATGAAAACCTATTAAAGTAGATTATTGACATGTTTCTTTAGATTGAATATGAGTATTTTAATAATTAAAGTAACTAGGTACAGACACTGGTTTTTAGGTTGAATAAAGTAATGTAAGAGCAAATGGGGTTTTGGGTGCAGGATTAAAATGAATGATCATAAGTATGCATTAGTATGAGAGTAGGCCTAAGTTAAGTGTTGATAAGTCATAATAAGCATGTATAGTCATCAATAAAGTCAATTAGATCAATATAGTATGCAATATACAGGCTCAGTGTTACCTTAGGAGTCTACTTTGTCTTTGATTCTCATTTTCAAGTTAGAACAATTATTGCTTTTGGAATTTGGATTAAGCACACTTAAATTAAATTATAAATATTTTTTATGACATAACACTAGGGTTGAAATAAAATGTTTCATTCTCATAGTATAATATGATATACTAATATTAAAGGTAATGAACTTAAGGCTATATGTTTTTATGCTTTTAGTCAGAAAGGTTTTTATTATTACTTTAGCAATTTTTAACCATTAAGAAGTGGTTTGCAAGGTCCAATAAAGGATAGGCAGGCAAAAGGTAAGCTGCAAAATTGATAACCAAAATTAAAAAATGAAAAAAGAAAACAAACAACCTAAGAAAAAGATAAAAATAGCACAGGTAAGCAAAAAAGAAAAGTCTATACATAATAATCAAAGAGTGAATATAAAACAAAGTGAATTGCAATAGAAGAAAAATTAAGTCACAAAAGAGTAGTTGAGTTGCACTAGCAGCAGACTAAGTTATAATAAGATATTTGGTAGGTTTTCAGTCAGACCTAAGTCATATAGCCAGTTTAATTTTATAGGTTGCATTTGTACAGAGTGTATATAGCAGTTTTTTTGTATTTCTAATATAAGTACTTGTAAGTCAGCCCAATTTGCTATGCCAACATTGTTATCCATAATTCTCTCATGCCTTTGACCTTGTATTAGTTTATTGTATGGGTGTATGAGTTACACCATTGGAAGATTTATTACAACAATACATATTGCAGAAACAACTAGATCTTTATTATGATAAAGTTTGTGCTGTGCACTACTGTTATGGTAGTCAACTTTGTGCTTCATTGTATTACCAGCTCAGCTTTTGCAATGTTGCCTATGCAGTTGCACAATGAACTGGCAGCTGCAAATCATCAAGTACCAATAAAAGTTCTTGATTCGCCGCATAATTATTTTCAACAACAACAACAACAGCAGCAGCAGCAGCGACCACAACAACCGAAGAAGCCTGTAACAGCTAAGCCTCCTAGTGGTCCAGCTAGACTTATCTCTGGTCTTTTTGGTCGATGCTATTCAACTCAAGTTGGGGCGCAGTATGAGTATACACTGTGCCCATTTGACAATGCTACTCAGCGCGATGTGGTCTATCGCGCTTTAGATGGCTTTCATGGTGTTATTGGGTGATTATTGACTACTGATTCTCTTGTGTCTGTGTTCTCTTAGGCTTCTGATTCCCTAGGTGTCAGGCCTCTGATTCCCTAGATATCAGGCCTTTGATTCCCTAGATATCAGGCCTCTGATTCCCTAGATGTCAGGCCTCTGGTTCCCCAGATATCAGGCCTCTGATTCCCTAGATGTCAGGCCTCTGATTCCCTAGATATCAGGCCTCTAATTCCCTAGATTTCAGGCCTCTGATTCCCTAGATGTCAGGCCTCTGATTCCCTAGATATCAGACCTCTAATTCCCTAGATACCAGGCCTCTGATTCCTTAGATGTCAGGCCTCTGATTCCCTAGATGTCAGGCCTCTGATTCCCTAGATATCAGACCTCTAATTCCCTAGATATCAGGCCTCTGATTCCCTAGATGTCAGGCCTCTGATTCCCTAGATATCAGACCTCTAATTCCCTAGATACCAGGCCTCTGATTCCCTACACGTCACGCCTCTGATTACCCCAGTCCCCATTTCAGGCATCTGATTCTTCAAATTCCTATTAAGGCACCTGATTCCCCAGATGCAGATCCCCATCTGAGACATCTGATTCCCCAGGTCCCAATCACAGACGCCTTATTCCCCAGATCCCCATCTCAAGCATCTGTCAAGAATCCCTAATCCATCTTATTCCCCAGAGTGTGGGACGGCTGGCTCGTGGATCACAGTGGCGCCAACGAAAGCCGCCTAGTTGCCATGGCAATGCCAAACGGCGTGCCCTGCGGCCACGGACGCGATTCGAGACGAACTCTAGTCGAATTGGCCTGCTCCAGGGCCACTCGGCTGGCCTCAGTGGTCGAGTCTCCAGTCTGTCAGTACAAAATGTTGCTAGAGACACCGCTGGCATGTCAGTCCGTGACGGGTTCGAAGTCTATGCAGGTTTATCCGTCACTGACTGAGCGGCAGCGTTCAGTTTGGGATGCTCTGTACACTATGAGGCATCGGGGACTGCTGAATGCATCGGTAAGTGTTGTTGAGGAACTTCTCAGGAGAGTATCTAAAAATTTTGTTACTAAGTTAGCCTTCTTGGCTCTCCTGTTGGGGTTGGGGAGGCAAGAATGTTTTTTAATCAACTGCATGTTGGTTTCTTTGACCTTGTACGTTCGCTAGTGTTAATCTCTTAAGGGAAGTCTAGCCTACGATATCAGATGCAGATCCTCTATGAGCTGTGGCTCAAGGCATGTGAGAAACCCACATGAGCCTCGACGTCCCAGCAATTCTCCTCGTTAGCCTTGACATCTCAGCAATTTCCCCAGTTAGCCTTGACATCTCAGCAATTTCCCCAGTTAGCCTTGACATCTCAGCAATTCCCCCTCCCCGTGAGCCTTGACATCTCAGCAATTCCCCCTCCCCGTGAGCCTTGACATCTCAGCAATTTCCCCAGTTAGCCTTGACATCTCAGCAATTCCCCCTCCCCGTGAGCCTTGACATCTCAGCAATTCCCCTATGAATTTAGGATTTCAGGGAAATATTTTTAATCTTTTTGACATTAAAACGCTCAGAGGGGAATTCCTCAGGGTACTCTTACAAGAACGAGGAAATTTATTTTTGCATAAAATTCAGGCTGACTGGAGCTTAAGAGGAACTGTTTATATTAAATAAACTTCGAGGAGTGCATGTAGAAGAATACTTGTAGTCGTAGTCGTAGTGTAGTTGTAGTTTCCAATAATTGGTCCAACCAAATATTTTCGTTACATTTTGCTCTAGTATTAAAAAATTATTGTCTAACCGGTTAAAACTTCGCAGTGCAGTTAAAGGTCAAGTCCGCTTCAAGCACGTGTCTTGCTGTTTTCTTTCCTAGAGTTTGTTTATTGTAGTTTTTTGTTAGTAATTCCAATTTTTAGATAAGACCATTTATAGTATATGGACTAGCAATCCAGTGCCCCCCTTTCGGGGCAGCCAATATAAGCAAGGGACCGAAATTATGCGAATTCTTTAATTAAAAGTTAAAACGAAAAAATATTTTCTTGAAGTCATTCTTTCTTCAGTTCTTATGAATTACCTTATTTGAGTAAATTTCTCAGGGACAAAGATTTTTCCTTCTTTCTTAAGGTAGGTCATAGACCTTTCTGGAAGTTCATAGATTTTCCATTCTTCCTGTTAGTTCATATACCTTTCTGATAGCTCAAAGACCTACCTTTTTGGTAGTTCCGACCTTTCTGGTAGGTCAAAAATCTTGATTGTAGGTCATAGATTCTTCTCGTAGTTCATAAACTTGTCTGATATGTCATAGACCAACCTTTCTGATAAGTCATATGTCTTCCTGGTGTTTCATACATAGATCTTCTGGTACTGGTAGTTCATAGATCTTCTGGTACTGGTAGTTCATAGATCTTCTGGTACTGGTAGGTCTGGTAGGTCATAGATCTTATGGTACTGGTAGGTCTGGTAGGTCATAGATCTTATGGTACTAGTAGGACATAGATCTTCTGGTACTGGTAGGTCATAGATCTTCTGGTACTGGTAGGTCATAGATCTTATGGTACTGGTAGGTCATAGATCTTCTGGTACTGGTAGGTCATAGATCTTCTGGTACTGGTAGGTCATAGATCTTCTGGTACTGGTAGGTCATAGATCTTTCCGGTAGGTCATTCCGCTGACTCCTGAGCACATAGAAGCGCCAATACTATCGGCACGCACGCACTCATACAGACGTTCACACAGAGTCCCCTCATATACCATCATGAGGCAGCTAGTCCTTGCCCCGTCCCCATTTAAACTATTGTTAAATAGCGCGCAATGTTAGGAAATCGGCATATAGCTGTTTTCTGTGCACAATGGGAAGAATTTGACAGATTACATTACTGAGTTACCAAAGCTGTTGTTTCTATTGATGGCTACACGGGGCAACGAAATATGAGATCTAATTCTATTCTAGGCATATTGAAGCTACCCTAGCAACTAGATTGCTCTTTAAACCCGAAATTTCCTTGCTGTTTATTAATTTGCTTTAATACTTGGCTTAAGTGCATGTAAGACTTCATATGTCATATTATTAAAAGTAATAATTCCCCTTACTGGTAGTAAGGTCAACCGAGTTTCTATCTAATCGATTATGATAAAATTAGTAATTTCCCCACAACGGAAGGAAATTCAGCATGCTCAACTTGATGTAGGAGATAATTGCCTCATTTTTGCTTCACTTGACTGTTCTGCTTGCTAACAGTCAGTCTCTCTCCTTCCTTCCTGTCTGCCTTTGGCCTTGACCGTTGTAAAATGGAAATTTCTTAATCCTCATTTCTTCTGTTTCATTTCCCCGTTTTCTTTTGATCCCCTCTCTCACGGTTTCCCCTATTTTCCCATTGCAGAGTTACGAATTGCTGTTGGACAATTTAATATTTAGAGTTGGCCTGCTTTCTGACACTCGAAAATTTCCTAATCAAGTGAAATCATCTGCAACACCTGCTTATTCTACTGAGTTAGTAGTATCAGCTGCTTTCACTGAAGCGTCTGTTGAAGCGTATACAGTAAGCTTAGCCCTTCCTTTTATTAGTTAGTTGCTAAATGAGTAGCTAAATGAGTAGATAAATGAGTAGATAATAGATAACTAAATAGATATATAAGTAGCTAAATGAGTAGCTAAATGAGTAGATAAATGAGTAGATAAACAAGTAGATAACTGAGTAGCTAAATAAGTAGATAGCTGACTAGCTATATGAGTAGATAACTGAGTGGCTTTATGAGTAGATAACTGAGTAGCTAAATATGTAGATAACAGAGTAGCTAAATAAGTAGATAACTGAGTAGCTAAAGGAGTAGATAAATGAGTAGTCAAATGAGTCGCTAAATGAGTAGCTTCATGAGTAGATAAATGAGTAGTCAAATGAGTCGCTAAATGAGTAGCTAAAGGAGTAGATAAATGAGTAGATAAATGAGTAGTCAAATGAGTTGCTAAATCAGTAGCTAAAGGAGTAGATAAATGAGTAGATAAATGAGTAGATAAATGAGTAGCTTAATGAGTAGATAAATGAGTAGTCAAATGAGTCGCTAAATCAGTAGCTAAAGGAGTAGCTAAAGGAGTAGATAAATGAGTAGCTTAATGAGTAGATAAATGAGTAGTCAAATGAGTCGCTAAATCAGTAGCTAAATCAGTAGCTAAAGGAGTAGATAAATGAGTAGTCAAATGAGTCGCTAAATCAGTAGCTAAATCAGTAGCTAAAGGAGTAGATAAATGAGTAGCTTCATGAGTAGATAAATGAGTAGTCAAATGAGTCGCTAAATGAGTAGCAATTACATTTTCCATTCCCAGAAGTCACCATCAGAATTGGCCTCATTGGTGGAACAAATGAAAGCACTGCAGCAGCTTTACGCGCGGCAAAAAAACGGACGGCAGCAACCATAAATATTAGTTATTGCGAGCGTTATCTATTCGTAAAGAGCTATTCGAATCAATAGTAAGCATTTCTATAATAAGAGTTTGATTATTCCATTAGATTCAGATTTTTATATATAAATCATTGCCATTGAATGATTTTGTTTCAATAGTTTGCATGCTTCATATCCGGTATTCTATCTAATTCTGTATTTACAGAATAATAAGTTTTAATAATATTTTTACACTGAATTTTCTTAAATAATAAGCACACATTTAAAGCTAATTCACGATTTTAAACGTCTTTTGTGAATTTTTTTCATTTGCACCCCTCTGCTATGTGACAGGGGTCGGCAGACTTATATCAAGCGCTAGATAAAGAATCCAGCTCATGGCTGTGGGCCAGGCGAGTGAGGGAAGGAAAAGGGGAGATAGAGGAGAGAAGAAGATTAGCAATGAAAGGTAAGATTGCGAGAGAGGCGAAGAACTGAGAGATAAGACGAGCGATGGAAACGAAGTAGAGATAAGGAGAGAGAGAAAAGAGGGGAGAGAAGTGAGAAGATAAAGGGAGGAGAGAAGAGAGAAGCGAATAGAGAGGAAAAGAGCAAAGGGAGGAGAGAAGAGAGAAGAGGGGAGAGAAGAAAGAATAGGGGAGAGATGAGAGAAGAGGGGAGAGATGAGAGAAGAGAGGAGACAAAAGAGAAAGGGGGAGAGAAGGGGCGGGGGAGACAAGAGAGAATGGGAGAGAAGAAAGGAGAGATGAGAGAAGAGGGGAGAGAAGAGAGAAGAGAGGAGAGAAGATAGAATGGAGAGAGAAGAGAGAAGAGAGAAGAGAGGAGAGAAGATAGAATGGAGAGAGAAGAGAGGAGAGAAGATAGAATGGAGAGAGAAGAGAGAAGGGCGAGAGAAAAGAGAGATTAGAGAATGGGAAGAGAAGAGACAAGAAAGGAGAGATGAGAGAAGGGGGAGAAGCGACACAGGCCGGATTGTTATTGTGAAGTTTCAAAGGACCCGAGGGCTGGTTGGAGAGGCTTTTTGCAGACCTCTGTTGAGTTTCCCGACCATGCTGCTATAAGTAGTGCGATTAGGATTCTTAGCAGCATATTGAAATATTACTAATTTACTTTTCAGTCGCGCCAATCAGCCGCAGCTCTATGCGCTAAGGCGCTGGCCAAAGCCGGCACAGACAATGACCGGGTGGCCGCTCTACTGCTCACCGCCCGTCAGCTGGCCGCATTCAGCGCCCCCGAGAGCAGCTCAGTATTTGCTCATATCGATACCAAATTTTTGCTACGCCTGCTTCTAGTCGACCGCGACGGCGAGGGCGACGGCGACGATGCGGACACGCTGGCGCACGTCTCCGCCGCGGCCTCGATTATCGGACACTTGGCCGAGCGAGACTTGGCCGGACTGGCTGGCCGGGCGGATTTCCCCGACCTGCTGAATGGCCTCTGCCGATGCCTGGCTCGGTGGCAGCCGGCTGCCGCTCAATCCGAGGAGATTCGCCAACTTGTTGAGCAGCTTCACCAGGCGCTGTACTTTATCGCCTGTGGATTAGAGCTGGATCAGTGCAGAGAGTTCTTGGCAGATTCGCCGCTAGTGGGAACTCTTGTGGAATCTGTGCTCAACCGGCTGCCGGAGTGGGATAGCAGCCTGAGGCTAGCGCTGGTGGCGTTGGATCGGTGCGCTTTTGCCGGCATGCTTGATCGAGTGGCTCCATCTGTTGACAAGCTGCTCTCTAACCTAACCGCTGAGCTTGTCGAAGAGTTTCAAGCTGAACTGTCCAAGACAAAGCAGTCCGATCAAGGGAACTCTTCACGTGGGGAATCCCAAGGGAAATCCCCAACTGATGATTCCCAAGGGAAAACCCAATCCGGGGAATCCCAAGGGAAATCCTCAAGCGGGGAATCCCAAGGGAAATCCCCGACCGAGGATTCCCAATTACCCGGCACGGCGGATATCCTCGAATTCGTCAGTCAGCTGTTGTCCTACGTTACGCCAAACTGCGTCAAAATTTCGTCTGGTCGTCTAACCGAGCAGTTGCGTCCTTTGATGCCCAGTCTCCTTGGCAACCGCAGTCTTCGAGCTGTCAGTCTGTCGCTATTAGCCAATTTAGCTTCGGCTAGCAAGCGTGGTCTTGCGGACATTGTTGATAGCAAGGCGAGCTCTGGTGCAGTGGCCGAATCGGAGCTGCTCTACCTGATCGGCTCGTTGGCCGCTTTGGAAGTTGATGTCCGATTAAATCTTGCGGACGAAAGCGACCGAGCATTTGAACTTGTAATCGCGAGTTCGCAGCATCGCGAAACTCTTGGCGCTTGTTTCGTTCTACTAGAAGAAACTATTCGCCGATTGTTGGAGCAGCAGCAATCGGACCGTGGCGCCGATCAACGACCGGATTATTTTGAGCGATTACTTACTCGTCTCAGCGACGCTTTTGATCTTCTATTGGATCGTCTTGTTGCTGGAGCTTCTGCAGTTATGAAATCGCCGCTGACAGCTGCTTACGCTGGTTCGAATCGGCCTCAGCGACTGTTCTTGGCCGCCTGCTCCCGCTGCCTCTGCCTGTGGCTGAGCGAAGGCGATGAACTTGCCGAACAGATTCGCGAACGGGTGGGCAATGATGATGAATTCAACAGCAAGAGCTGTCGTAAGCGGGGCGCGTTTGTACAGCTGCTTGGCTGGCTGATGGGAGCTGAAGGACCGAACGATGCCGTGGATTCTGAGGATGCTGATGACGTTGCCAGGTAACTCAGTCTATGTAGATATGTGATGATCTGCAAGTGCTCAATTAAGGATAAAAAATTAAAATGGGGTTGCTATCCATGAAGATTTATTAATAAATCATAAATCATAGATCTAAAATAGATCTAAATCATAAATCATATTATCACTAGACTATAACCTCAGACATGCTTATTGAACCTCCCGCAGAGCCGCCCTGCCCTACCTGTGCACCCTCACCTCCTCAGACGATGGCGTCGAGCTTCTTCGCAAGAGTAGTCGCCAGTTAGTTCGCTACCTGATGTCTGACTGTCTCGCTCGTCAACTTGCTGCCTCATCGTCCAGCGCCCTGTCTCCTCTGGCGAATGTGCTGCTGAACCTCACTCTGGGTCAGATGCACTCGGCTGAAGAGGACGCCTCCAACTTGTGCTTTGATGGCCAACAACTGACTGACATGATAGCTAGTCTGACAGACTATCTGACTGTTTCAATTGGCTCTGGAAATAATCGTTTGTGTGCCAACAACTTCTTGTCCATTCTAGTGCTTGGCCTCGCCTCTCTGAGGCTAAGCCTGTTATTGAATTTGAGTCCTACGCCTAGCTGCTCTGTAGCTCAGGCTTTGATTGTCAATTCGTTGCGTCATATTGTCAGCTGTTCGCCGAATGAATTCGATTCGAATATTGCCGAGGATGCTGATGATGATGATGAAGATGGTATTGGCGACCTTCAACTGTTGGTGCTGCGTCTCACTGGCGAACTGCTGTCCGAGCATAGCGACTCAGTTCAAGCATCCGCTCCTCCAATACCAGAGTTATTGTGCCAAATTATCAATGCTAAGAAGTCGGCTAAAGTCGTCTCTGAAGATTTCGATAGTTTTGTTCAAACTGTAGTGGAGTTTTCCCAGGCCTAATGCTTCGCTTCCAGTGTCAATTATAAATACTAGATTGATTGTACCACTCGCAATTAAAGTTGTGAAAAATTAGAACTATCTACTCTTTTGTCATTAGTTGGTCTGCTCAGCGTTACTCTAATTTAATGTGGTAGCTAATATTTCTTTGCCTCGGGATTTAAAAGCCTCAGGAGCATAGGGGGTTAAAATGAACAACAAGCATTTAACTCGATTTACACAAGTGAACGCAAGGCGGACAAAACTCAGCCTAGGGGGCAGGCCCAATCTAGCTCAGCCAATGAGAGAGCAGTAACGAGAGAGGTCAAAGTCAGACGGACGAAACTCAACCTAGGGCGCAGGCCCAATCTAGCTCAGCCAATGAGAGAGCAGTAAGGAGAGAGGTCAAAGTCAGACGGACGAAACTCAACCTAGGGCGCAGGCCCAATCTAGCTCAGCCAATGAGAGAGCAGTAAGGAGAGAGGTCAAAGTCAGACGGACGAAACTCAACCTAGGGCGCAGGCCCAATCTAGCTCAGCCAATGAGAGAGCAGTAAGGAGAGAGGTCAAAGTCAGACGGACGAAACTTAACCTAGGGCGCAGGCCCAATCTAGCTCAGCCAATGAGAGAGCAGTAAGGAGAGAGGTCAAAGTCAGACGGACGAAACTCAACCTAGGGCGCAGGCCCAATCTAGCTCAGCCAATGAGAGAGCAGTAAGGAGAGAGGTCAAAGTCAGACGGACGAAACTCAACCTAGGGCGCAGGCCCAATCTAGCTCAGCCAATGAGAGAGCAGTAAGGAGAGTCAGACACCAGCGGGGCAAGAGGAAAGCCTAACTGTTTATCGGACTGGCTGGGGGCTGGGGCCCACCCTTTTCTCGCTTGTTTGGTATGCACGCACTGGATTTTCAGGTTTTGCAACTTTCAACTTTTTTCAAGTTAAAGTTGCCAATTAAGTGGGTCTGTTTGTTATCAGCTTCAAAAATTAAAGTAAGTTGTAAAATGTATTGTTTTTTTATTTTAGCAAATAAAATAACAAAAAATGTTAATCATGAAACTGAAAAAATAGACGAAAGCGTAGCTATTCTAGTACCTGTGGTGTCAATATGTATGTCCTTGATTATAGCTTGGAATTAAGCAAATGGTTCTGTACTTGTCTCTTTCGCATTTCGTTACGGCGTCGTATTTGTGTCGGCGTTTGAAAGCCTGTTCTATCAATACTCATTGTGTGTATTGTATCAGGTGTTTTTAATAAAGCCAGCATCATCACGACAGCTTGGGATTTTGTAGGTCAAATTTTCGTTTATTCATTTATTTACTTTTTATTTAGGGCAGTTTGCTCGTAGGAAAATTCTCAGTGGTCCAGTATCTCAGCTAGATTAAAAAGCATGTAACATTCTTTTCTGGCAAGCAGGCAGGCAGGCAGACAGACAGCAGACAGACAGTCAGACAGCAGACAGACAGGCAGACAGACAGCAGACAGACAGACAGACAGACAGACAGACAGACAGGCAGACAGACAGACAGCAGACAGACAGACAGGCAGACAGACAGACAGACAGACAGACAGGCAGACAGACAGATAGGGAGGGAGGGAGAAAGGGAGCAAGACAGACAAACAGACAGACAGATGGATAGCCAGACAGACAGGCAGACAGACAAATAGGCAGACATAAAAAAACGGGCAGATAGACAGACGGGCAGACAGACAGGCATGCAGACAGACAGATAGACATACAGATAGATAGATAGATAGATAGCCAGCCAGACAGACAGACACAGGCAGACAGACAGGCAGACGGGCAGACAGACAGGCATGCAGACAGACAGAGAGACATACAGATATATAGATAGATAGCCAGCCAGACAGACAGACACAGGCAGACAGACAGGCAGACGGGCAGACAGACAGGCATGCAGACAGACAGAGAGACATACAGATAGATAGATAGATAGCCAGCCAGACAGACAGACACAGGCAGACAGACAGGCAGACGGGCAGACAGACAGGCATGCAGACAGACAGAGAGACATACAGATAGATAGATAGATAGCCAGCCAGACAGACAGACACAGGCAGACAGACAGGCAGACGGGCAGACAGACAGGCATGCAGACAGACAGAGAGACATACAGATAGATAGATAGATAGCCAGCCAGACAGACAGACACAGGCAGACAGACAGGCAGACGGGCAGACAGACTGACAGAGAGACGGATGAACAAGTGGATCTGATAATTGATTTACAAACAATGCAAACTTGAGTTCATGCTAATAATCTTGCATGAGGTTTCTCAAACTACCACGCGCAACTGCGTCGCAGACTTAAAATCACTACTCAAACAGTAATAACTGAAAGCCATGTGCGGGGCAGACAGGTGTAAAAGCGGTATCAATTGCCGCGTCAATAACACGGGCGCCATCGGGACCTCGTGGCTTAGCAGGAATTTCCCCAGCCTGCTGCTGTTCCCCTCTCGATCTCCAACAATGACCAGCGCCGTCTGCTTAGGCAATACCGGCCAGTCCGATGGGGACAAAGACAAAGACAAAAGTTACAAACACGCGGGTCTGTGCTGTCCGAGTCCGCCAAAACGAATGAAGCTCTGTGACGATATCATAGAAGACGGATTGGGCCAATCTGGCGGCATTCTGCTGGCCGAGTGCCTGCCGATGCCGCGGGCTGCTGACTCCACCGCCGCTTCTGTTTCGCCCGGCGGCGGCGTATTGGGAGGCATTGCGGCGTTGTCAAGGAAACGAAAGAATTCCACCGTGTTTCGCGATCTAAACGCTGTTGCTCCGAATTCTTTTTGAAGTGGTTTAAAGGGTTTTCGTTAACAGCGGTAGCAGAATTTACCGGCTTCTTACTTTGAAGTTTATTAGATAAGTTTTTTACATTATTTCTATCGTAGATTTAAAGTTTGTGTTGTCATGTCATTTTTACCCTATTTTTTATTGTTTTGAGATTCCCCTTGTTTTGAGATTCCCCTTGTTTTGAGAGTCCCCTTGTTTGGAAATTCCCTTGTTTTGAGATTCCACTTTTTGGAAATCCCCCTTGTTTTGAGAGTCCCCTTGTTTGGAAATTCCCCTTGTTTTGAGAGTCCCCTTGTTTGGAAATTCCCTTGTTTTGAGATTCCACTTTTTGGAAATCCCCTTGTTTTGAGATTCCCCTTGTCTTTAGATTCCCCTTGTTTAGAAATTCCCATTGCTTTGAGATTCCCCTTTGTTCGGAAATTCCCCTTGTCTTGAGATTCCCCTTGGTTGGAAATTTTCTTGCTTTGAGATTCCCCTTGTTTGGAAATTCCCCTTGTCTTGGGATTTCCCTTGTTTAGAAATTCCCCTTGTTTTGAGATTCCCCTTGTCTTGGGATTCCCCTTGTTTGAAAATTCCCCTTGCCTTAGGGTTCCCTCGATGTGAGATTTCCCTTGTTTTGAGATTCCCCATTGCTGAAATTCTCTATGCTGTGTGATTCTCCGTTGCTTTAAGATTCCCTTGCTCTGAAGTTTGCCATCATGAATTTGAGATTTCCTATCGTTCGAGGATTCCTTTTCATGTGCGATTCTTTGTTTTGAGGTCCCCCTTGTCGTGAAAATTATAATTTGCTGCAAAGAATTTCCTTCGTTATGAGATGCATCTTGTTTTTTAGGTATTCTCCTTTGTTAATTGAGATTCCCATATTTTTTTCTGTGAGATTCCGCAGATCGCAGCGTTATGGCAATTCTGTCCACATTGTTGCTGTAATCTTTGTACAAAAGATAATTTTACTGTATATATTATGCACATAATATTTTTAGTAGTATAATAACAACACTTCGAAATAATTAATAAAATTTCACGCGCAATGGTTGTAAATCTAAAAGGAAAAATATTATTATTTAATCCTCTCAAACTCCCTGACACACCAATGCAAATCTGATGTGGCTGATTATTTTTTACCACTGTGTCACCTTCATTTTTATGATCTAAGCGAATTAGTTAGAAGTACATGTACTGCACTTGCTCAGTTACTTTTATCTGCGATATTACGCATTAGCACACTTTTTATTTGTTTCCATTATTGTTTTTTTACACTGATGTTCGCAAGCATTATTTTTGTGTTTTAAAAGGCCGCGTGTATAAAAAAGGATTTGTAGATAAAATATGCACTGAATTTTGCCATGGATTAGTGGTGTCTTTTTTATGTGATAATTTGATCTGATTATGTAACAGTTTTAGCTGGCTTATTAAGCTATCTTGATTTATGAGCTATGATTTATGTGCTAAGATGCTGCTGTGGGTATCTATATTTGAGTGTTGTGGGTATCTATATCCCAGTGCTGTGGGTATCTATATTCGAATGTTGTAGGTATCTATATTCCTGTGCTGTGGGTATCTATATCCCATTGTTGTGGGTATCTATATTCGAGTGTTGTGGGTATCTATATTCGAGTGTTGTGGGTATCTATATTCGAGTGTTGTGGGTATCTATATTCGAGTGTTGTGGGTATCTATATTCGAGTGTTGTGGGTATCTATATTCGAGTGTTGTGGGTATCTATATTCGAGTGTTGTGGGTATCTATATTCGAGTGTTATGGGTATCTATATTCCTGTACTGTGGGTATCTATATTCCTGTGCTGTGGGTATCTATATTCGAGTGTTGTAGGTATCTATATTCCTGTACTGTGGGTATCTATATTCCTGTACTGTGGGTATCTGTATTCCTGTGCTGTGGGTATCTATATTCCTGTACTGTGGGTATCTATATTCCTGTACTGTGGGTATATATCCCAGTGCTGTGGGTATCTACACTCCATGTTGTGGGTATCTATATTCCACTGCTGTGGGTACCTATATTCCAGTGCTGTGTGTATCTATATTCCGCTGCTGTGGGTATCTATATTCCAGGGTTGTGGGTATCTATATTCCAGGGTGTGGGTATCTATATTCCGCTACTGTGGGTATCTATATTCCACTGCTGGGGGTATCTTTGGTATTTCAGCCACAGCAGCAAGAAATGTCCGTGGTCACTGGCGGCACCGAGGTTGCCTCCCGTCTTCAGTCCGTGCTCCAGCGAATCGCTAGCGCGGCTGCCGCAGCTTCGGGCGGCTCGGCCAAGCAGCTCCCTCGCTTGGTTGCCGTGTCGAAAACCAAGCCGATATCCGATATTGTAGCCGCCTACTCGGCTGGCCAGAGGCACTTTGGCGAGAACTATGTTCAAGAATTGTACGAGAAATCCCACAGCCCCGAGATCCAGTCGCAGTGCCCGGACATTCGCTGGCATTTTATCGGTCATTGTCAGTCAAAGAATGTGAAACGTTTATCCCAGGTTAACAATTTGGATACTATGGAAACGGTAGATTCTGAAAAATTAGCAAATCTGCTGCACAAAGAGTGGACCAAGACCTCCGCCTATGAGTCAGGTAGCAAATTGAGAGTGTTTATTCAGGTGAGACATGTGCTCAGTGTGACGGATTAGCTTTATTCAGCATTTTTTTAGTTGTTTATAGTAAAATTAACGTCTGTTAACAACCTACATCTCATCCCAATCTGATCCTGATCCCAACCTACACCTCAACCCCACATACGCACACTCACTCAACTCCTGCACTTTTTCTATTTCTACCCCCTAATGTACACGCAAACTCCGCTGCTCCTACCTCTTGATGTACACTCATTTCCCCCTACCCCCTATGTACACTCGGCCCCCAAAATTTCTTCCCCCATTAATCTACATGAACACTCAGCCCCACTATTCTACCCATTAATGTACACTGAGCCTTCAATTTTCGTACCCCTAATAATGTACATTCATTCCATTCTACCCCTAACAATGTACAGTCATTCCCCTCTACCCCTAATAATGTACATTCATTCCCCTCTACCCCTAATAATGTACATTCGTTCCCCTCTACCCCTAAAGTACTCTCACTCGCCTCTACCCTAACCTCCAACGTGTATCCAGGTGAACACAAGCAACGAGGAGCAGAAGTACGGCTGCCAGCCCAACCAAGTGGTCGGTTTGGCCGGCCACTTGCTAGAAAATTGCCCGGCAATTAGCCTAGCCGGCCTCATGACAATTGGTTCGTTGGAAGCTTCGCATCAAGCTGAGGATGGCAACGCGGATTTTGAACGGCTGGTTTTGTGCCGCCGCGAGCTCACCGCGGCATTGAAACTTGGCGGCGAGGAGCAGCTGGAGCTGAGCATGGGCATGTCGTCCGATTTTGAATTGGCCGTGAGTTTGATTTTTATTTTTATTTTAAAAACAAAGTCTTACTTTCTACTTATCGGTTAGATTGTCAGTAGTGTCATTTGAATATTTTGCGTATTTAATTTTCCTCAATTAAAATTTTAGATAAAAATGGGCAGTACAAATGTACGCGTCGGCAGTACAATATTTGGCGAGCGCAACTACTCTAAGTAGTACGAGTGCGACTTTTAACTGTTCAACTACTGACGAGTAGATTTTTGTCTTCCCTCGTTTGCGCGTGTTACTAACGTTCCACAATATCAATAGCATATTTATATAGTTGATTTCTTATGTGTTAGAAGTTAATAGATTGTCTATCATATGCTGTATTACTTCTGTATCTGCGTATAGTACTACCTAAATTACCATTAGGCTAAGATATAGAAGCCGTCCATGATTAACCATTAGCTAAGATATGGCAACAGTCCATGATTAACCATTACATGTAGCTAAGATATGGCAACAGTCCATGGTTAACCATTAGCTAAGATATGGCAACAGTCCGTGATTAACCATTAGCTAAGATATGGCAACCGTCCATGGTTAACCATTAGCTAAGATATGGCAACAGTCCGTGATTAACCATTAGCTAAGATATGGCAACAGTCCATGATTAACCATTAGCTAAGATATGGCAACAGTCCATGGTTAACCATTAGCTAAGATATGGCAACAGTCCATGATTAACCATTAGCTAAGATATGGCAACAGTCCATGATTAACCATTAGCTAAGATATGGCAACAGTCCATGATTAACCATTAGCTAAGATATGGCAACAGTCCATGATTAAACATTAGCTAAGATATGGCAACAGTCCATGATTAAACATTAGCTAAGATATGGCAACAGTCCATGATTAAACATTAGCTAAGATATGGCAACAGTCCATGATTAAACATTAGCTAAGATATGGCAACAGTCTGATTCAAGTGCGCCTTATTATTTAGGACAGTGATACATAGTTGCAACTATAATATACTGCATACAAGTACAGTTAGATATATAATGTAATTAATTACCTTGTCAGCCATGCGATATCGCCAATATCGATGTGATTGGTTCAGGTCGCATCTGGCGAGAACATGAAAGAGGCTTCACCCTGCTCATCGAGTGAAGGCAAGTGTAGAGTTTGGGATCGCTAGCACTAATTTGATTCACTTCCTCTCTCTTCCCATCTCACTTGGCTCTGATTTTAGTAGCAGCAATCTTTCTCTGCTTTTTCTTCAATGCTACCAATTTGCCGCTGTGCTCAGCTTGTTGGTCTCAGCTTGAGATAAGTTATCAAGTCTGTTGGCTTGTTTATAAGTCTTATTTTATAACCATATTTTTATGTCGTTCTAATGCAATATATTTATTGGCTTACTAATTATGCATAGCTAATTTTAAATATACTTTTAGGCGTCTTTTCTGCGTTTATTATTTTAATTAATGAGATTTTCAGCTTTCAGTTCTTGGTTCAAAAATCCATAGATTTAGGTGGGACTTCATAATCTATAGATATTAGGGATTTAATAATCCATAGAGATTTCGATTTTCATAATCCATATATATTTGGAATTTCATTATTTATAGATATTTGTGATGATTTCATAATCCATATATATTTGGAATTTCATAATCCACAGAGATTTAGATTTTCATAATCCATAGTGTTTGGGATTTTATAGTCTATTGAGATTTGGGATTTCATAATCCATAGATATTTTAGGATTTCATAATCGATAGAAATTTAGGGATTTCATAATCCATAGATATTTTGGGATTTAATAATCCATAGATATTTGGGATTTCATAATCAATAAATATTTAGGATTTCATGCTTCACAATCTATACATATTAGGGATTTAATAATCCACAGAGATTTAGATTTTCATAATCCATAGTGTTTGGGGGTTTAGAGTCTATTGAGATTTGGGATTTCATTATTTATAGATATTTGTGATGATTTCATAATCTATAGATATTTTGGGATTTCATAATCGATAGATACTTTTGGATTTCATAACCCATAGATATTTTGGGATTTCATAATCGATAGATATTTTGGGATTTCATAATCGATAGATACTTTTGGATTTCATAACCCATAGATATTTTGGGATTTCATAATCGATAGATATTTTGGGATTTCAAAATCCATAGATATTTGGGATTTCATAATGAATAAATATTTAGGATTTCATGTCTGTTTATTGTTATTTCGCAGATATTTAGAAATATATCTATTTATTTCATTCATGTCACCTGTGCAGTCGATGATGCTGTTATCTAACAGCTGGTTTCATAATTACGAGTGTTTTCGAATCTGTTTCTGCGGCTTATCCTCATCCAGTCCGGCTATCCGCTGTTTAGTTGCCATGGCCTTGGCAACAGCGCTGGCAACTCGGGCCAGCTCTGCCCAGCAGGTGTCCGGCGGTTTGACCACTTTGCCATCGTCTGAAGATCGGTCAGGTCCGCTGTCAGCTGTCACGGAGGTGACCGACATGCACAGGCAGATGCAGCTGGACCGACGCATCTGGCGGGAGTTGAACGCCTCTGCGGGGGCTGCTCGCGAATTGAAACGCTTGAAACCGGCGGAGAGAACTTTCGGCCGGGCATTGCAGCTGTGCCTGTCCCAGGAGCCCGACATGTTCTGCGCCTGGTTTGCCGTGACCCACAGACCGGCCGGACTGGGAGCTGACGGCATTGTTCGGGTGAGACTGGCTTTTTGGGGATGTTATTGAGTCTTGCGTTATATATTCCTTCGTTCTGACCAACTGATGACCACAGTAGGGATTTCCCAGTAGATATCATTAGGAATTCCCCAGTAGATCCAATAGTAATTCCCCAGTAGATACCAAAAAGGGATTCCCCAGTAAATCCCAAAAGGGATTAACCAGTAGATGGCTCAGCTCAAATCTGAATCCTCAATCAGATCCCAAATCTGAATCCTCAATCAGATCCCAAATCTGAATCCCCAATCAGATCCCAAATGTGAATCCCAATCAGATCCCAAATCTGAATCCTCAATCAGATCCCAAATCTGAATCCTCAATCAGATCCCAAATCTGAAATCCCAATCAGATCACAAATCTGAAATCCCAATCAGATCCCAAATCTGAATTCCAATCAGATCCCAAATCTGAATCCCCAATCATCAGATCCTAAATGTGAATCCCAATCAGATCCCAAATCTGAATCCCAATCAGATCCCAAATGTGAATCTCCAATCAGATCCTAAATGTGACTCCCAATCAGATCCCAAATCTCAATTCCAATCAGATCCTAAATGTGACTCCCAATCAGATCCTAAATCTCAATTCCAATCAGATCCTAAATCTGAATCCCCAATCAGATCCTAAATGTGAATCCCAATCAGATCCCAAATGTGAATCCAAATCAGATCTCAAATCTGAATCCCAATCAGATCCCAAATGTGAATCTCCAATCAGATCCTAAATGTGACTCCCAATCAGATCCCAAATCTCAATTCCAATCAGATCCTAAATCTGAATCCCCAATTAGATCCTAAATGTGAATCCCAATCAGATCCCAAATGTGAATCCCAATCAGATCTCAAATCTGAATATTCAATCAGATCTCAAATCTGAAATCCCAATCAGATCCCAAATCTGAATTCCAATCAGATCCCAAATCTGAATCCCCAATCATCAGATCCTAAATGTGAATCCCCAATCAGATCCCAAATCTGAATCCCAATCAGATCCCAAATCTGAATCCTAATCAGATCCCAAATGTGAGTCCCAATCAGATCCCAAATTTGAATCCCCAATCAGATCCCAAATCTGAATCCTCAATCAGATCCCCAATCAGATCCCCAATCAGATCCCAAATCTGAATCCCCAGCCCATTGCCGCACCCGATCCCGCAGCTGACCTGCTTCAACGAGCTGCAGCACACCTGCAATCGGGTGTCCTCAAAGAACCGCGGCCGTCACACGCAGTGCCGGCCGGCTTGCGCGCCTTGCCGCAGCCTGCCTACGGCAGCTGACGCTTCAGAGAGCGGCGCGGCCGGTTTGGTCAGCGACTCGCTCGCGTGTCCCGGCTGTTCTCAAAAGTGCTTCTGCACCTGCGACTTCATCCAGGGCAGCAATTCCAGCTATCAGCTATCCAGCGCCTACTATCCCTGCCATCAGCTGTGCAGCGGCGATGCCAAGTGTCCAAGCGAAGCGGACGAAAGTCCAGCCAACTGCGATGACTACGCCGCCACGGCGCCGAACTTTTTGTTTTACGTTGTGGTTCTCGGCTGCATTGGCGGTGTTGCGGCTCTGTGCAGTTTGCCGTTTGTGCTGCCGAAAGTGCGCAAGTACTGCTGCCGGGGCCCGTCTGAGCGGGAGCTAGACGGCGGCGCGACTACCGCTGTGAGCAGACCAGCTGCTCAGCATCAGCATCATCACCAGCGTCACCAACATCACAAAGCTCGACCATCTGCCGGAGGACCTGAGACTGACCAAAAGCAGACTGAAGCTGTCGCCTTTCTGCCTCCGCAAGAGGCAGCAGCAGCAGCAGACGCTGACGGTGCGGCGGCGAAGGCGTGATTCGAATTGCAATAGTTATTAGTATCTGCTTTTGCAGCTGGAGCGCATTCCTTGTGTTAAAAATATGTTTAAAGATCTTTGTTTAATATTTAGTAAATTTGTCAAAGTATAGGGTAGATTGCCAGCTGAAGCCAGAGCTGTAATTACTCGGCTGATCATGCAAGGTGTAATCGTACAGCGGCCCTGATGACTTTCGCATTGCGTCAGACAGTGTACACGCTTTGCTCTGCGATCTGGCGTTACTCACAGATACTAGAATAGCTAGATATCACTCGCAAAAACGCGCTTATCTACTCTTTTTAGCTTTTTCAGTTAATTTTACTTTTTGTAAAAAAATTTAAGTTTTTGTTGAAGCTGTAACAATTAGCTCAGGCTTTCTACAAACAGACCATTTAAATTGGCATCTTTACCTTGAAAAAGTCAGATCCAGTGCGTGTGCATGGCGAGCAAGAGAGAAAGGGGGTGGCGCTTCAGCCAGGCCGATAAACAGTTTTGGATTTCCTCTTGTCCGCTTGTATCTGACTTTGACCTCTCTCCTTACTTCCCAATCATTGGCTGAGCTAGATTGGGCCTGCGCCCTAGGCTGAGTTTCGTCCTTCTGACTTTGATCTCTCTCCTTACTGCTCTCTCATTGGCTGAGCTAGACTGGGCCTGTCCCCTAAGCTGAGTTTCATCCTTCTGACTTTGATTTCTCTCCTTACTGCTCTCTCATTGGCTGAGCTAGACTGGGCCTGTCCCCTAAGCTGAGTTTCATCCTTCTGACTTTGATTTCTCTCCTTACTGCTCTCTCATTGGCTGACATGGATTGGGCCTTCGCCCTAGGCTGAGTTTCGTCCTTCTGACTTTGATCTCTCTCCTTACTGCTCTCTCATTGGCTGAACCAGATTGTTCTGCACTCCTAGACAGGGTTTCATCCGTCTGCGTTTACCTTGTGTACCTTGAGTTAAAAGCTTGCTTTTCCCATTCCCAACTCCATGTGCTCCTTCAGAGGAAGGAAAGGAAATTTTAGCTTCCGTATTAATTTCAAGTGACACTGCGAGGCAAAACTGCTGAAAAAGAAACTTTTCACAACTTTTGTTGCGCGTGGCATAGTTAGCTATTCTAGTATCTGTTCTTGGGAACAACGACCGTGTTTTTTAATTTACTGTTAACTTGTTGAAGAAAATGATCAAGCTACTTATAGTAAGTAATTAAGGAATGTCTAATTAATAAATGCGTTTTGAATCTAACCCTGGGATATGCTGTTACCTAATATTCTGTTTGTGAGTAATGTCTGCAATAATTTCTAGTCAATCTGCACTTTCTTGTCAAATCACTGTGGATTTTTTCTTTATCTAGTCATACTAATCTGTACTACCAGTATTTACTGATTCTCCACTTGTTAATAAATTGTACGGGAGCTTTATGATTAGATTGGAAAGTCAGCCTTGAACTGGCCTCTTTTGAAATAAAAATGTGTACACAGCAGCAATCCCCATGATTGATCTTCTAACACCGACTGCAAAGTATTTCTTCATTAATAAAAATCCACATTTTTAATTAAAAGCAAAATAATTTACCCATTCGCTTTTTGACCAATTTTTATTTAAGAGAAAAATATTGTTTCGTTACAATAATACTATTAATATGCGGCATTTTGTGCACGCTACTTAATTGTCTCTGTCAGTAGTCAGTTGTTTATTTAATTTTTTCCTTTTTGCTCGCACATTTCAATTGCTCTTGACTTCTTTGCTTATATTACAGAAATGTGTTCCTTAAACTTGCGTACACTTTTGAATGAGTAATTTTCTAAGAAATGGTATTGTTTCTTGGAACACAGGCTGTTGGCGGATCAGCGATACCGTTTCTTCGAAAACACACATATTTCTGTTTCTGACATAGACATGGAGTTTTTAAGAAAACAGCATAGAATTACCTTTTTTGTTAACCTCTAATTTTAGCTTGTTCTCCTTGCTACTTATAGTAGCACACTGCTGCCTACGATAACCGAATTTGGTTGTGCAAATTTTATTCATGTTCTTTTATTTTCTGTTTTTTTACACACACACACACACACTTTTTGTTTTGTTTTTCTGTTTATAACCTCTAAGCAGAATCAGAGGTCTCCATTGATGGCGCTCTGTAATGAGAGGTTTTCTTTAACCTTTTTTAATTAGCAGGATAAAATTTGTATAATTGTAAAACGTTTGCATCGCGGCGGCTAGCATTATTATTATTGAAAAAAAAATTATTTAGATAATCTGCTGAATGATAAATCATTCCACAAGATGCAAAAAAATTGGAGTTCTCAAAAATTATTTTTTGGAATTTCTACTCGTACTAGTACTCAGAAGTGCACACGATACTACTTCTTAAGTTTTTAATAGCTTGTAAATTTTACTCGCCACTTCCACTTTCTGGAATGCACCTGCTGATTGTCATCATCATCGGTATGTCATAGTTTTCTCTTTATTTTCCTCACACAAAGCACAAGGTATGCGTTTTTTGCTAGTTGTTTGTCACAAAGAAGTTTTTAGACTGTGCACAAGCACTTGTCTCGCCTATTCTGCCCCTTTTTTATTTTTTATTTGCACCTTTACTGAACTTTTATAGGTGGCTAAATAGTTATCCATGCCTAAAAAAGAACCTTTCTATATACAATTGCTCCCAACCACCCCACTCATTCCCCAATGTACACTCCTCGCGACCACCCCACTCACTCCTCAATGTACACTCCTCGCGACCACCCCACTCATTCCCCAATGTACACTCCTCGCGACCACCCCACTCACTCCTCAATGTACACTCCTCGCGACCACCCCACTCATTCCCCAATGTACACTCCTCGCGACCACCCCACTCACTCCTCAATGTACATGTTCCCGACCAGCGCCCCACTCACCCCTACTATACTTGTGCCCATATATCTAAAATCGGCATTTGGCCTTGACAATAGTTGAATAAAATCTGATAATAGCAACTATTCCGTCCCCTAGCAACCCTGTTTCTGTGGGCCACAAAATGCTATGTTAATCGAATGATTCATATCTTTATTAGTAGCTGCTTTTGTTTTTATGTTGCCTATTTTCTTCTTGACAGTGTATTTTCTTGTTTTTAGCAATTGGTGCCCGCATAAAAGGTTACAAACACGCAGCACTGACGCCATTCCTTGATCTTTGAGACAATTTTGCTTCGTAATGAATGAATAATTAACACTATAGATTATATGCTTAAGTTTTTTGTTCAAGCGCCTGCGTTTTATGTATAGTGTGCAATTATAATTTCCGGCTATTCAACTCCTCCATCCAGGTGATAATTACTCATTGGCTCTCAGTCCCCCATTCCATCCAGGGGATAATTGCTCATTGGCTCTCAGTCCCCCATTCCATCCAGGGGATAATTACTCATTGGCTCTCAGTCCCCCATTCCACCCAGGGGATAATTACTCATTGGCTCTCAGTCCCCCCATTCCATCCAGGGCATAATTACTCATTGGCTCTCAGTCCCCCATTCCACCCAGGGGATAATTACTCATTGGCTCTCAGTCCCCCCATTCCATCCAGGGGATAATTACTCATTGGCTCTCGGTCCCCCATTCCACCCAGGGGATAATTACTCATTGGCTCTCAGTCCCCCCATTCCATCCAGGGGATAATTACTCATTGGCTCTCAGTCCCCCCATTCCACCCAGGGGATAATTACTTATTGGCTCTCAGTCCCCCCATTCCATCCAGGGGATAATTACTCATTGGCTCTCAGTCCCCCATTCCACCCAGGGGATAATTACTCATTGGCTCTCAGTCCCCCCATTCCACCCAGGGGATAATTACTCATTGGCTCTCAGTCCCCCCATTCCACCCAGGGGATAATTACTCAGTGGCTCTCAG
>NIVC01000006.1:732500-745000 GCA_002269645.1 Macrostomum lignano | reverse complement strand
GAGAATCGCTATCGAAAAATCGCCAATGAGAATCGCCCTTAAGAAATCGCCATCTAAAAATCGCCAATGAGAATCGCCTTTAAGAAATCATCACCAAAAATCGCTAATGAGAATCGCCCATTAGAAATCACCATCGAAAAATCGCCAATGAGAATCGCCCTTAAGAAATGGCCATCGAGAAATCGCCAATGAGAATCGCCCTTAAGAAATCACCATCTAAAAATCGCCAATGAGAATCGCTATTGAAAAATCGCCAATGAGAATCGCCTTTAAGAAATCACCACCAAAAATCGCTAATGAAAATCGCCGTTGAGAAATCACCATCGAAAAATCGCCAATGAGAATCGCCAATGAGAATCGCCCTTAAGAAATCACCACCAAAAAATCGCTAATGAGAATCGCCCTTAAGAAATCACCACCAAAAAATCGCTAATGAGAATCGCCCTTAAGAAATCACCACCAAAAAATCGCTAATGAGAATCGCCCTTAAGAAATCACCACCAAAAAATCGCTAATGAGAATCGCCCTTAAGAAATCACCACCAAAAAATCGCTAATGAGAATCGCCCTTGAGAAATCACCATCGAAAAATCGCCAATGAGAATCGCCCTTAAGAAATCGCCATCGAAAAATCGCCAATTGGAATCGCCCTTAAGAAATCGCCATCGAAAAATCGCCAATTGGAATCGCCATTGAAAAATCGCCAATTGGAATCGCAATTGAAAACTTGTCCCTGCCTCCCCATCCTCAGCCGCCGCAGGTCGCAGGTCAGCGTGCAGACAGTCCGCATCAACCTCAGAGATGAAGACTCCGAGGCCGTCCTGGCCAGCAGCTTGGAGTGGCTGCACAACCGTGTGGAACTGCTGCTCAGCTTGGCTCCAGGCGAGTCGCCTCCTCAGCCGGAGGTTTTGCCGAGGTTCACCGCCAGCCGGCTGTCGGCGCTGAGCATCCCCGGCGTTGGCGGTGGCGGCGGCGGCGGCGGAATGTTGCCCGGCTTCAGGCCAATGACGGAGCGTCAGGTGTTGCAGAAGCGACGCCGGTGTATGCTACTCATGCTCAAGCTGCTCAAACGGCTGCAGTCCGCGACTAGGTTCGTTGCGGCAGTCAGGGGTGTTAGGGGTGGATTAGGGGCGATTCTTATTGTATGGATCAGGGGCGATTCTTACTGGGTGGATCAGGGGCGATTCTTACTGGGTGGATCAGGGGCGATTCTTACTGGGTGGATCAGGGGCGATTCTTACTGGGTGGATCAGGGGGCGATTCTTACTGGGTGGATCAGGGGCGATTCTTACTGGGTGGATCAGGGGCGATTCTTACTGGGTGGATCAGGGGCGATTCTTACATGCATTGGCAGCCGTGCGCCGCTTATACTAGTGTTAGAATTGATATAAACTCCCACCCGCAGGTGCCTGGATTCGGCCATCCGCCTGGTTTCTGACGAAGTTTTCTGCCGCCTGCTGCCGCTGGCGATCTGCGCGAATTTTTATGACATGCCGCCGGCTTGCGAAATTATTTTAGCCAAAACTTTGGCCAACCTGAGCTGCCACCGGGCCGCCTATTCCATGTTCTCCAGTGACAGCTTCGTGTGCAATCTCGTTGATGGCTGGTCAGAGAGCTCCTGTCTGGCGCTGGGCCTGTGCGGCAGGAAGATCTGTGCGAATCTGTCCACCTACGCCCTGCTGAACGCCCTGGCAACTGACAGTTCCTACCGGCCGCATTGCATCTACCAGCCGGACGTGTACGAGTTGGCTAAGCCGTTTCTGGCCACTCCCTGTATCGATGTAGTCTTTATTAATGGCATGCTGGGCAGCGTGTTCTACACGTGGAAACAGGGCGACTGTCCGGCTTCATCGGCTTCGGAGGCTGGGCGGACAGCCGCGGTTAAGTCCGATTCTAATAGCGAGAATGACGCGCCTCAAGTGACGGAATGTTGGCCGAGAGATTGGCTGGCCGAGGACATGCCCAGAGCTCGGGTGCTGGGTAGGGCAGCTGTGCTCTAAATTGATTGGTTTGGCACCTGTGTTTGATTGATTCATGTGACAATTATTTGAATGATTTGTTGGACACCTTTGTTTGATTGATTGATTGATTGGTTTGACACCTGTGTTTGATTGATTGATTGGTTTGACACCTGTGTTTGGTTGATTTGTTTTACACTTCTAATTGATTAATTGGTTTGACACCTGTGTTTGATTGATTTCTTGGTTTGACACCTTTGTTTGATTGATTAGTTTGACATCTGTGATTGATTGATTGGTTTATTGGTTTAACACCTTTAGTTGATTTATTACTTTGCTTGACACCCATGTTTCGATTGATTTACTGATTGATTGGAGGGCCTAATATAGATACATTGAGTAGCCCTTATTAAGTCCTGGTCTCAAGCAATAACGCTAATCCTGCCCGAACACCCGCAGCGCTGAACATGAAAATCGCCGCCATGAAGTGGCGCGGCTGCCGCCAGACCGGCGACTCGTCCGGCCTTCTGCCCCGCCGAGCCAATGAAGCCGCCAACCAGCTGCTGGCGGCCGGGGTCGGCAACCGCATGACCGCCTTCGTCTGTCACTCATTCGGCGGCCTCATCGTCAAGCAGATGATGCAGGTGTTGAATTCGAGCGAAGATCGGCTTAGAAAGAGATTGCTGGCTAGCATTCGCGGCGTTGTGTTCATTGCAGTGCCGCATCTGGGGCGCAGCAAGGTGAGAAAATTATTCTGCGATATACCTTGTTTGTTATGTTATGTTAGGTATGTTAGCTTTAATACTCTTGTTTGTTTGTTAATTCTCATTTACTTGAGTTTGGGATTTCCTTTTCATAGGTTTAGGATTCCCCTTTCCGTGAGTTTAGGATTCCCCTTTCCGTGATCTCAGGATTCCCCTTTCCGTGTGTTTAGGATTCCCCTTTCCGTGATCTTAGGATTCCCCTTTCCGTGAGCTTGGGATTCCCTTTTTCCGTGAGCTTTGGATTCACCTTTCCGTGATCTTGGGATTCTCCCTTCCGTAAGCTTGGGATTCCCCTATCCGTGAGTTTGGGATTCCCCTTTCCGTGATCTTAAGATTCCCGTTTCCGTGAGCTTTGGATTCCCCTTTCCGTAAGCTTGGGATTCCCTTTTCCCGTGATCTTGGGATTCCCCTTTCCGTGAGTTTGGGATTCCTTTTTCTGTGACTAAGGATTCTATTCTCGTAAAATTTATGATACCCTTTCCTGCAAGGTTTAGAATTTTCATTTCCAGCAGATTAAGATTCCTCTTTTTCCTTTTGGGGATGGATTTTACTCTTTCCATCCTTACCGCGAGTTTGTGGATAACCCTTTTAGCAGGTTGAGGATTCCCCCTTTCCGTGAGTTTTAGAATCCCTTTTTATTAGCTTTTGACATTCTCCTTTCCGCTAGGTATGAAATTTTCTTCAGTTTGAAATGATATATTTGCCATTTTTGGGATTCCCCTTTCACACTCGCCCCGGTCCATCCGCCACCCGCAGGCGGTGAACGTGAGCAGAATTTACTGGCGGCCGCTCCGCCAGCTCTGCCTGTCCGAGGAGGCCAGATACGTATTCGACGGCAGCTGCAACGTGCTCAGCCACCTGCACGCCTGGTTCGTGCAGTACGCGCAGACCCGGCCGGATATGCGAGTGCTCAACATCATCGAGCTGAGCAGGACACCCGTGGCCCCTGGCGGAATCGGGCTCAAAGTCTGCCCGGAGTCCTGGGCTGACAAGCTGGTGAGTACTGACTGTGCGCTGCTGCTTCTGACACCTGAGTGTGCTCCCACTGATCGCTGGGAAAGATTGGCGGAGCTGGTCTGTCTGTCTGTCTGTCTGTCTGTCTGTCTGTCTGTCTGTCTGTCTGTCTGTCTGTCTGTCTGTCTCTATCTGTCTGTCTGTCTGTCTGTCTGTCTGTCTGTCTGTCTGTCTGTCTGTCTGTCTGTCTGTGTAGTCAATGCCTGCTCCAGTTTCGAAATCGTCTTGCAAAAAGTTGCAATCCGAAGAATCAGAATAACTTTAACTCATCAAATGCCAGTTGTGATGAACATTTGGTATTCAAATTTTAAAAGAAACTGTGTCAAGATGAACCGCAATTGCATGCAGGCAGACAGACAGACAGACAGACAGACAGACAGACAGATAGGCAGACAGACAGACAGACAGACAGATAGAGACAGACAGACAGACAGACAGACAGACATACAGACAGCCAAATAGGCAGACAGGCAGACAGGCAGACAGCCAGATAGGCAGACAGCCAGACAGCCAGATAGGCAGACATACAGACAGCCAGATAGGCAGACAGGCAGACAGCCAAATAGGCAGACAGGCAGACAGCCAAATAGGCAGACAGGCAGACATACAGATAGGCATACAGGCAGACAGACAGACAGACAGACAGACAGACAGACAGACAGACAGACAGACAGACAGACAGACAGACAGACAGATAGGCAGACAGCCAGATAGGCAGACAGGCAGACAGACAGACAGACAGACATACAGATAGGCAGACAGCCAGATAGGCAGACAGGCAGATAGGCAGACAGGCAGACAGGCAGACAGCCAGATAGGCAGACAGGCAGATAGGCAGACAGGCAGATAGGCACTAACGTTTATTTGAAAGTTGTAAGAAAAAGCGCAATTCGTTTCGTTAAGGACCAAAGTGACTGATAAAATATAGAAAAAAGAAATAGATAAATCTTTAGAAATCAAAGTAGACAGTAAGCAAAATCGTAGAGTAAGCAAAATATGGTCTTATTTAGAATTTTTAAGAACGTTTCTAATTTATTTACAAAGTCATTGTGCACCTGCTCAAACGTGCAATTTTCGTTTAATCAGGATTTTGCCGGGCCGACTGACTGAAATTGCGATTGGTGGGTCAGATTGTGAGACCCAAGTTTGAACCGGGTTCACAGTTATAGAGTGCTTTCTGCACTTACCGAGCTGCCGCCGCATGGTACAGGAATGACTTTGGTGACAATCAATATCACAATTACAACAGCTGCGGCAGCGATAACTGCGCAAACCACAATTGCCGCTGTTTCTCCGTCTGTTAATCCCGGCTCTGCTGTAGATGGCGCTGTGGTTGTTACCGTAGTTGTTACCATTTCATCGCAGCGAAAACCTGCGCAAAATTTTAGACAGGATGTGGAAAGTGAATCAGACCTATGAGTAATGAGACTCTGACAATAAAACAAAAGCCAACAGTGTCTTGATCATGCGGCAATTTTCCCGTACACCAGCTGTGTGTGTGATTCAACTCCACTCACTGACAGACAGACAGGCAGACAGGCAGACACTAAGATAGACAGACAGACAGACAGACAGACAGACAGACAGCCAGACAGGCAGACAGACAGACAGACAGACAGACAGACAGACAGACAGACAGACAGACAGACAGCCAGACAGGCAGACAGACAGACAAAGAAACAGACTAGGCATTAGCTCATTAACCTGTGTGGCTATCAGGACAGCTGCAGTTAAAGTACGGATCGGTGTAAGTCAGAGTGCAGTTGCCGCCATTCAGGCACACAGGCAGTGCGGTGATGCCCTTGTCAGGCTGCAGGGTGTAGCAGTAGTCTGCAGCATTTGAACAGTTAGGTGCGATGTAGGGCAGCGGGCAGAGGCAGGCCGGGCTGACTGTAAAGTTGTTGCAGGTGCCACCGTTGTCGCAGGTGACAGTTGAGCAGTCCGCTGCCTCAGTTGGCCCTGCAAATTTATTTTTAATGTCAATAAAAATGGTTTTGCTCAATTAACACAAAACTTGACTCTTTATACCTAGACTTGAAAACTTACCAATTATTCCGTTGAAGGCAGACAGACGAAGTGCAATTAAGGCTAAATTTGCAATTATTCCTGACGTTTGCATGGCTGTTTCGAATCTGTGCTGCTCAGGGTTGCTCCGTTCTGAGAAAAAAAGTTCTCTTTTTGCGTGTGTTTGGCGCTTATTTTCTAGAAAGCTCTCTAAAATATGCGCATCTATAGTGTTTTCTTTTTTTTTTGCTCATAGTCAGCATCAGCGATGTGGGCCCGCCTCTGTCCGCCAATAGAAATTCGCACAATAGAAGCGTTCGTGTGCATAACTTGGCTATCTGCTTTGTACACATTTCAAGATATTTATATCTGCTGTCTATTGTGATATATTTTTTATACTATAGACATCCTAAAGACTAGGTAGAGAGGGGGGTGAGACCGCACTGCTTGCTTAACAATAGTGGCTGAAGTATAGGCGCTTTCTATAAACCTCTGCTGCGAACTTGCGGAATGCGGGCTGTGGTGTGACTTGCATCGCCGTGCTTTGCACCTGCTAGAAATTTAGCGTTAAACCTGCCTGTTGTGCCATATCTAGAGGAGCTCCTTGCTCCTACTTAATCGGCTTCCGATGATATAATACGGAGCCTAATTCTTAGTTTAATTCTGCTATTGATCTACCGGTATTCTATCCTAGCTTATACATAGTTGTGTCTTTTTTGTAAGAGTGACAGCTGACCACAGCACTTCACCACGCTCTGATAACATTGAAGTTCCTAACCTAACTTAACCAAAATCCTATTCCCAATTTTTCCTACAATAGCCCCTAAATTATATTAGATTAAATTTGATCCTTATACCTTAGCCCTCTAGCCTGTCAATATTAACCACATGAATCATTTATTGCCAATGCAAAGCCAATATTACCAACCTGAAAGCCAATATTACCAACCTTCAAGCCAATATTACCCACCTGAAAGCTAATATTACCTGAAAGCCTGCATTACCCACCTGAAAGCCAATATTACCTGAAAGCCTGCATTACCCACCTGAAAGCCAGTATTACCTGAAAGCCTGCATTACCCACCTGAAAGCCAATATTACCTGAAAGCCTCCATTACCCACCTGAAAGCCAATATTACCTGAAAGCCTGCATTACCCACCTGAAAGCCAATATTACCTGAAAGCCTGCATTACCCACCTGAAGCCTACATTACCCACCTGAAGCCTGCATTACCCACCTGAAGCCTGCATTACCCACCTGAAAGCCAATATTACCCACGTGAAAGCCAATATTACCCACCTGAAGCCTACATTACCCACCTGAAGCCTGCATTACCCACCTAAAGCCTGCATTACCCACCTGAAATCCAATATTACCCACCTGAAGCCTGCATTACCCACCTGAAGCCTGCATTACCCACCTGAAATCCAATATTACCCACCTGAAAGCCAATATTACCCACGTGAAAGCCAATATTACCCATCTGAAGCCTACATTACCCACCTGAAGCCTGCATTACCCACCTGAAGCCTGCATTACCCACCTGAAATCCAATATTACCCACCTGAAGCCTGCATTACCCACCTGAAGCCTGCATTACCCACCTGAAAGCCAATATTACCCACGTGAAAGCCAATATTACCCACCTGAAGCCTACATTACCCACCTGAAGCCTGCATTACCCACCTGAAGCCTGCATTACCCACCTGAAAGCCAATATTACCCACGTGAAAGCCAATATTACCCACCTGAAGCCTACATTACCCACCTGAAGCCTGCATTACCCACCTGAAGCCTGAATTACCCACCTGAAGCCTGCATTACCCACTTCAAGCCTTCACTACCCACCTGAAAGCCTGCATTACCCACCTGAAATCCAATATTACCCACCTGAAGCCTGCATTACCCACCTGAAATCCAATATTACCCACCTGAAGCCTGCATTACCCACCTGAAATCCAATATTCCCACCTGAAGCCTGCATTACCCACCTGAAAGCCTGCATTACCCACCTGAAAGCCTGCATTACCCACCTGAAAGCCAATATTACCCACCCGAAAGCCTGCATTACCCACCTGAAAGCCTGCATTACCCACCTGAAAGCCAATATTACCCACCTGAAAGCCTGCATTACCCACCTGAAGCCTGCATTACCCACCTGAAAGCCTGCATTACCCACCTGAAAGCCAATATTACCCACCTGAAAGCCTGCATTACCCACCTGAAGCCTGCATTACCCACCTGAGAGCCTGCATTACCCACTTCAAGCCTTCACTACCCACCTGAAAGCCTGCATTACCCACCTGAAGCCTTGACTACCCACCTGAAAGACTGCTCTCTCCGCCTCCCCAGGTGGGCGCGGTGCTCCGGCTACCCACCGATCACATTCAGATCTGCAAGCCGCCCAACAGGCAGCACGAGTCGTACACGGCGGTGCTGAGTTTCCTAGAAAGCGTGGCCAAGTACAGCAGAGGCTGGCGGCCGTCGCTGGTGTTCGGCAGCTCGGGCCTCGGCAGAGCCCTGGCCAGCATCGGCAGCGGCGGCGCCAGAAGCGTAGCGAGCGAAGCCAGCGACGCCGAGTCCAGCGCTGACAGCAGCGACGTCGGCGGCCACTCGGCGGGTCGACTCAGCGTCGACTGGCACAGGCCGGTGCGGCACTTCGAGGAGGAGCTGCGGCTGCGCTACGGCGTCTCGAGCGCCCGCGCCCTGTGGACCCGCGCCGCCTGGCTCCGGTTCGGCGTCTCCCGGCGACCCCGGTTCTACGACCTGCTGTGAGCCCTCATTTCTCTAAAAAAAATCCCTCATTTCTACTAACAGTAGCTTGGACGGGCGGCAAATTTATTATTTTAGCATTTTCATTTTTCTCTAATTTTCTCGCATTTATCAACTGGATTTTTGTTTTTATGCTTTCTCGCCCGGCTTTGTTTATTCTTGAACCGGTTATTCAGGAAATATAAAATGCAACTTCTTTGCCAGGCAGCACAATGGGCGCTTGACTTTTTAGCAATGCTGCAACTTTGAATATAAAATTTTGGATTTATTGTCTTGGTGAACTTCTGAGCTTTAGCGCTGACTGAGGAATGTTGCAGATGAGCATTTACGAACGAAATCTATAATGGAAATTTTGGCGACTTGGCTGGCCTAGTATTGTAGTTTATCATGCACTTTCTTCAGTGCATTTGACAGGTTGTGTCTTTACCTTGATTCACACTGGGTGCGCCTTTCTAACTGATTTATAAATGCAAAATAAATCTGTTCAAGTGCGGCATATTCAAGTCAAATTGCAGCAAGCCAAATCAGTATTGCAAATTGTCAATTCAGAGTTACCAAAATATCTAGTCAAGTGCATCATTGGCATTTCAAGCAGCGGGCCGTTCATTTCTGCATATTTCTCTTATGATCAGCTGGCACTCTGCCAAGTCCAAGCAGTATTCTCCTCGCTCAACTGCGTCCATCAATCGCTGCTTCTCCCCAGCGGATATTCTGGCTCGTGCGGCAGCCGTTTTACTGTTGAGTTGCTTTCGGTCGCACTTGATTTGGCCTTTTATATCCAGATCGTTGTCATTGCGGCACAATGGGGTAACATTGAGAAGCGTTCTGATAGGTTAAATTGCACTTGACTTGGCTGTTATGCCAGATACACTGAAAGTACGATCGTAAAACTTTATAATGGCTATCTCTCCATTGCTTAACAGAAGCTAAGATTTTGATCGGTGTGAACGAACTTTTAAGACGGACAGACAGGCAAAGTGACGACTGATAAAATATGGAAAAAAAGAAATAGATAACATCTGTGTATTATTGCCTGCAGTAGACAGTAAGCAAAGTCATAGAGAAAAAATATGAGATTAGGATTTTTAAGACCATTTTTGAAATGCTAATTTATATACTGAACTATTGTTCTGTTCAAACGTGCAATAATCGGTTAAAAAAGTCTGCGGAGAAGCTTCTAAACGTGCAATTTTCGTTTAATCAGGATTTTGCCGGGCCGACTGACTGAAATTGCGATTGGTGGGTCAGATTGTGAGACCCAAGTTTGAACCGGGTTCACAGTTATAGAGTGCTTTCTGCACTTACCGAGCTGCCGCCGCATGGTACAGGAATGACTTTGGTGACAATCAATATCACAATTACAACAGCTGCGGCAGCGATAACTGCGCAAACCACAATTGCCGCTGTTTCTCCGTCTGTTAATCCCGGCTCTGCTGTAGATGGCGCTGTGGTTGTTACCGTAGTTGCTTCCGTTGCATTGCAGCGCACACCTACACAAAATTTTAGACAATGAAAATGGGTAGTGGATGGCAAATCAGACCAAGAGACTCCAACAAGTGGACGGACGTTATCAAATGCAGGCCGATGGTTGCTTGACCAAGCGGCAATTTTTTGTGATTCTGTGTACACATTAGTTGTGATTCACCTCCGCTGACAGACGAAAGACAGGCAGACAGACAAACAGACTAGGCATTAACCAAATCTATTAGCTACCTGTGTAGCCATCGGATCGGTGTAAGCCCGAGTGCAGTTGCCGTCATTCAGGCACACAGGCAACTCCGTGATGCCCTTGTCAGGCTGCAGGGTGAAGCAGTAGTCTGCAGCAGCTGAACAGTTAGGTGCGATGTAGGGCAGCGGGCACAGGCAGGGCGGGCTGACTGTAAAGTTGTTGCAGGTGCCGCCGTTGTAGCAGGTGACCGTTGAGCAGTCCGCTGCCTCAGTTGGCCCTGCAAATTCATTTTCAATTGCAGTTATTTAATAAAATGGTGACTCAATTAACACAAAATTGACTCTGTCAAACACTTGACTTAATAAAAACTTACTCATTTCGAGGAAGGCAACCAGACAAAGTGCAATTAAGGCTAAATTTGCAATTATTGCTGACGCTTGCATGGCTGTTTTAAATCTGTGCTGCTGTGCCATTCAAAGATGAAATTCTCTTCTGTGCATGTTATAAAGTATTTTTCTTTTTTTCTGCTCATAGTCAGCACATCAGCCATGTTGACCAGCTCTCGTCCGTCAAAAAAAATTCGCACTTTAGACGCGTTCGTGTGCACAACTTTGTTGTCTGCTTTGTACACATTCAGGATATTCCTAAAGGCTAGGGTGGAGAGGCTGGAGAGGTAGCAGAGCCTGGGGGTGAGACTGCACTACTTGTTTAACAATATTGGGCGAAGTGCGGGCTGCGGTCGTGCATCCATCTCAATCGGCTTCCTCCACTCCCTTAAATAAGTTTCTAGCTCTCTCAGCCTTCGCTGGTCATCATCTTCAGTAAGACAAATCAATGAATCCCCAACCCACATAAAAAGAGATAAAATAAACTTTTAGGGACTTTAAGTGGACTTTTAGGGCGGTCTGCACTCGCCGTTTGCAATGCGCCGTCCATCAAGCACTTGTGGCTTTTTGTAAGAGGCAGCTGTCCACAGCACTTCACCACGCTCTGATAACATTGCAAGTTCCTAACCTAACTTAACCAAAATCCTATTCTCAATGTTCCCTACTATGCTCCCTAAATTATATTAGATTAAATATGATCCTTATACCTTTGCCCACTAGCCTGTCAATATTACCCACATAAATCATTTATTGCCTATGCAAAGCCAATATTGCACATCTGAAGACAATATTACCCACCTGAAAGCCTGCATTACCCACCTGAAGCGCGAGGTTACTGATTTCACTCTCATTTCTAAAAACGCCCTCAATCAGGTCCACAACTGGCTGCTTAGGGCAACATTGATGGGAACCTACACTACCAGTGCTGAAGGCTCGCTTAATCTACTATTGTTCACCTGCTTTCCGCAGGTTGATGACCTGGAGTATGTGGTCAACAGCAACCCTGCTGAGACCCAGCGACCCAGCTGAGACCCAGCGATCGCCCACTTCTTTTGCTTTCCGCCCACTGCTTCAGCTGGCGGCAAATAATTCGTTTAAGCCGTTCAAATCGCTCCGATAACATCGCTTCTTGTATTCTCCAGGAGGCGCTTAAGCTGCAAAGTTTTGCAGACTTTTCTCTGAGTTGCTTAATCGTTGGCACTTGGGTTACATCCCAACTATCTGGATTCGTGCTGGAGAAGACCGCTCGTGAGCGCGTCTACCAGTTGCAGGGCAGCATCTGCCACACCATCACAAGTGCGTACCCATCAACCCGCTTCGAGGAGCTGAACAATATCCTTAATTTACCTCCACTTCATTTATTTGCTAAGGCGGAGACAATAAAATCCGCCTATCGACTTGTCGAAGATAAAAAAGAACGCACCCTCTGGCTCTGATGAAACTCAAATCCTGCGTATGGATTTCATCCGTCACGATCTGATCAGCATCCACATCGACCCGAGTGTGGATAGTCGCCGATCCCCACACAACATCAGGAGGGGCTTCCAGACTGCCATCACTGGACGAGACAGCACCCCGCTGGATGTTGGCACACTGACAGACAGACAGACAGACAGACAGACAGACAGACAGACAGACAGACAGACAGACAGACAAGACAAGGCTGGAAAACAAGCAGTAAAAGTCGATTTGAAAGTTTGGAGAAGAAGCACAATTCAGTTGGTTATGGAACAAACTGGCTGTCAAATCAGTGTATTTTTCGCATGCGCACATCCTAAAAATATCAAAGTACTCAATCTAATCAGTAAGCCAAAAAAATAGAAAAACAAAATGAGCTTATGATTTAAAAATCATTTTTGAAAAGCAAATTTACCGGTATATACAAAGTTATTTTTTACCTAGTCAAATGTCTGCGGTTATATACGGTTTCAAA
>NIVC01000006.1:520000-727500 GCA_002269645.1 Macrostomum lignano | reverse complement strand
TCCCTGCAGTATCCAGCTGTTCCCGTGTCCCTGCAGTATCCAGCTGTTCCCATGTCCCTGCAGTATCCAGCTGTTCCCATGTCCCTGCAGTATCCAGCTGTTCCCATGTCCCTGCAGTATCCAGCTGTTCCCGTGTCCCTGCAGTATCCAGCTGTTCCCATGTCCCTGCAGTATCCAGCTGTTCCCGTGTCCAGTAGCAGTATCCAGCTATTCCGTTCAAAAACTTTTGCGGTAAAATACATGTATTTACGAATCAATTTTTTTTCCGTACAATACCACTATTGAAGATTTACAGTAAACGTGAATTAGTAGGAGATTATCAGAACTGATGGTATAGCAGATTTATTTAATAACAATTTAATTAAACTACATTGATTAAATAGAAAAATTGTTCGTGTGCAGATTACAGACAGACAGCCAATAAAATTCACATCGGGTCTTTAAAAAACACCCATCAAAGCAAATTTAAATTGTGCCTGAAGAGCCGTACACAATAACAAAACAATTTAGCTTTAGCAGATGGAAATAATAAAAATAAAATCAAGTTGATTATACTTGAAAATTCTATATTTTAGACAATTTGTACGTCAAATTCGACCTTGATTAGTTGCGATGCAGAACACTGTTTTACTTTCCAACAAATTTTAACGAAACAGTCGTCATTTAAAATAAGCTTGCTTCTTTGAATAGCATAAGCTGAAAATCCAAGTTCCAAGGCACGTAGAGACTGTACATGCCTGACGATTAGAAGGTGTACACCCTGTGTGAGCGTGTGTATTGGCGCGCTTGCATGTGCTCCGGAGTCAGCGGAATGGGCAGAATTGCCTCAGCGATGGTCGTGGAACCGCATCCACTGTACTGCTAATAGAAGTTCCCCGTACCCGTAGTTATTGTTTCCTTTATTTGAGGCTTTTTATGGCGACAGGAGCGAATCAAATAAACGCCCACCAGGATGGCGCCACCAGTCAGTAAGCCTGCACCGCAGGCAGTCGCTATGATCACCGCTGTCGAGATTTGGCTCTGCTCGCTGGCTGAAAAAAGTCATAACTGTTGTAAATGACTGCAATTAGATGCTTAAAACTCTGAACTGTAGTTGGTGTTAGAAAGTAGCTTACTCTGTTCAGTAGCAGCAGTGGTTGTTGTGGTAGTAGAAAATTCTGTAGTCTCCTCCTCTCCAACTCGTACCTCGCAGCGCCAACCTGAGCAAATGTGAATGCTTATGATAGTATTTTATCACGCTGTGTCACTGCAGCTAGTTTCATGTTCAGACAGACGCAGGCAGACAGACAGACAGACACACAGACAGACAGACAGACAGACAGACACACAGACAGACAGACAGAATGACAGACAGACAGACAGACAGACAGACAGACAGACAGACAGACAGACAGACAGACAGACAGACAGACAGACAGACAGACAGACGGACAGACAGACAGACAGACAGACGGACAGACAGACAGACGGACAGTCAGTCAGGCACAAACAAAGATATCGAAGACAGAGTACGCCCGTACATACAAGCTTCAAATCAAACTTTAATATTTCACTCAGCTTGGTGCCTAATTGAACTAATAATCTACTTGAATTTTTTTCAAGCGTCTGTCACACAAGACTTGCAATCGCATTTTTACACCTGTGTAGTTAGAGGGGCAGCTGCAGTTAAAGTATGGATCGGTGTACGCCAGAGTGCAGTTGCCGTGATGCAGGCACACAGGCAGCTTAGTGATGCCCTTGTCAGGCTGCAGGGTGAAGCAGTAGTCTGCAGCTGATTCGCAGTAAGGTGCGATGTAGGGCAGCGGGCACAGGCACGGCGGGCTTTCTGTGTAGCTGTTGCAGGTGCCACCGTTGTAGCAGGTGACTGTTGAGCAGCCCGCTGCCTGGGTTGTCCCTGCAAATTCATTTTCAATGGTAGCACTACTCTGGAGGTCCAGAAAATATTGAATATACAGAAAATACACGAAAACCACGGCACAGCTGACGCTGCTGGAACACTTACCAATAAGCTCAACGAAGATTAGCAGACAGACACTGGTTGCAAGATGAAGCATAGCGACGTTTGATGCTCTGTTTTATTTCTGCTTGCGATTCTCTGAAGTCTCGACGCCTCGGTTAAAGGCAGCTTCTCTGCAGTTTTTGCTGTTTTGTATGTCTAGATGCACATGGCTTTTCTACTAGCATCAGCGATGCTCTCTGTCTACCCTAGGGGCCACAGACTGAGCTCGGATAGCACAATGAGCACACACCCACCTCCATGAGAGACACAATTCACGGCGGAATAACGTACAGGAGCAGAAAGGAAGGGTAGACTTCCTTAACACTTAACACTGGCTATTGTGAATGTGCCTATTTTAAACTTCATCATCGCTATTAATATTTGTTTTTCTTTATTTATCCGCGGTTTTCAAGCAAAGCCGTAAGCGATGCATTCATGACTTGGGAGTTTATTTTGAAATCTATACCGTATCATCCGCACTTCTTCTAACGGGGGGAGGACTTTGTGGACCGGTGTTATACTTGCGGATATCCGTGTCTTGTGTGATCCGCCCACATAGTACAAGTGCTTTTTGATCTCCCCCCGGATATCTCAAGCTGCTTTGCGTTCTCCGGGTACTTGCAGTCTCCCCCCGATAGTCACAAGCTAAGGTTGAAATATCCTGCCGAAAAACTAAGGTTTGCTTTGAGACATCCGGATTGTGATGTCCGGGTCAAAGAATGAAATGCCCTGGTTATTGGTTATTGTCCTTTGTTGGTCTGCCCCCCCCAACTTTCGACCCCCAAAAACTTTTATATACCTAATCTTCAATAGACCCCCACGCCTCTATCCGCGAAGTTTAGGTATAAAAATCGATCTCCCATGAAGAATTTCTCCAACCTAAAACCCCCCATTCCCCGATGCCCCGATGCTACTTTTCGTTGTAAAATCACGCGGTAAAGAGGCCAATGGTGCTCCTTATTCCCATTTAACATGACTCGACGTGCAGTGCTTTGATCTTTTCCCTGACTTCATCCTCCGCAAAGAGCACACGCCGCCGCTGTTCTGGGCGCCTTTTCTTGCCGCGGTTCCGGTTTTCACTTTTTAGAAGTCTTGGAAGCAAAGGCTTTAATTACTTTTCTCTCGAATTTTGCGCTTCAAATTGTCCCTCACTTTGGCCGGCAAGTCTCTGGGAATTTCGACGTACTCGTTCAATACGAGCTCGCAAAAGAACACTTGGTTTTGCCATGTCTGTCTCCACTTGAAACTAAAAGTACCTCAGTCACACTTGCAAGCCTTCTAAATTCTTAATTAAATATCTATTAAAATACACTAAGCATCAGTGAGACTGAAGTATACATTGCGCAATTACACTGACAATTCATCTAGAGCTCACCTCTGCTAGGTACAGATATGTTAGCTTTTTGCATATAAAGGCCGTGTGAGTCCCTGCACATGCAACCAATAATTATTTGGCAGAGTTTTAGCCCCGAGGCTGTACACCGCTCATGTACATTTTACCCCCAGAGATCTCAAATCAAGGAAAATGCAAGGCACGGCTTATGTTATGTAGTCCCACTCCTGAGAAAACCGACGATACTGAGGATATTTAGGCTCAAATTGCCCAGTGAACACATGTATAGAGTCGCCAGATGTGCTCAAAAGTCTTCCTTTAAAGCCGTTGCCACCCGAAGCTCTCTCAAACTCGTTCCCGGCGGTATGACGTCATGCAACTGTGGCTAAAAATAGATACGACGCATGAGGAAAACGAAGAAAAGTGGAGATTCGTCGGGGCTGTTCGGGTCTGGAGTTGGTCGATGGCCAATATTTGGGTGAGCAATAAAAATAGAAATCGCAGAACATTTTGAGACCAAGGGAAGCGAGATGGGTAAACTGCAGAGGAAATAACAGGGTGAAGTGAGGGTTACGTTAAAATATAGCGAGTCAAGGTGCGAAGACGAAGTAAGCCGGCTCAGGCTATAATGCATGCTTAGTAACTGACGCCACTGATTTAGTATAGACTAGCAATCTTCGCCCCCCGTTGGGGGACATCTGTATAGAATCTCTGTTCTCTACAAGTAACAAAAAGACAGCCAAAAAAGCCTTCACAAAGACGACAGACAAACTGCTCAAATAAAGTGTAATGCAAAAAGAAATCATCCCAAGACAGCAAGCATCCCCCAGATAGCAAGCATCCCCCAGATTGCAAGCATCGCCCAGATAGCAAGCATCCCCCAGATAGCAAGCATCCCCAAATAGTAAGCATCCACCATACAATAAGTAGCTAGTGCTACAATTTCCTTAGCTCTATAGTGGCTCCTTTAAAATTGGCATGACGCTTACGTTTACGTTTGAAATTGTGTAAATTTTATGTTTGACATGGTGGCTCTTTAATGTTTGACATGGTAGCTCTTTTATGTTCTACATGGTGGCTCTCTTATGTTTGATTCGGGGTTTTTTAATGTCTGACATGGTGTCTCTTTATTGTTTGACATAGTGGCTCTTTTATGTTTGACATGGTGGCCCTTTAATGTTCGACATGGTGGCTCTTTAATGTTTGACATGGTGGTTCTTTTATATTCGACATGGTGGCTCTTTTATGCTTGACATGGTGGCTCTTTACTGTTTGACATGGAGTCACATATATGTTTGACATGGTGGCTCTTTAATGTTCGACATGGTAGCTCTTCTATGTTTGACATGGAGTCACGAATATACTTGACATGGTGACTCGTTAATGTTCGACATGGTGGCTCTATAATGTTAGACATGGTGGCTCTTTTATGTTCGACATGGTGGCTCTTCTATGTTTAACATGGTAGCACTTTAATGTTTGACATGGTGGCTCTTTTATGTTTGACATGGTGGCTCTATAATGTTAGACATGGTGGCTCTTTTATGTCGGACATGGTGGCTCTTTAATGTTTGATATGGTGGCTCTTTAATGTTTGACATGGTGGGTTTTTATGTTTGACATGGTGGCTCTTTAATGTTTGATATGGTGGCTCTTTAATGTTTGACATGGTGGCTCTTTTATGTTAGACATGGTGGCTCTTTAATGTTTGACATGGAGTCACATATATTTTTGACATGGTGGCTCTTTTATGTTAGACATGGTGGCTCTTTTATGTTCGACATGGTGGCTCTTTAATGTTAGACATGGTGGCTCTTTAATGTTAGACATGATGGCTCTTTAATGTTTGACAGTGCGGCTCTTTAATGTTTGACATGGTGGCTCTTTTATGTTGGACATGGTGGCTCTTTTATGTTTGACATGGAGTCTCTTTTATGCTTGACATGGTGGCTCTTTACTGTTTGACATGGAGTCACATATATGTTTGACATAGTGGCTCTTTTATGTTTGACATGGTGGCTGTTTTAAGTTTGACATGGTGGCTCTTTAATGTTTGACCTGGTGGCACCTTAATGTAATGATGGCTCTTTAATGTTTGAAATGGTGGCTCTTTAATGTTCGACATGGTGGCTCTATAATGTTAGACATGGTGGCTCTTTAATGTTCGACATGGTGGCTCTTTAATGTTAGACATTGTGGCTCTATAATTTTTTACTGGTGGCTCTTCAATGTTAGACATGGTGGCTCTTTAATGTTAGACTTGGTGGCTCTTTAATTTTTGACATGGTGGCTTTTTAATGTTAAAAGACATGGTGGCTCTTTAATGTTCGACATGGTGGCTCTTTAATGTTCGACATGGTGGCTCTATAATGTTTGACATGGTGGCTCTTTTATGTTTGACATGGTGGCTCTTTTATGTTTGACATAATGGCTCTTTAATGTTTTACGTGGTGGCTCTTTAATGTTCTTCATGGTAGTTCTTTTATGTTTGACATGGAGTCACGAATATACTTGACATGGTGACTCGTTAATGTTCGACATGGTGGCTCTATAATGTTAGACATGGTAGCTCTTCTATGTTTGACATGGAGTCACGAATATACTTGACATGGTGACTCGTTAATGTTCGACATGGTGGCTCTATAATGTTTGACATGGTGGCTCTTTTATGTTCGACATGGTGGCTCTTTAATGTTCGACATGGTGGCTCTTTAATGTTTGACATGGTGGCTCTTTTATGTTAGACATGGTGGCTCTTTACTGTTTGACATGGAGTCACATATATGTTTGACATGGTGGCTCTTTTATGTTTGACATGGTGGCTCTTTTATGTTTGACATGGTGGCTCTTTAATGTTAGACATGGTGGCTCTTTAATGTTAGACATGGTGGCTCCTAAATGTTCGACATGGTGGCTCTTTAATGTTAGACATGGTGGCTCTTTACTGTTAGACATGGTGGCTCTTTTATGTTTGACATGGTGGCTCTTTTATGTTCGACATGGTGGTTCTTTTATGTTAGACATGGTGGCTCTTCTATGCTTGACATGGTGGCTCTTTTATGTTTGACATGGTGGGTTTTTATGTTAGACATGGTGGCTCTTTAATGTTTGACATGGTGGCTCTTTAATGTTAGACATGGTGGCTCTTTAATGTTAGACATGGTGGCTCTTTAATGTTTGACATGGTGGCTCTTTTATGTTCGACATGGTGGTTCTTTTATGTTAGACATGGTGGCTCTTTACTGTTTGACATGGAGTCACATATATGTTTGACATAGTGGCTCTTTTATGTTTGACATGGTGGCTGTTTTAAGTTTGACACGGTGGCTCTTTAATGTTTGATATGGTGGCTCTTTAATGTTTGACATGGTGGCTCTTTTATGTTTGACATGGTGGCTCTTTTATGTTTGACATAATGGCTCTTTAATGTTTTACGTGGTGGCTCTTTAATGTTCTTCATGGTAGCTCTTTTATGTTTGACATGGAGTCACGAATATACTTGACATGGTGACTCGTTAATGTTCGACATGGTGGCTCTATAATGTTAGACATGGTAGCTCTTCTATGTTTGACATGGAGTCACGAATATACTTGACATGGTGACTCGTTAATGTTCGACATGGTGGCTCTATAATGTTAGACATGGTGGCTCTTTTATGTTGGACATGGTGGCTCTTTAATGTTCTACATGGTGGCTCTTTAATGTTTGACATGGTGGCTCTTTTATGTTAGACATGGTGGCTCTTTACTGTTTGACATGGTGGCTCTTAAATGTTCGACATGGTGGCTCTTTAATGTTAGACATGGTGGCTCTTTACTGTTAGACATGGTGGTTCTTTTATGTTAGACATGGTGGCTCTTCTATGCTTGACATGGTGGCTCTTTTATGTTTGACATGGTGGGTTTTTATGTTTGACATGGTGGCTCTTTAATGTTTGATATGGTGGCTCTTTAATGTTTGACATGGTGGCTCTTTTATGTTAGACATGGTGGCTCTTTAATGTTTGACATGGAGTCACATATATTTTTGACATGGTGGCTCTTTTATGTTAGACATGGTGGCTCTTTTATGTTTGACATGGTGGCTCTTTAATGTTAGACATGGTGGCTCTTTAATGTTAGACATGATGGCTCTTTAATGTTTGACAGTGCGGCTCTTTAATGTTTGACATGGTGGCTCTTTTATGTTCGACATGGTGGCTCTTTTATGTTAGACATGGTGGCTCTTTTATGCTTGACATGGTGGCTCTTTACTGTTTGACATGGAGTCACATATATGTTTGACATGGTGGCTCTTTAATGTTTGACATGGTGGCTGTTTTAAGTTTGACATGGTGGCTCTTTAATGTTTGATATGGTGGCTCTTTAATGTTTGACATGGTGGCTCTTTAATGTTTGATATGGTGGCTCTTTAATGTTTGACATGGTGGCTCTTTTATGTTAGACATGGTGGCACCTTAATGTAATGATGGCTCTTTAATGTTTGAAATGGTGGCTCTTTAATGTTCGACATGGTGGCTCTTTAATGTTTGACCTGGTGGCACCTTAATGTAATGATGGCTCTTTAATGTTTGAAATGGTGGCTCTTTAATGTTCGACATGGTGGCTCTATAATGTTAGACATGGTGGCTCTTTAATGTTTGACATGGTGGCTGTTTTATGTTTGACATGGTGGCTCTTTTATGTTTGACATGGTGGCTCTTCAATGTTAGACATGGTGGCTCTTTAATGTTTGACCTGGTGGCACCTTAATGTAATGATGGCTCTTTAATGTTTGAAATGGTGGCTCTTTAATGTTCGACATGGTGGCTCTATAATGTTTGACATGGTGGCTCTTTTATGTTTGACATGGTGGCTCTTTTATGTTTGACATAATAGCTCTTTAATGTTTTACGTGGTGGCTCTTTAATGTTCTTCATGGTAGCTCTTTTATGTTTGACATGGAGTCACGAATATACTTGACATGGTGACTCGTTAATGTTCGACATGGTGGCTCTACAGTATAATGTTAGACATGGTGGCTCTTTAATGTTCGACATGGTGGCTTTTCTATGTTGGACATGGAGGCTCTTTAATGTTCGACATGGTGGCTCTTTAATGTTTGACATGGTGGCTCTTTTATGTTAGACATGGTGGCTCTTTTATGCTTGACATGGTGGCTCTTTACTGTTTGACATGGAGTCACATATATGTTTGACATGGTGGCTCTTTTATGTTTGACATGGTGGCTCTTTTATGTTTGACATGGTGGCTCTTTAATGTTAGACATGGTGGCTCTTTAATGTTAGACATGGTGGCTCTTAAATGTTCGACATGGTGGCTCTTTAATGTTAGACATGGTGGCTCTTTACTGTTAGACATGGTGGCTCTTTAATGTTTGACATGGTGGCTCTTTTATGTTCGACATGGTGGTTCTTTTATGTTAGACATGGTGGCTCTTCTATGCTTGACATGGTGGCTCTTTTATGTTTGACATGGTGGGTTTTTATGTTTGACATGGTAACTCTTTTATGTTCGATATGTTGGCTCTTCTATGTTTGACATTGCGCTTCTTTGATGTTTAGCAGTTTTGTTGTGTTTTTAAGGTGTTTTAATAAAAAAATCTTTTTGCACTACTAAGATTCGAAGCCAGGTCGCTACATTAGCATTCCAGTATGTTCGCATCAGGGCTATCTCTTTTCTTGTGGAATTGTGGCCCTTATAATTCAATTCTTACAGCAAGTCAATTGGAGTAAAAAGTTTCTTCAGACATACTTTGGAGTAAAAAGTAAGTCAGATATCTATTTCTCATTTAGCCAGTATCAGTCTCAATTTAAGTTAGCAATATGGTTACGCAATTTAAATCAAGTCGTGTGTGCATTTCTTGGGCACTGTTTTCAACTTGTGATGCAATCTTTATCACAATCGGAATTCAGCCAGTCAGTTTTTTCTCTAGCATTCTTACAATGCATTTCAGGTCGAAAGAGCTGCTTGACCTTTGCAAAAAAGCATGTTTTTCGAATATTTAATCCCTTTAAAATTGAGAAATTTCTTAGCCAAGATGCATGTACCGTCCCAGGAAAATTTCTGATCAAATGGTGCAAGTTTGAAGAAAATCGGTTGAGCCATTTTTTCTGAAATCTATCGCATACCTACCCACATACAGACAACTCATTTTTAGTATATAGGACTAAACTAAACCTGAGCGATGTTTAACAAAGATTGTGGTGAAACTAAAGGTAAGAATCGCTGAAATTTAGATTTCAAATAACTATTTAGCATATGCATGACTTGCAAACTAGAATATTATTTAGCAACCGCGTGTAGCTCGTAAATGCATAAACTTCGCCTCCATTGCCCAGTTTCTGTCCAGATGGCTAACAGCGATAGCTGATCTTTACAGTTTAGCATTCAAATTCCAAACAATGCAGCCTTGTGCGCAATACCCATTTCAAGCAGCCCGCAACTAAGTTTGGGTGTCCAGCCGGCGGATATTTATGCACACACGAATGAATCGTGCGGCCCTCATAAAGCCTGTATTGCCTCTGGACAGCAAACGCTTGTACAGCCAGCAAGACGCATGATGCCTCAGGATCGGTTTTTGGCTCCAGAGCTGATCTCTGCGCTGTGCTGCTGCGCGCTCAGCCTGTCTCTGGCTCTCAGCGCCATCTTCAGCAGCTGCGACCGCCAGCAGGCTCAGTCAGCGGCTGTCACCGATGTTGCCAGGTCGCTGAGTCCCGGCCTGGTGCTCCTGTCTGGCTTGGTCGGTGTGACGGCCGCGTGCAGCTCTGTAGTGACACAAGGTAGCAACGACTCAAGCACTGCTCAGAGACGTCGATTGGCCTTCCAAGTGGCTCAGCACTCGGCTGCCATCATCGCTGTACTACTCACAATATTAGGTTTTGCTAACTCAGCCCAAATAAAAACTGCCAACAAATTGCAGCCGTCAAGGTCGAGCGCTAACGACTCTGTCAATGAGTTCTCGACCAGGTGAGAATTTTGTCTGCTTGTCTGGTCTAAGACTTTCAATCATGAAAAAAACCAAGAATCTTCTAGGTTAATAAATAATAATAACTGCAGGAGGGCAGTGGCCCCGCGGAACAACCAGCGCTGAGTCAATTCTGCCCATTCCACTGACTCCTGAGCGCAAAAGCGCGCCAATACTGTACTCAGGGCACGCACCCATCCACACCCTCACAGAGGTGTACATCGGCCCTGACTTTCCAATAGTCAGGCATGTACCCTTGCTTTGGCTGTCTGATCAGAGATTGAGAAAAAAGATGTAAGCCAGGACAAACAGTAAAGTTTTGTCCATTGGCCATGGACAACTGCTGTAGACTGCTAGCGACGTATTTCGAAATATTCGCCCCCGATTGCATTCCAAATATTGTACTTTTCTTACGCGTTTGGCCACTTTATTCACAACCAAGTGTCCAAATACGAGCTACTTAATAATCTGGGCTTGTTATACTCTCACTAGAATTTGGCGCAAATTCAAATTGGAAATTTCCACAGTGACCCGGTGACCATCCGACCGCCCGAAGCTTGCACTTTCTCGAACTCGAACGGCACTGCCTACGTCTGCGTCGGCCTGGCCGTCATCCTGGCGCTGATCTGCCAGACGGCGCTCTGCTGGCTGTCCAACCGAGACGGCAGATCGGTCACTAACGTGGAAATCGTCGTCGAGAAAGGCCAGCTGGAGCAGCACCAGCAGCAGCTGGACTCGCTGAAGCCGATCGCTGGTGGCCGAATCGGCGCGGCCAACCGCAAGCGCCGTCCACCGACGTCCAGTAGTGCGGCCGCCGCCGCCGCTAAGACACCTTCGTCGTCTGCTGTGTCATCTAGTCGGGCTCAAGATACTCAACAGGATGCCATTGAGGAGGGCGTCGAGGAGACGACCGCTGGTCAAGGATTGCTGGACTAAGAGGCTGGAGCTACGGTGCGATATTATTCAAGTCTGACTCCATGGTCCTCTATGATTCTTAGCTGACAAACTCTTAGGAATCTATCTTAAACTTGTAAGATCCTGCAAAAATTTTATTGGAGGTTAGTTGTTCAAATATTAAATTGAATTGACCCAACAAAATGATCTTGCAAAATGATGTTGGAAGAAATGGCATCCCAGTGAGGCTTCAAAGACGCTCGGATTTACTGCGAGGTACAGAGTCGGTCTCAACTCCATTTTACCAACGTGAAAAATACGACTGCCGCGATCTACACGGTTTCAATGGTTGAGCTTTAATGCTTAACAAGGTGCAAAAATGAAATATTCCAGCTACAAGATCCGTTTCGGATCTGTAAACAAAAGCGTAACTATTCAATAAAAGTTAAATATGATTACATTATAACAACTACAAAGCATATTCCAGAAATTGATTCAATTCCTATTAACTCCGCCGCTTCTGAACTTCTTTGAGGCTTTTCATATTGCGCCAGTTGCGAAATGTAAAAAGGAACCATTTTGCGAAATGTAGGAGCTATCTTTTTAGCTACTCGACTAAGATGCGGATAAATCAAAAGTTGCTTTGGTGATAGCTGAAATCCTGTCATAATGTCAACTAAAGGGTAGATGTGCAACCGACAGCTCAGCCGCAGCTATTGGCATCTGAAGGCTGCGTACGGCTGTTCAGTCCAAGGACTGGGGGGTCGCCACACACACCCTCAACTACCCCAGCTAAAGCTGGCACCCATTTTACAGCTGGGTGAACTGAAGCAATGCAGAGTTAAGTGTCTTGCTCAAGGACACAAATTGTTCAGAGTGATCGAAAATCGAACCCCCGACCTTTTAGTCTTGAGTCCCACGCTCTTAACCACAAGGCTGCATACAACCTCTAACTATTATTTATTGAAAATAAAGTATACACGTTAAATAAAGTATATATGTTTTTCTGTTTATAATTACACCAGTTTCGTATCGTCAGGGAATGAACTTCAAGATTAAACGAATTTAGACTTGCAAAAATATTGTTCACATATGGATATTCGATCGTTTACTATTTAAAACAAAGTTTTTTGTTATTATTGAAGAGTTTAAATAAAAGTAGAGGTTGGAAAAAGTGAAAAAGTTTCAAAATCAGAAATTTTTCGTCCCAAAACGAGTTTCAATGCCAATGAAAAGCTACGTGTAACAAAGAAAAAGTATAACAAAGACAAACCTTCTTATCCGAAATATAATATGAGATAAATGTCGTAAACTTTTCATTACGAGGCTTTTTCAGAAACAAATTCTAAACCTATCGCGACTGACAAGGCCGGCTATTTAGCAACTGGTAATTGGGTTACATTTATTTGGGTCGTAAATAAGTTCGCTTGCGGGTCAACTGTACGTCTGGCGACTTTGGATCAGCCAATCAACGACGAGTGTCGAATGAAAAGCTACATACCGGATGGAAAAGTCACTGATCTGCTATCGAGGATGGACAGTTATGTAGATATTTCAATAAGACCGAACCATTTTGATGCGATAAATAAAGTCAAGGTAAACAAACAAAATGCTAAATTTGAAATATTTGCCTGCATTAGTTTCTGGCCTCTTGGTTCACTCAGAACCGGTAGTTAAATAAATGCGATTCAAATTAGCGCCAACGAAGAATATTGGTAAAACAAATAATAACTGCCTTAAAACACGCAAAAAAATTGTATTACTAACAGACTTCTCTGCGTGTACTTGTTTATCGACGTTGGGCATGAATTTGAATTTGATTTTTATTGAATTCAGCACGACCAAATCAGTAACGCGTTTGTTTTTGATGACTTACGATCGAAAATTGAGCTCAGTACTCTGACTATAGTTTAAGCTGATGCTGTATAAGTTCAGCGCGCCTCAAGCAGTCCTCGAAGTGTCCTCGTCGCTGCCGGAGGACAGCTTGAACAGATCGTTAATGAGCTGTTCATCATCAATGACGGTCACCATCTGGTCATTGTGCATGAGCTGCACCAGCATCTGGGAGACGCGCCGGTTCAATCTGTCTAGAAACTGTCGATGATTTCGTCGGACTTTCGGCAACAGCGACGCCGTCATCCGGTCCAGCATGTCTGTCTGAGTCGCGGACTCCGGCCGCTCCGCCTGCAGCTCTCGCACCATCTTGCGGAGATGCGGATGTTCCATGAGGGACTCGACATCCGACCGGAGCTTGTTGCCAAGGTTGGCTTGAATCTCCGAGCTGACGAACTGCTTGATGGCTGACCACTCGGCGCTGATCGGCCCGCCGATGTCGTGCAGTCGAGTGTCGAGCTGCTTGGCCAGGTCCTGGCGAAGCTGCTCATTTTGCAGCCGCTTCTGCACCGCCAAGCTGCTGCTCCTGCTGGCGTCTCCAGCTGCCGAGGACCTGTTGGTGGCGCGGGAGTTGCCGCTGTTGTTGTTGTTATGGTTGCTGCTGCACCGGCTGCTGCAGTCCCCGCAGCTGCTGTTGCCGTCAGCGTGGTCTTCAGCGCTGTCTGTCTGCTTAGTGCTGCACAGCAGCTTGATGAGGATCGGCTCGGCTGTTGGCATGCCGACGCTTGACTCGGATTCGTCCAGCTGCAGTCTGACAGTCAGGGAGTCTGCCGGCATGAATGACGAGGGCCGCTGCTACGCAACAACTGCCACTTTTAGCTGTCAAATAGGGGAAAGCTTGCAGACTTGGCAGTCTTGACTGGGCGCTTTGTCCATAGACTGTTCTGGGTTGCTGATCACGGCTCTATAGATAGCTTGAGAATCATGCGCATCTGTATGCTCGCATGATAGTAAATTCATCAGTTTTGACAAAGTTAAGGGAACCACAATACCAATACAAAACACAAAAACTATGGTCCCGTGACTATAGCAGCCAGAAATAATCTATAACCTAGTGGTCAGCGGGTTGGACTCGCGACTTGAAGGTTGGGGGTTCGATTCCCGATCCCACAGAACGATTTTTGTCCTTGAGTAAGACTCAACTCTGCATTGCTTCAGTTCATTAGCTGGGGTAATTGAGGATGTGTGTGGCGACCCCCCAGTCCCTGGAGCCGTACGCAGCCTTCAGATGCGCCGTGCAATAGCTGCGGCTGAGCTGTCGGTTGCACATCTGCCCGTTGGGGCAGGTGTAATCAATTATTATTATTATTATCAATAATCTTAAATCACCATATGAGCCAATCGCTATCTACAGTGTATGCAATGCTAAAAAATATATTTCATAGTCCAGCATGTTTAATACTAATCTTTAGAAGATGAAGCTGATTTGCATTTAGCACGAGCCCCAGATATTTTCGTCGTCCCAGATAGTCGTCCTTGAAACAGTTAGAGAACGATATAAAGTCTAACATGAGCGTGAAAATTTGTAGAAAAAAGAACATAAAAACCATAGCAACTACTAAAAGAAGCCTCGTAGCTTTGATACGAGTACAAGAAGTACAGCCGCCTTCTGCAGATGAAAATCCTGACCCTTTTAACTCTTTTGCGCTTTCACAATGAATTTAATAAGTTGAAAGTCAGGGCTGCTGTACATCCTGTGTTCAGGAGTGAGCGAAATGTGCAGACTTGCCGTCAGCTCTGGCTGTAGGACAATGTCAATTGTTTGAAGATATGCTATGGGTCGGATGGAGGAGATGACAGTCCTATGGTCTCATCATCTGGGGCTCAGCCAGGAATCCATAGACTAAGGCCATAGACAAAATGACACCGATTAGAAATCAGGTTAGACAGGGGCAGCCGAATTTGGACATAACAATAGATAAACTCATGCCCTCCATGGCTCTATACTTCCTCGTCAAAAAATACAGACCGCACAACGCAGAAAGACTAAGGACCCATTCGCTGTATGCAAGGATAACTATGAGAGTGTCTCTTGCCTAATAGCGAATAAACGGTTTAAAAGCAGCAAGACAATTGTCAGAATTGACTGCCTCATGTCTACGAGCTAACTTAACCAGGTTTCACAAGCGTCTAACTATAATTGCCCGCTGCTCAAGCTAGATCGCAAAGACGGTAAGCCACTTGTCTATGGCGTCATCATCAATCAATTTGAGCTCGTAACGACCCTGTGGTGTCTCTTTATTAGTCTCAAAATGGCATAGTCTCTCACCAAAAATAATTTGTTTCTATCAAACATTGCTAGCCACCGTGATGTCAACTAATTATCTTAGCAGTGATCTGCAGCAGTTTCAGTTGGCCTCGTACGAGGTGGACTCTAATCAGGCATGTCGTCGGGGCTATCACCTGCTGAGGATTCCTTGCGAGGAGTTTCACAGGCTTGTACAGTCTCAGGAGCAGGAGCAACAGGAGCAGCAGGAGCAGCCAATAAAATCGCAGTCGCCGGACCGGCAGTCTCCCGATCCGCTCATGATCGACTCTCTGACCTCGTGCACCATCAGAACTCCGCCGCAGCCTCCGCCTTATCTGCCCAGACGCAGGCGCTCGATGGACCGGGCCATCTACCAGCGGATGCGGGCGATTCTCTGCGAGGCCGGCGAGCCAGACGAGGATGTTGAGGAGGCCGCGGCGGCGCTGCTGTCCAGCGGTGGCGGCGATCGGGTGAGCTTTGCTCCGGACATTCAGGAGGAGGACGAGGAGGAGGAGGAGGAGGAGGAACAGAGCGAAGAAGCCGAAGTTGATGAAGAGGAGTCATCGGCCGATGACGAGGAAACTCTCGAGGATGAAGACGATGAGGAAGCCAACGAGGAGGCTGAGGCCGAGGACGCGGACGAGGCGTGCACCGAGTCGATCATTGCCGCCGCCAGGAGAGGCAGCTCCAGCTCGCTGATGCAGCAGCGCCGAGCTGTTGACACTCGCGGCAGCAGCGTCAGCGACAGCTGCGGGATCATCGAGGGCGAGATGACGTCAACAGCTGGCTATCGGATTTTCTCCGGAGACGAGGCCGCCACCGGTGAGCATCCCGATTGAACTTCTCTGAGTACTTCTTGTGTATGGATTGAAAAAAGGCAGGGGAACTCAACGACAACGCGTCCGACTATCGCATCTTGAGGCTCTTGAGGGGCTCCTCATCCGCTCCTTCGCTCTCCTCCTCTGCTCACCACTTCCTCAGCCTCCACTCCTACCTGCAAAACATTCAGCTGCACCAAGACCATCCTCAGCCGCTCCGCCAAGTTGTGAAGGACCTTCACACATCCTGTGTCCAAGGGCATCTTCTCATGAGCGGCCCAAATAAAGTGATTCCGAAACAGCCTCTTCTCATCGACTGCTCGGAGCTGTCCCTATCCAGGACCCTATCCATCCAGGACTATCTCCACTATTGGCGAACTAATTCTCATTTCCAACTGAATCGATCAATAAAAACAAAAATCGCCAGATAGCAATGGAACCAATCACCATAGGGTTTACCTGTTCTCTTCAACGATAAAGGGTCTACCGATTGTGCCTAATTTTTCATGTTTTCTTTCTGAGCTGAGCATTGGGGTTGACCATCATAGCTGAGAATCTCACGGCAACCCAAGCCCCTTGGGTGACAAATTTCGTGTCCTTGCTCTCTAGCAGTTTATCAACTGAACAAATCCTCCAAGTGCACTGGTGCCTAATGGGAGATTGTTGATTATTGCTAGCTTTTCTTGAATCAACTGCTATTGATCCTTATTATTTACCTGTTGATTAAGTTTCGCCAGTAAGCCAATATCACCAATACTTGACAATCGCTCCGCAGCTTACACCGATAACGAGATTAGGGCTGCTCTGTCATTTGAACAAACTCAGTTGCTCAAGCAGCAGCAGCAGCAGCAGGGCACAGCGGCGAGCCAGGACCGCACCATGCAGGCTGCCACAGTTGAGCAGAGCACCTGCAGATCAATACTGAAGAATGGCAATGGAAGGCGGTGCTTCACGGCGGAATCCAGCGAGTTGGTGAGCGATAAGTCAGAGTTGAGCTGCATTCACTAAACCTAAATGATCTTCCTTGCTGGCAAACCCAATGGTCAGCTTTCCAATTAACCAAACTACTCAAGGATGAAGTAATTACCTACTCACTCAAACTACTCAAGGATGGTGTAATTACCTACTCACCTAAACTACTCAATGCGATCTAATTACCTACTCACTCAAACTACTCAAGGATGATCTAATTACCTACTCACTCAAACTACTCAAGGATGATCTAATTACCTACAAATTCAAACTGCTCAAAAAGATGTTGGCCAATTACCAACCCAACAATCCGCCGCAGGCGTCCCGACCGGGCCGCACAGTGGACGCGGACGCCGCCAGCGCCTCGATGCTGACGCACAGCACCTACGACTCCGCAATGTCGCGAATGCGCGCTCGCCAGTCAGAGCTGACCCGCTGCGTGCTGCTCGAGCAGCAGAAGGAGCGCGAACTGCAGGCCATGCGTTCGGGCGCCACTGCCGGCGTCGCCGGAGCTGGAGTGGAACCCGGGCTGGAGGCGGCCATGCAGCACCGTCGGGCGGCTCTGGAGGGAATTGCGGCCGCCGCGGAGGCGACCGGCTCAGACTATGGCGACAACGGAGACGATGAGAGGCGGGCCGCGGTGCAGCAGCAGAGGAGCAACGGAGTCGGCCCAGCAGCTGCTGCTGAAGGCTGGGATTTTGACGTTCCGGCTGCGTTGAAGGGTGAGAGAGAGATAGGGATACGTTCGATCGATTATTGATCCCAATTGATTTATTGATCCCAATAGATTTATTGATCCCAATAGATTTATTGATCCCAATTGATTTATTGATCCCAATTGATTTATTGATATCAACAGATTTAATTATTGATCCCAATAAGTTTATTAATCCCCTTATGTTATTGATCCCAGTAGATTATTGATCCCATATGTTATTGATCCCCAGTAGATTATTAATCCCTAGAAGTTTATTGATCCCCATTCTGTTATTGATCTCACTGTGTTTTTGACGATATTATGTTATTAATCCCATTACATGTATGTTATTGATCCCAATCGGTTACCCATTCCTCCCCCCGCCCAAAGGCGTGGACTCAGCCGCGATGCCGCCAGTGCCGGTGCCCGAGGCGACACCGACCGCCGCCCGCCGCCGAGTGCAGCTGACGGGCCTGAGCGGCCTGTGCCGGGATCGCCGCCCCCTTGTCGCCAAAGGCCGCGACATTCAGGCCAGGGCCGGGCCGGACTTTGCCGGGGTGGCAGCCGCCGCCGCAGCCGCCGCCTCGGCCGGCGGTCGATTTGGCCGGATGCCGTCGGTGACTGAGCGGCTGTACACCACCGAGGCGCCATACAATTTGAACTCGGCGGAGGCTCGCCTGTTTCGGAGGGTGTTCTGCCGAGCTCTGGATCCCAGCTTGCTGCTGTCCGCCAGGGCTGTGTGACTGCCGACTGGCTGTGCAAGCGAAACTGTGCCAATTCGTTTTTGTTTGTATGCTCCTTCAGGTGTGGGTTGATGGCTAAACCTTCAGGCGCGGGCTGATGGCTGAACCTCAGGTTTGGGCTGATGGCTAAACCTTCAGATGTGGGTCGATGGCTGAACCTTCAGATGTGGTTCGATGGTTGAACCTCAGGTTTGGGCTGATGGCTAAACCTTCAGATGTGGGCTGATGGCTAAATCTTCAGGTGTTGGCTGATGGCTAAACCTTCAGGTGTGGGTTGATGGCTGAACCTTCAGGTGTGGGTTGATGGCTGAACCTTCAGATGTGGGTCGATGGCTGAACCTTCAGATGTGGGTCGATGGCTGAACCTTCAGATGTGGTTCGATGGTTGAACCTCAGGTGTGTGTTGATGGCTAAATCTTCAGGTGTGGGTTGATGGCTAAATCTTCAGGTGTGGGTTGATGGCTAAATCTTCAGGTGTGGGTTGATGGCTGAACCCTAAGATCCTTCAGGTGTGGGCTGATGGCTAAATCTTCAGGTGTGGGTTGATGGCTGAACCCTAAGATCCTTCAGGTGTGGGCTGATGGCTAAATCTTCAGGTGTGGGCTGACGGCTAAACCTTCAGGTGTGGGTTGATGACTGAACCTTCAGGTGTGGGCTGACGGCTAAACCTTCAGGTGTGGGTTGATGGCTAAATCTTCAGATGTTAGCTGATTAGCTGATAGCTAAACCCTATAATTCTACACCTGTCGCTCATGGGCAATTCAGGTGGTTTTAGACACCCCCTGGTCCCTAAGCATCGCATCATTGCAAATAAAGATCCAGTTAACACAGAACACAAATGAATTTATTGAGAAAAAATCCGAAAAATATCACCACTATAAGTTCTAAAGCTCCTAAAAAATGTTTTTTTACGTCATTTCCAACCCCAATGCCTCAGCCAAGCGGCTAAACCAACATTTTGAACTAAACTGCCAGAGCGTTCTATTAGAGCAATTGTTTTTAGACTGTCCACCAAGCATTCCAGTTCTATTACAGAAGTCCACAATTTGTAAGGATATTTTTATGTTTCGCGCTACCGCGCATTGCTTGGAGCCCCACGTTCGCTGAGAAATTATTTTTTATTACGTTTTAATGCCTAGTTGAGGTCTCAACTCGTAAAAGTCCGTCTCAGTGAATTATTGAATTGGCACTTGTTGATTTCTTTCCCAGCGCTTGTCACGTAGCACGTGAGAAATAATTGATGAGACTTAAAGACTCAAAGCAGAAAATCTCTATTAAATCAACAAGATTCAAAATCACACAACAATCACAAAAAGAAATTATTTCTATACGTATCACATTGATTTCAAAAGACGATTTAAATCTGGAATAGAACAACCTCAAATGGAAGTCTCACCCTGAGATAGTACAGACTCAAACAGAAGTCTCACCCTGAGATAGATAGTACAGCCTCAAACCGAAATCTCACCCTGAGATAGATAGCACAGCCTCAAACAGAAGTCTCACCCTGAGATAGTACAGACTCAAACAGAAATCTCACCCTGAGATAGATAGTACAGCCTCAAACCTAAATCTCACCCTGAGATAGATAGCACAGCCTCAAACCTAAATCTCACCCTGAGATAGATAGTACAGCCTCAAACCTAAATCTCATCCCGAGATAGATAGCACAGCCTCAAACCTAAATCTCACCCTGAGATAGATAGTACAGCCTCAAACCTAAATCTCATCCCGAGATAGATAGTACAGCCTCAAACCTAAATCTCATCCCGAGATAGATAGCACAGCCTCAAACCTAAATCTCATCCCGAGATAGATAGCACAGCCTCAAACCTAAATCTCATCCCGAGATAGATAGTACAGCCTCAAACCTAAATCTCACCCTTAGATGGCACACCAAGTTAATTTTTTTTAGATAGAAACAATCGACAATAAAAATATTCATAAGGATTTCACAAACACTAGAGGCGATAAGGGAGATGTACACAAACAAATCTCAATGTTGCACTGATGATTTATTGTTTATTTTAAATTTTCCTTATAAAATACTCGTACTAAGGAGTATATATCAACAGTCAGGATGGGGCAATAGACAACAAGATTTTAGACAGACAGTTAGTTGAACACGGGTAAAACTAGAAGAAGTTTTAACGTTATTATCATTCAGAAATACAAATCAGCAATGCAAAGAAGTCAAGCAGTAAATAGAACGACAGAACCTATCATAACAATTAATTAATATTACTAACAGCCTAGTTACACCTTAACTACTTCAAGTATCTAGATGCTTACAAAATGCCGTGTCAGGTACATGCATTTTAATTCAGGGGTTTTGAACTCAAACATTAACAGATGCAAAAGCAGAGAAAACAACAGAGATACTTCAACTCGAAACTCAAGGGACGATTCTTAGAAATTTTTTATAGAGCGATTCTTAGAAAACTGTTGATAAGACGATCCTTAGAAACTGGCTTATAAAGCGATTCTTAGAAAATGGCCTATAGGAAGATTCTTAGAAACTGGCTTATAAAGCGATTCTTAGAAAATGGCCGATAGGAAGATTCTTAGAAACTGGCTTATAAAGCGATTCTTAGAAAATGGCCGATAGGAAGATTCTTAGAAACTGGCTTATAAAGCGATTCTTAGAAAATGGCCGATAGGAAGATTCTTAGAAACTGGCTTATAAAGCGATTCTTAGAAAATGGCCGATAGGAAGATTCTTAGAAACTGGCTTATAAAGCGATTCTTAGAAAATGGCCGATAGGAAGATTCTTAGAAACTGGCTTATAAAGCGATTCTTAGAAAATGGCCTATAGGAAGATTCTTAGAAACTGGCTTATAGAGCGATTTTCAGAAAATGGCCTATAGGAAGATTCTTAGAAACTAGCTTATAGAGCGATTCTTAGAAATCGGTTTATAGAGCGATTCCTAGAAAACTGTTTATAGGACGATTCTTAGAAACTGGCTTATAGGAAGATTTTTGGAAAATGGCAGATTGGGATAATTCTTAGAAATCTGTTTATAGAGCGATTCCTAGAAAACTGTTTATAGGACGATTCTTAGAAACTGGCTTATAGGAAGATTTTTGGAAAATGGCAGATTGGGATAATTCTTAGAAATCTGTTTATAGGACGACTCTTAGAAAATAGTTAATTGGGACGATTCTTAGAAAATGGCTCGTTGAGACGATTAGAAAATGTTTTATTTATAGGAAGATTCTTAGAATGGCTTAGCTTATTATTATGGCCTATAGGTTTTGCTAGGTAAGTGAAATAATAAACAACAAAAAAACATGTTCCGCCCAGAGTCCCCCAAACATACAGCCTACGGCTTCGAAGGCGTGGTGGCGGCGCTAGGCGGATTCGAACCCGGGCCGCCGCCGCCAGCAGCCAGAGCGGCAGAAGCGGCGGCGGAGTCGACGCTGCCATCGCTGGACTCCAAGGATTTTAGCAGCCGGAACAGGCCAGCAGCCTCCCGGATGCGGTTGAACTCGATGCAGAAAGCCTGCACCTCGATGTAGATATTCTTGACGTCAATAATCTTATTGCGGATCAGCGACTGCAGGAACACGCACACCAGCCTGACCAGCCTGTTCTGCATGTACTTGTCCTTGGTTGACTCGCACGACGATATGCAGTTGCTGATGTACAGGTGGATGAACTCCGCAGGCAGTTCAACACTGGTTGTCAGGCGGTTGACAACCTCCATGCTGTGCAGGGACATCTCCATGTTCACTAGGACAGAGAAATAGTCCGTGACTTGGGGCGAGCTGGCCTTCATCAGGGTGAGCAGCACCTCGATAGCAACCAGGGGATTGTGCTCAACCAGTTCGGGCAGCCGGGATGGAGACATGCCGCTTAGGCTGATCAGCTTGGGATCCTGGGAGATGGCCTCGTTTAGCTGGCGAATCTGCGACTGTTGCAGAGTCTGCTTGAAGGCCCGCACCATCAGCTTCCGGGTCTCGGCTGGGAGGATAGGGGTTGGGTGAGATTCTCAGGTGAGGTTGGGTGAGATTCACAGGTGGGGTTGGGTGAGATTAGACGAGGTTGGGTGAGATTCTCAGATGGGGTTGGGTGAGATTCTCAGATGGGGTTGGGTGAGATTCTCAGGTGGGGTTGGGTGAGATTCTCAGGTGATGTTGGGTGAGATTCGACACCTGTAGCATTTTAGCAGCTTAGAAAATAACTAGTTTGACCTTCAAATGTCACTCACCCCCGGAAGAGCCGCTCTGGCACATAGAGGCGTCCCACTGAGCGGTGTGCTCAAGGCCAGTCGGCGACATCCACACGAGTTCGTCCTCGATCCCGACGCTGTGCAGCGGCGGCGCCAGCAGGAGAAACTCCGGCCGCAGGTGAGATCGGACAGCTGCCTGGTCACCAGTGAGCAGCGAGTCCAGCACCTGGCGCTGGGCCTCCGCAGAGCTGCCCGAGCCGCTGTAAGATTCCATCGAGGCCAGACGGCGCTCGGGATCGGACAGGACGCACGGCATAGCAACCCGACTCACCACCGGCATCTCCTTGGCCCGCTCCGCGTATGGGCTTTCTAGGAAACTCAGGTCCAGCTCGCTGGGAATCACGTTGGGCGGGAATACACTGTTGGCTATCTGCGGTGATTTGGGGATAATTTATGGCGTCTGAATGATGATTTATGGTTTCTGAATGATGATTTATGGTTTTTGAATGATGATTTATGGTTTCTGAGTAATGATTTATGGTTTCTGAATTATGATTTATGGTTTCTGAATGATGATTTATGGTTTTTGAATGATGATTTATGGTTTCTGAGTAATGATTTATGGTTTCTGAATGATGATTTTTTGTTTCTGAATGATGATTTATGGTTTCTGAATGATGATTTATGGTTTCTGAATGATGATTTATGGTTTCTGAATGATGATTTATGGTTTCTGAATGATGATTTATGGTTTCTGAATGATGATTTATGGTTTTTGAATGATGATTTATGGTTTCTGAGTAATGATTTATGGTTTCTGAATGATGATTTATGGTTTTTGAATGATGATTTATGGTTTCTGAGTAATGATTTATGGTTTCTGAATGATGATTTTTTGTTTCTGAATGATGATTTATGGTTTCTGAATGATGATTTATGGTTTCTGAATGATGATTTATGGTTTCTGAATGATGATTTTTTGTTTCTGAATGATGATTTATGGTTTCTGAATGATGATTTATGGTTTCTGAATGATGATTTATGGTTTTTGAATGATGATTTATGGTTTCTGAGTAATGATTTATGGTTTCTGAATGATGATTTTTTGTTTCTGAATGATGATTTATGGTTTCTGAATGATGATTTATGGTTTCTGAATGATGATTTATGGTTTCTGAATGATGATTTATGGTTTCTGAATGATGATTTATGGTTTCTGAGTAATGATTTATGGTTTCTGAATGATGATTTATGGTTTCTGAGTAATGATTTATGGTTTCTGAATGATGATTTATGGTTTTTGAATGATGGTTTATGGTTTCTGAGTAATGATTTATGGTTTCTGAATGATGATTTATGGTTTTTGAATGATGATTTATGGTTTCTGAGTAATGATTTATGGTTTCTGAATGATGATTTATGGTTTCTGAATGATGATTTATGGTTTTTGAATGATGATTTATGGTTTCTGAGTAATGATTTATGGTTTCTGAATGATGATTTTTTGTTTCTGAATGATGATTTATGGTTTCTGAATGATGATTTATGGTTTCTGAATGATGATTTATGGTTTCTGAGTAATGATTTATGGTTTCTGAATGATGATTTATGGTTTCTGAATTATGATTTATGGTTTCTGAATGATGATTTATGGTTTTTGAATGATGGTTTATGGTTTCTGAGTAATGATTTATGGTTTCTGAATGATGATTTATGGTTTTTGAATGATGATTTATGGTTTCTGAGTAATGATTTATGGTTTCTGAATGATGATTTATGGTTTCTGAATGATGATTTATGGTTTTTGAATGATGATTTATGGTTTCTGAGTAATGATTTATGGTTTCTGAATGATGATTTTTTGTTTCTGAATGATGATTTATGGTTTCTGAATGATGATTTATGGTTTCTGAATGATGATTTATGGTTTCTGAATGATGATTCTTGGATTTTGATGATGATTTATAGTTTCTGAATGATGATTTATGGTTTCTGAATGATGATTTTTTGTTTCTGAATGATGATTTATGGTTTCTGAATGATGATTTATGGTTTCTGAATGATGATTTATGGTTTCTGAATGATGATTTATGGTTTCTGAATGATGATTCTTGGATTTTGATGATGATTTATAGTTTCTGAATGATGATTTATGGCTTCTGAATGATGATTTATGGCTTCTGAATGATGATTTATGGCTTCTGAATGATGATTTATGGTTTCTGAATGATGATTTATGGTTTCTGAATGATGATTTATGGTTTCTGAATGATGATTTATGGTTTCTGAATGATGATTTTTTGTTTCTGAATGATGATTTATGGTTTCTGAGTAATGATTTATGGCTTCTGAATGATGATTTATGGCTTCTGAATGATGATTTATGGCTTCTGAATGATGATTTATGGCTTCTGAATGATGATTTATGGTTTCTGAATGATGATTTATGGTTTCTGAATGATGATTTATGGTTTCTGAATGATGATTTATGGTTTCTGAATGATGATTCTTGGATTTTGATGATGATTTATAGTTTCTGAATGATGATTTATGGCTTCTGAATGATGATTTATGGCTTCTGAATGATGATTTATGGCTTCTGAATGATGATTTATGGCTTCTGAATGATGATTTATGGCTTCTGAATGATGATTTTTAGTTTCTGAATGATGATTTCGGTTTCTGAATGATGATTTTTAGTTTCTGAATGATGATTTTTGGTTGCAGATATATGATTTATGGCCTCGAAATGATTAATGAAACACTGACTCATGCATTTCAAGATGACAGACACCAACAGTTTTACAAACCTGCTGAGGGGTTTTCTTCAAGAGTTCCCTAGAAGGCTGGCCGCTGGCGTGGGTGCTCTGCAGCAGGCTGTACAAGAACACGCGCTCCTGCAGCGGCAGGCAGGGAACGCGAAAATGCCTCGTATCGTTCTCGTCCGATCGCATGGCGTAAACAAACGCGGGTTGAAATGGGTTCACATTGGGCGGGTCAACTCGGGTCAACTCCAAGAGCAGGTAGAGAGCCACCAGCTGTTGCATCCGATTAGGCAGCAGATCGGGGTTCTGCAGGAGCAACACCTGGCGAAGAGAATGCGAGATGAGAATGCAAAAACTGTCGGTGTTCATTTTTAACCTCACTTCCGTTCACCCACCTCCCTTCCCCCACCTCCCTTCACCACCTCCATTCACCCACCTCCCTTCACCACCTCCATTCACCCACCTCCCTTCACCACCTCCCTTACCTACCTCCCTCCACCACCTCCCTTCACCCACCTCCCTTCACCCACCTCCTTTCATCCATCATTCCATCTCCCTTCATCCACCTCCCTTTACCCACCTCCCTTCACTGACCTCCCTTCACAACCTTTCACCCACCTGCCTTTAACAATTGAACACAAATTCTACCATTAAAGTATTAAAAATGGCATATGAAGCATTCTTCTACTTACCAAAGCAGTGCCAACCTTGAATCCATCTTGTTTAGTAAAATACTTCTGCACTTGCTGACCAATGTTTTCAAAAGTATTATTGGCACACTGGTCCAAAGTAAGCAGGCTAAAAGTTTTGTGAGGAAAGAAATTTTTTTAAAATAATTTTATTTTCCTTTCACATTGGCACTAGTATTACACAATATGTAGTTAGGAATATTCAACTAACAAATCTTAGAAAAATTTAAAGATTGTTACTTTGATACTATATTTTTTAATTACTATTTTGGCTAAATTCAACCTTTATAAGTTCTATATTGCAATATTAACAATAATATAATTAATAATAATAATTATTATAATAATAATTGATTATATCTGCCATAATAAGCAGATGTGCAACCAACAGCTCAGCCATAGCTATTGCATGGCACATCTGAAGGCCATATATAGCTGTTCAGTCCAAGGACTAGGGGGTTGCCACATACACCCTCAATTATCCCAGCTAATACTAGCACCCATTTTATAGCTGGGTGAACTAAAGCAATGCAGAGTTAAGTGTCTTGCTCATACATGCGCAACCTCCAAAATTTTGTTGGCTGTGCGACTTAGTTTTAACAAAAATGCGACGCAATTTTGGGTAGACGGCAGGAGTAACTATGAGTGTCTTATAAGGGCTTAATGCCTCATCATATAATTAGTACTACATCTGTTTTTTTTGGGCTGGGCATTTTTGCAACTCACCTTGGTTGGCCAATGGCCGCCAAATCAGTCAGCCGGATCGGCCGACTCAGCCGACTGTTGCGCATGTATGGTCTTGCTCAAGGACAAATTGTTCCAGTAGGATTCAGGAATTTAACCCCTAACCTTTTAGTCATAAGTCTAACACTTTGACCTCTAGGCTACACACACATGCGCAACAGTTGGCCGAGTCGGCCGATTCGGCCGACCGATTTGGCAGCCAACCAAGGAAGTTGCAAAAATGCCCACTCGAAAAAATACCAGTGTAGTACTAAGTAGCTGACGAGGCATTTTGCCTTAATAAGACAGTCATAGTTACTCGTGCCGTTTACCCAAAGTTGCGTTAATTTTGCATTAAGGGTTTTTTTTACATGTAAGTTGCATTTTTGGCCAAAAACTATGTCACATTTTTGTTAAAACTAAGTCGCATAGCCGACCAAATTTTGGAGGTTGCGCATGTATGAGGCTACAACCCCCTTTTGCAAACTTTAAGAAATGAAATTTTGAATCCAAGTGAAATTGGTTTGGTTATCTTTATTGCTATCTAAGATAGACATGGTTCTATAATAAAAAAGAAACTAGACATAAAAGCTATTGGCAAGAAAATATTGTTTCTAATATTATTAAAGCTTTAAAATGATAGATTTACTTAAAATTGTTATTTAAAAGTATTAGCTATAAATATACATACATTTTTAATAAAATATATAATTATACTTTTAGGCTAAATGCCTCTCTAGTCTCTAGACATATATATATACATCTAAGATAAATATTTGTCAAGAAACCTACATATATAATAGAATATAGATCAGGTTTAGATCTCAAAAGTAAAAAAACCTGCCTAAATATTGTTTCTAGATTCAATATATTTGAAATACCCATAGTTATCAATAGCCAAAATTTAATCCAAGATATAAAACTTAGAGTTGTTAAAAACAAGCTTTGATTTTTTGCTTTTAGGTTTTTCAAGCCTTTTTTAATTAGGCCTAGGCCATAGTGCGGAAGGACGGGTATATGCCAGAAATCTCCGTTGTACACAGGGATCGCCTGTCGTACATGTTGTACATCGCTAATTTTTGGGGGGCGCTATGTCGTACACTGTCGTACACTTGTCAATGTCATACGACTCATACGTGAAGTATAGACATAGTTAGTATTCCTTTGATGGACAATCGGACACCAGTACCAGATACTTGTAGTCTCGTAACTAACTCATAACGTCATTGTTAACGTATTGTGTTGAAGCAAAGAAGTAAAAATTCAATAGTTGCACTTTTCCACTCAAAGGGTAATTTAAATTATCAGTATTATATTCGTACAAACTCTTAAATTCAATTTTATTGGTGCAAAACTATACTTGACATTGCAAGCAGAAAAGTACAATATATCTGTTGTTTTACTTTGCATATTAAAAAAACGCAATATCAAGAATTTCCCGCACCTACCCACATATTCAAAAAGTTGACTTTTTATTTATTGCCAATTTCATGTAAATGCCACTATTTTTGTCATACAGCACTTCCTTAAACTCTAACTCTGTCGTACAACACTAGTACCATTTTCCAATCCCTGTCGTACTGTCATACAACAGGCCGAAATGAAAATTTACCTTCCATCGTATACAGAAATCCTTCCGCACTATGGGGCCTAGGGTTTAAGCAACTTATATTTATAAAAAATTTCAATTAGGAGTTATAACTATAGACAAATGAGCACAAGGGACTATATATTTATTAAAGTAAAATATCATTGTCTTTCTAATAAGGCTTTAGACTTTTCAAAAACTAATAACAATCATAATGATTGACTGAATCATTTGAGAAAAACCTCTAATAATAAGCAAAAACTTGGAAAAAACAAAACAATAAACTTCTTTTATGCCTAATAAGGTCCTTCTATTGGTTATAATATTAGGGAAAAATATTTGCAAAAATATGCTATGCAAAGAAAACTAACAAAATTTAAAAAATGTCAAGTGGCCCACACATATTACTCATACATACCACATTCTTGAATATGCGAGATGTCCTATGTAACAAAACACTTTTTAGTTATTTTGACACCCTTATGCAATAATTATTTTACATTTATAAACTTTTACAAGCATTTTAAAAAGCCTTTATTAATTGTAATTTGCTTTAACTTGTCTTAGCTATAAAGAGATGTTTGCTAAATTTGCCTAGATTGTTACCAAATTTGCTTTTGCCAAAATTGTTTATGTTAAATTTCTGTTGCCGAATTTGTTTGTCACTGAATTTGCATGCATCTAACATAGGTCTAAAGGCTATTAACTAAGTAGCTACTTTATACTGCACCTGTTGAGCTTGCTAGCATGGGGATTGGCACAGCTTGCACATTTTTAATCATAGGCCAAATTGATATGACTTTAGTGAATTGATCCAATAGCCAATAACAATACCCAACACATTGAATTGCTTTGTAAATGATTCATTAAGCAATTTGTTTAGCAGGGCATTAAATATCTTAATATAACTAATTATAAAAGGGAATTAGATTCTTAATTGGCTGAAAATAAGAAGATTTAGACATTTAAAATCCTTAAGTTCAAGGAAAGTTCAAGGAAAAATTTAAGAACTGGATAAGGGGAAAAAGGTCTAAGGAGACCACATACCAGATTTTTAAAAATGCTCTCACCCTCAGTGATGTCTGTCACATGTCACGGACATCACTGGCGGTGAGAATAGTTTTAAAAATGCTTATGGAGGGCAATTACTAAAGTATACACTAAAACAAGCTATAATAATGATACAAAACCATAAGTACTTACCTCATCAAATTACCCAACTCTTTAGAGCTTAAAGTCATGACCTTTAAATATTTCGATTTGTTTTTTTTTTAAACTAAAAAATGTTTATGTTGAGCTTTCAATTTTTGGTTCTAATAATAAACACAACAATTTAATGCTAACGTGAATGGTGCACCTGCTGCAAAAATCATGATGATGATTTGTACATATTTTTCTTCAAAAATTAACTGCATTTAAAATTGTTTTACGGTTAAAACAAATTTGCTATGCATATAAAGAATCTCGGACTGCTGAGGTATTCAAACTTTAAAAACAGATAGTCGTGGGAGTAAATAACTGATTTCAGATGCTACTGCTTTTATGATTTGCTTTAAGATTTTCTGCAGGCTTGCCAACATTAAATTCAAATTACCGTTTAACTTGTAATTTTTAACCGATGTCCCACCCACGACTCACGGGCACCAACCAATGTTATTGTTATACTACTTACTACTAATAGTAGCGTTTTAGTTTTAGCAAGATATATTTCTGATGGTATGGTAGGTTACTCAGAGCTAAGAAAAATCTAAAATCTCTGCTTATAAGTATCTAGTGAGTTTCGGAAGACAAATTTGGCCCTCAAAGGCTTGTAATTAAAGGCGCTACTTTTAGCGTTGCTGTTTATAAATGAGGGAGGGAAAATTCGCGGCTTATTTGCGTATGTACGTGCAGTGTTTCGAATTTTTAATAGCAAATTAATAGTACCACTGGGTGCGATACTAGATATGTGGTAAGAAATTTGGGTTTACATCTACACGTAGCAACTGTCATATCTCATGTGTTAATTTCAAGTTGCGTTGAGAAGATATGTAGACCGTCATCGATGGGAGTTTGAGGAGTTATGGCGAGTAAAAGTTAGAAAATTAACGAAGAAATTCTATATCCACTCAAGTCCCGAAATGTGAAGGATTAAAGAAGAGTAATACAAAAAGGACACAAAAACTGGGGTTTTCGTCTAAGTTTTCGTCAGAAGCTGCAGAGTTTTCACTGGGGATCTGGCGGTGTTGCATAAACTCTGCATGTACATTCGTATTAAAATTGGAAAAAAATCCCAACCGATGGCAGCTGAGCAAATCGGTCCACGGTCCAACCAAAAAGCTCAGCGTTCGCTAAAATATAAATAATACGATAATATTCAGATGCAATAATATTTGTACAAAAATGTAACAAAAATGTAATAATACTCGCAAAAATCTGGCGAAAATTCTTTTGCGATATCGCCCCACAACCAGCGCTGAGGCAGTTCCTCCCATTCCACTGACTCTCCTGATGCACATACAAGCAAGCTAATATTATACGAGCGTACACAGTCACGTCTAACACAAAGCTCACACAAGGTGTACAGCGGCCCTGACTGTCTTTCTAATCATCAGGCATGTACACTCCCTGTGCTTTATTGGGGGTTGGCCCTCATGGCGACAAAACACACATGGCCAATTTTTCGTTTCACAACCCCAAATGCGGTTGCGCAGGGAATCAATAAACCAGAGGTCATGGAGCGAGAGCCTATAGGCTGCTCTGCCCCCTAGTAGCCTAATTAAAGAGCTAGTACATTTAAATTTAGAATCCAAAAACTTTTGATGTCCTTGAGAGTACATGTTCGTATAGGTACATTGCACTTTTGGACCACAATACAGATGAGACTAAATCGATCGTCCAAGTGCTTGTGAAAGACTGCAGTGTACATGTGCAGTACATTATGCCGGTATATTTACAAGTACAGCAGAATAAAACTTACTGCTGTACATGTCTCAGTGGCGTACGCAGCTAGGGTGGAGGTGCCCCCCCCAATGGCCCCTTTATAATAATTGTAATCCCCAAGAAACTAAATAAGAGGTAACCGCGAGCTTGACGAATGACAGAGGGGCTCGTGTTTAATTACCTTCTCTTGTTAGAAGAGATCAGGGGCGCCCACCAAGAGATATGGGCGCCCAACAAGAGACAGGGGCGCCCACCAAGAGACAGGGGCGCCCACCAAGAGACAGGGGCGCCCACCAAGAGACAGGGGCACCCACCAAGAGATATGGGCGCCCACCAAGAGACAGGGGCGCCCACCAAGAGATAGGGGCGCCCACCAAGAGACAGGGGCGCCCACCAAGAGACAGGGGCGCCCACCAAGAGACAGGGGCGCCCACCAAGAGATATGGGCGCCCACCAAGAGACAGGGGCGCCCACCAAGAGACAGGGGCGCCCACCAAGAGATATGGGCGCCCACCAAGAGACAGGGGCGCCCACCAAGAGACAGGGGCGCCCACCAAGAGACAGGGGCGCCCACCAAGAGACAGGGGCACCCACCAAGAGACAGGGGCGCCCAACAAGCGATCGAGGTATTAACCTAGAGACCAAATACTGGTCTCTGTAATGTTGCAAATCCTGCAAATAAAATTCTCGAGTATACGCCACTGACATGTCTCACCACCTGTATGTGGGGTCCCCAGATTTTTAAGATATTATAAGATTGATTTTTAATTAGCACTTTTTAAGATAATTACAGCCAGGGGCGTCACCATGGATTTTATAGTGGGGGACAAAGCCAAGAAGTCTACATGGCTAAATTCCTACATTATTTTGAAAAGCGGTGCTGTTAGCACTAGCCTCATTTTGGCGCCGCACTCAATTTAGCATTTTAGCGCCGCAGGCACTCATATTGGCGCCGCAGGCACTCATTTGGCGCCCTGAAGCAAAACTACTGCACGACTTGGTTTTCCCACCCAGCCAATTTGCACTTGCTTTTCCGATTCTAGCTAATACGAAAAACTATATTGGAAAGATCCGTCAGTTACTTAGGTATTATTAGAGAAAAAAATGAGCGCTGCCAGCAAGGGCCAAGTTAGAATTCACGGGTGAAAAAACGTTCTTGTATTTTTAGTAAAAGGGGGTGGGGGTGCGGCGCATTCAAACAAATTGGGTGCGGTATAAAATTGTAACATTTTCCGTATAGTTTCGGCGGGAAATTCACACGATGGAGGGAGCCTCTGTCCCTCATTAGCAAACAAAACCAGCGGCTGTATATTCAGGGGCATTGCAAGTTCCAATTACATGTAGTTTGTAGATGCAATCTAATACACAACTTTTTGAGTTCAATACATTATTCCTAATAAAGATTTAATTATGTTAAACTGCTTTGTCTATAACAATTTTTTTAAAACATACAAAAAAATCATTCAGTATACAAAGTAGGATATGTAGGTGAATCAAATGTATACATTGACGTCATCATAAAAGCATCGAAAAAACAAAAGATAACAACAATAAATGTTAATGTTAAAACCCAACAAGCAATCGAAGTGCGCAGTATACGAAAATTATAATATCAGTCGTCGGTTAGGATTTAGGCTTAACTTAAATTTGTTTTCTCACTGCCACACGGGTCTGTTTGATTAGTTTGAAGTAGTATCATCTGGGTTTATATTGGATCCCCACATTAAAACAATTTTTAGATAGTTGGAGGAAAAGCAACTGGATGAAAATAACGAGACACTGTCACCAGATGAAATTATAAAAGTAAATATACTTTATGCATTTTACCTTACAGGATCAGCGTCATAAAAATTACGAGTTCTCGGGTTAATTTCCTAAAATGATATGGCGCTGCAAGGTGCTCGTGTGGCAGACAATCTGCTTTGCTGTGCACTTGTTCGACACGTCGCTGACGACTTTCGTCAGAAAGGACGCAAAATCTTCCGTGGCTGAATCGAAACTTGGCCAGCGCAGTAAATTCACCATGGACTGCATGAAGCAAAAGCCGTTCTCTACCTCTTGGTAGCAGGCGTTTCCTTTTACAACACTGTAAATGTAATTACAGTCCTGGTGCTGGCCCGCGTTCTCCTGAATTGCCTGCTCCAACACCAGTCTCTCATGAGGAATGTCACGACCAGCATCGACCATGAATATTTTCGGCTTACCAGAGAGCAGTGGACACTCTCTGAACTGTCGAAACATTGTTTCCAGCTCAACACGCTCTCCATTGCAGTCATACACTCGGCCGTGTTCGCCATAAGACATCAGGCAGAGGAGAAGAGAATCAGAGGTGGCATACGTCGGCCAATTGAGTACCGTGGTTCGGAGATTATAATAAAGGTTTCTCGGAATATTTGGTAGCACTAAGAAATCGAAGCGTAGGTCGCTTAAACAACCGACAAAAGATTGAGTCTGCTGATCCGGCATCCAATGTATGTTCTGAAAACCTGCATTTGGTGGAATCGTGTTCCGACTGATAACTATTGCTAGGCCTCTGACTGGGTTGTTCATATGGTAAATAGGCCAGCCACCACCACCTCCGCCACCGCCACCTCCGCCACCACCACCTCCGCCACCACCACCTCCGCCACCGGCACCTCCGCCACCGGCACCCCTTCCACCAACTTCATCAGCACCACCTCCTCCACCAACGGCTCCGCCGCCGCTTCCTCCGCTTCCGTGGCTACTTCCGGCGGAAGTTCCTGTCGCTTCACTACTGGCACCGTCATCACCGCCACCGCCACCCCTTGATTGTGGGTCGGTAGTGGCGTCCGCCTCCTGTGTCGCTCCGGTTATCTGTTGAATTCTGAAATAGTTTGCATCGATCATTTAAAATATTTAAATAATTAAAAACTTCTTAATGGCTTAACAGGATCATGGATGGCTCCTGGGTGTCATTGTGAGGGTTCAAGACAGGAAAAAGTTTAAAGTAGCTTAGAGGATATTCACGGAAAAATTTTAAATGGTCTGGTGGAAACGGAGGACCCTCGTGACGGCCGATTTCCTACGCCCATTAAAGCAGGAGGTGCAGATTTCTACAGAGCATTCAGCCATTGGAACAAAAATTACGTCGCCAATTACTTACAGCTGCTGAATCCTGTCCGCAGTGGCATCATGGCCGCAGAGCTTAGCCCATTCAAGCGCGGTTAAGTTGCGCAACCGCGTGCTCCGGTGGTTCCAGGGCTCCAGACTATTGAACTTTTCAGATAGAGCGTTGATAACATCGGTGTGGCCACAGCGAGCTGCCCAAATTAGCGGTGTTTGATCCGAACGGTCTGCGAGAGCTGCATCGGCGCCGAGTTCCAGCAGCTTGCGCACCGCGTCAACAAATCCGAATTTAGCCGCGTAGATTAATGCGGTGGCTTCTACAATATCCTGAAATGCAAATTCATATATATAAGCTGCATGTGCAGAATTTTTACGAAATCAAATATAATGAAATGTACGAGCGTAGAGACGCCATACGTCATAAACACTAACTGGCCAGTGGCCACTTGTAGCCAAATATCGAATGTTTACAAATGCTAAAGGTCATACAGATCAGACGACTATAGACCCAGAGTTAAAACCCTTCAAACGTTTTGCCGCAAGATGCATCTGGATAAGGATTATGTGAGCAGCATGAAGCCAGCAAGTTGATCGGAAGAATTCGAATTGCCTGCCAGGTGCTTGAAATACGGAAAAAAGTGCAAAAGGGTTCTACACTTCGAAAGAGAATCGACTGTTTTGAAAATTAAATTTTGGCAGCCTGGTCCTTGGAACCGGCCATGCTGCAGTAGAGCTTGCTGACGGAACCGGGACTAAAGCGTCTCAAAATTCCTAAAAACCCAACGTGAAAGCAGGTAGGCAATCGCAAAACGCAAACATATTTGTTTCATTTCAATGGCTTTAAGAAGGCCGTCATCGAGGCAGTAAAAGAGAACATCATGCTTGGTCGTGCAGAGGCCGGGCGGATGTGTCTGCGCTGTATAAGTTCCTGAGCTCTTTGATAAAGGCGATAAAGTTGCTTCTTGAACTGAATCAGCCTTTGGTTTCTATCATGATTGTTTCTTTCTGTCTCTGTCTGTTTTTGTGATTCAGAGTTGATAGGACATTTTTGTGATTGATAGTTGAGTAAAACTAGTGAGTATCAACACAGCCTCACCTTCTGATTGATATCTGCTCCCATCCGGACCAACTTCTCGAGAACATTCGTCCTGTTTTGCTTGGCTGCCACAATGATAGGAGTCTGGCGCATATAGTTGGCTTCGTTGACCACTGATTTCTGAACATCGGCCGCATCGATGAATGCCTGCTCGAAAGCGGCCAGAACCGCGTCTGATCCTTTGGCTGCGGCGCAGGAAAGGGCCGTCCTGCCCATCACGTCGAGATCTGAGTGAATGGATGGAAAAGTGGCCGCCGTCTGGAGCGCAAGCTTGACTAACTCGCTGCTATCCTTGTCTGCTGCGATCGACAGCAGCGTCTGTCCTAACGGGCCGTACTTTTGGCTGGTGAAGTCCGGGTTCGCGCATTGACTTGCCTCCTCCTCTATTAGCCTCTTCAATTGTTCATCGTCCCACTTTTCTGGCGACTCCGCTCTGAAATATTCGTTATCTTTCTATGCTAAACAGTATGAATCAATGGGAAGAATAAGAAATCCCTCCTATTCACTAAACAACTGTTTTAAATAAAGCTCTTGTGGTGGAAGTGATCAAAGATGGCATCATCGGGCCCAATCGTTTCATTGAGTATCGATCATTTAAAATATGATCGTTTAATATATAATTTAAAATATGATCATTTTAAATATGATATTTAAAATATAAACCTACTTTAACCTAACCTACTTTAACCTACTTTAACCTAATCTACTTTAACCTACTTTAACCTAACCTACTTTAACTTAACCTAACCTACTTTATTAGGTTAAAGTAGGACGAATAGGTTAATAATAGTAGGTTAATAAGTAGGTTAGTTCGGTGGTGGTACTGGAAACTTGTTTGTCTGCAGGATGAAGTGCTCCTCGAATACCAGCAATTAGTGTTGCTGATTTAGCTAATTTTTGTGCATTCTTCTCAATAAGCCTCTAAAACAACGAAAAAGCTCACCTGGGATCCGGTTTCACCGGTTCCGGCTTCAGGTAAAATTTCTTCGTCAAAGTGGAAACTGCTTCCGACATGGATTTAAGAGCCCGGTTTTTCGCTTTAACCAACGGTTCCAGTTTTAGGCGATTGTTCACCTCATCCACAACTCCTTCAATGTCTAAGTCGCTAAATTTGTCCTCTTCTAAAACGGTGCACAATGTCCCGACAAACGATGAATCCAGGTCGGCATCGTTGATGCAAACCAGAAAGTCATCGTCTCGAATTCGCGTCGTGGATTCGTCCAAGCCGGCGGCTGCACTGGCCGGTTGCGCGGCCTGAATGAAGAAAAGCTTCGGCTTGTCCTTCAGGCTGGGACACTGGCTAGAGCGAAACCTGGCAAGCAGATCTCTGATTTCAATGCTCTCATCATTGTCAGCTGAGTACAGATGTCCGTTCGAACCGGAAGCTATAACAAAACAAACAAAGCATTTCGAGTCTGCAAGCTCTTGACTGTTTGCGATGTCCCCGATGAAGCTCCAAGCGGTTTGACAGGTTGCGTCTGGTAGCGACTTGACGATGAAATCGAACTTTTCAAAACTTTTGCTGATTTTAGCAGAGAGTTTTGAGTCCGAGCCAGATGGGAGCATGTCAATGATTGCGCACATTCCTTTCTGGCTAGCACTGGATTCGTATCGGTCTTCATCCTCGTACTCCGAGGCTCTAATTAAAGGAATTAAAAGAAACAATATGCTCGACTAAAAGTACAAAAATACAGAGCCATCGTTGATACAAAAATATGAACTTTAATAGACAAAATGCAAGCAGACTTACTTGAAAGTCAGAAACTCGTGCTTCATCAACGTTATAGCGGACGCCCTCTCCAAGCGCTGGCGCATAACGCAACTGGCATAGAAATCTTTCAGCAGACTCGAACAAGAATCTGGCAATAATTGGGCGCCTTGCTCTTTCAGAGTGTGAATAAGACGATTTAGGTTTTTAATTTTCTCGAACGGCCGCTCTCCAGTGGCCATCTGGTAGACGGCGCAACCGAATGCCCAGACATCTGATGCTGTGCTGTACACAATTTTTTCGTCGTCACCCAGTAGCTCCGGCGCCATGAAGTTCAGCGTGCCCTTCACTGACGAGGCGGTGCTGTGACTAATCGACGTTCCTAGCCTGTGCGATAAGCCAAAATCAATCAACTTGACCTTGTTATCATCTAGAATCACGATATTTGAGCAGTTGAGGTCTCTGTGAATCACGGCTGATTTTTCTGGCTGATTGTGCATGTAGCTAAGTGCGCTGCAGATCTGAAATATGAGTAAACGAAAGTAATGCGATCAGGATAATGAGCAAACCTGATAATTCAACTCAGTATTCATGCTTACTTGTGAAGCGAAAAGACGAATCATTCCCTCATCCAGTGGTTTTCCATCTATCACCAATTCCAAAGTTTTGCCATCCAGCAGCTCCATGAACACAACAACCGTGGCAATTTCTGGCTGCAAAATGTCAAAGATCTTTACGATGTTGTCATGCCGTAATCTGCACAGGTTCATCTCGCTTTCAATAGCTCGATCGGTTTCTCTCTGCACTTTGTCCCGTTGATCACCGAGTTGAAGGGGCAGCTTCAGAGTTTTTACGGCGCAACGGATACCCTTGTCCGTGAGAGCCTCGTGAATTTCTGCGAAGCCTCCTCTGCTCAGCAGACGGACATTGTCCCAGTGTTTGTCATATACTAAAAGAGAGCTTATATCAGTTAACAACTAGCCAAAATAACAGTGAAAAATATACATGTAGCTCAAAAAACCATAAAATTGCATACCAGGACTGAGAAACTCGTGTCGTAGCAGATCTGCTGCCGACATTCTCTCTTTCCTATTCATTCTCATGCAGCCTTTATAGAAGTCTCTCAGCTGCTCAGAGCTCGCCTCCGGTAGGTTTGGAGCTCCGTGATATTTGATTTTGTTAACTATGGCCAGCATGTTTCTGCAATCTCCAAGCGGCTTCGCACCAGTGGTCATCTCGTACACAACGCAACCGAAAGCCCAGATGTCTGAGCCCCGACTGTAGAGGCTCTGGACTTCAGAGCGGGATTCCTCCAAGAACAACTCTGGAGCCATGTAGTTCGGATGGCCTCTCGGACACTGCGTCACCTGATGGCTCACCGCATCAATCAGCTGAATGGAGATGCCAAAGTCAATTAACTTAACTAAATCGTTGTCGTCTATCATAACTGTTTTACTGCAGATGTTTCTGTGAATGACGGGGTCCTTTAAGTCGTGGTGAAGATACTTCAAAGCTTCACAGATCTGCAGAGAAGTTGAGAATTGTGCTTAATTAAATAAAAAACCAACTAATTAATTAGAAATAAGTCAGAGACTGTTTGGTTATGGGGCTTGTGAATTAACACGTCATAGAAATCCATGCAGTGCTCACCTGCTTGGAGTAGTGCCGAATCTTATCTTCTTGGGTGATGGCACCCTTTGTTTTCAGTAAATATTCCAATGTTTTTCCTTGAAACCGCTCCATGAACACTGCGATAGAGTAGTCTTGTTGAATGACATGAAGGTCTTCAATTTGAATCAAGTTCCGGTGTTTCAGTTCTCTGAGTGGCTTGTGTTTTTCTACCAATTCAGTGAGCTCTTTTTTGTCTAAGACTTGCTCAGAGTTCGTTGGCAGTTTGATCAGCTTTACACAAGTGGCTGTTGGGCTCCGGTCCTTGATGGTGACGGCATGGACACTAGCATACTCGCCTCGACCGATCTGTTCCCCGATTGAGTAGTTTTTGACCATGCTGAAGTGAAGGAAAATAGGTTGCTGTGGGGGGCAGACTACGCGACCGGCAGCACCAGTGCAGCCGCACTGGAAACCCCCCCCGCCAACCTCTGTCTAGCTGAGGTGGGGTGGTGGCGCACCGCGCTAGCCGGCTGGCTAAGCCAGGGGGGGGGGGGTTGGCGTAGCCAATCACGCCACGCCACATGTGCGCACCTCCCTAGGCCCCTCAATAATCTCGCGCTGTTTTCAATCATATAAATATATACGCGCAACGCAGTGCACAATCTTCGCTGCCACAACATCTATTGAAAATAAAAGGCCTTCCGCCTCATTGGTGAGCCCGACTCCCAGCGCGGAACGCTGGGCCTACCTGGTCGGCCCTGTGCGGTCCTGGCAGCCAACTGCCTTGGCCGACTGCAACGGCAGCACAGCAGCCCCGCAGCCACAGCAGTACCCCGCACGAATCGGCCCAGTCAGCCCGCCCCCCGGTAGCTCCTGGGGTCTCGCTTTTCGGCCCCCGCGTTGGACCAACCAGCGCCACACGCTGCAGCAAACTCTAGGTTAGCACCGCTGCTGCTAGCCTAACGTCCCCAGCCTCTGTGCAGGAGCATCGACCCGGCTCACGGCGGCAACTGACTGTCGATTGCCTCTGGTCTGGTCCGGCCGCGCGCCCCTGCTGCTGCCTTTGGCGCCCTCCTGGCGCGCTGCCGACTTCGGCGCCCGCCGACGCCCCTGCTGCCATCGGCGTCCGCCTGACGCCCCTGCTGCCATCGGCGCCCGCCTGGCACCCCTGCTGCCATCGGCGCCCGCCTGGCACCCCTGCTGCTTTCGGCGCCCGCCTGGTGCCCGCTCGGCGCCCTGCTGCCATCGGCGCCCGCTCGGCGCCCTGCCGCCTTCGGCGCCTGCCTCGCGCCCCTGCCGTTTTCGGCGCCCGCCTCGCGCCTCTGCCACCTTCGGCGCCCGCCTCGCGCCCCTGCCGCCTTCGGCGCCCGCCTCGCGCCTCTGCCACCTTCGGCGCCCGCCTCGTGCCCTGGCAGCCTTCTGCGCTCATCTCGCACTCCTGCCGCCTTCGGGGCCCGGCTGATTTCTGCGCCCGCTCCTCTGCAGCTCCGCAGCCTTCGGCGCCTCTGCCTCCGATGCTTTCGGCGCCCGCTCCTCGGCACGGCTATCACCTGACATTCGGGGCCTAGCTCGGTGTTGGGGGGAGCTGTGTGGCGGCCAGACTACGCGACCGGCAGCACCAGTGCAGCCGCACTGGAAACCCCCCCCCCCGCCAACCTCTGTCTAGCTGAGGTGGGGTGGTGGCGTACCGCGCTAGCCGGCTGGCTAAGCCAGGGGGGTTGGCGTAGCCAATCACGCCACGCCACATGTGCGCACCGCACATCTATTGAAAATAAAAGGCCTTCCGCCTCATTGCGGTCTTTTGTCAACGTAAATATCTTCGGACAAAGCAACAGATAGGATAATTATTTAACCCCAGATAGCCTATATGCATACACGATAATAAAACAGTATAATGCAGCGTCACGCCACAGAGCGTGTGTGAAGGCTTGAGCGTGCGCGGTCGTCAGCCAGAAGGCAGTTTAACAAGCGCCGAGCCCATGTCTGTCCTCCCCGTTTGCAGCGCTAGCAGCAGCACCTCCTACTCCGCCTGTGGGCAGTGTGACTCGGCGTGGATGATGTGGCCCGCCACGCCTCCCGGAGTCACTGACAGGGGCTACATGTCGCTTGGACCTACAAAAGCTGGTACGATTAGCTAATAAGCACTTGTCGTGAAGCTTCTTACCTTGTATTTAAGCCACAAACAGTCGCACTCGCGATTGTTTAATTCTCACTAGTTGTTATGTTTCAACAGTTTTTTACAGGCAAAAAAAGTTTGCAACAAGCTTCTGTGAGCAACGGCCGCTAGTTGAAATTACCAATAGCGAATTCACATATAGCTACTAAGTGAGAAATTAGCTATTATTCATATACCAAATGACTGTTTCTTTCTAAAATAGGACAGATAGGGACTGGCTGCACTAGCTAGCTAGGCGGAAAGCGCTGTACAGTAGAATAAGGTACCAAATTTCTAACTACAAACCAGTTGGTTTTAAGCCTCCATGCTACGAGAGCAAGTTCTATAGATAAGAATTGCTGGCTATGGAATGGCATGAGAGCCAAGAGACAACGTCTGCACAAATGGGTATGAAATGCAACTCTTGCTGTACTATTTTTCTTTTCTTTTCAATTTGATATGCAAAGCAGTGTGTAAAACTCTCCAGAATGCTGCCTGACAGCAATGTGCTGTACTTAATGTACATTAACCCTCCCCCAGATTACTTCTCTCCCAGTCTATACCCTACAACGCAAGTACTTGTCTAGACTGTACTTAATTCTTCATACAAAAATAGGGGTAGAAAAGAGAAAAGACAGATAAGGTATTATAATGGCAAGAGAAACAAGCCTCTATTTGGCAGAGTAAGCTTGCTACCAATGACACTATAGCTAGACAGCTTTTAAAAAGCCTTGCCACTTTCTTACGGCTAAGCAGAAACACTGCAGTTAAACATTAACTGCACTAGCAAAAAATTGCAGGTAAATTTGAAGCTCACATGAAGCTGTAAAACACTGTTTTGAAACTCTCCCCTAAGCCAAGCAATGGTCCGGGAGCTTCTATCGAGAGGCGATCGAGGCGAAACTTACGCCGAAGCGGTGGGCGAGGCAGAGCAACTGCAGGCTGTAAAACAAATCCGCTTGCCATGGCATCTTGTCGAAGCTGGAGCTCATGATAAGCTAGAAACTCTGACTAAGGCTTGCGACAAAGAGGCTAAGAAACTGTGCGCATTGGATCACAAAAACGTGGTCAAATTCAAGCGCATCATGGTGGACAAGGAGCAGATGTGCGTGACCGTACAGATGAGCTTGCTTTCGGGACCGGTAACTCTGGAACGACATATCACCGCCCAACAAGGCTTGCCTGAGAAGAGCATTTGTAATCTTACAAGACAGGTGCGTAATAAATAATTGTAAAATTGTACATTATCGAAAGTTTGTTATGCCATGAACCCAGCCAGGGCTTGAAGGGTACTCGAAGGGTCTTAATGACTTCTACGAGCTAATGAGCTAATAAAAAAATACACGACTTTACTAAGAAGTCCATGACCACTTTTTTAAACGACAGTAAAAATTGGCAATGGTTTTAAAAACGTGTTCGGCTGCTTTCTTACACCATTCTTATTTAAACTACGATATTAAAATCCTGAATCACCGACTGATTTCAGATATGCGACGCCCTTTCATATTTGCACGGTCTCAACGATCCGGTGATTCACCGCAACATCAACTGCAAGACGGTGCTCGTTTGTCCGGGCGATCGAATTGTGATCGTCAATTTCGGTCTGGCCATCCAGATTCTCCAAACAGTAACGGAGCATCCGTCCACTGGGGAGAGAGGCGACCCGCACTTCATGGCGCCTGAGATGTTCCTGTCTTCTGAGACCGAGGACCCTCCCTATAGCTGCGCCTCCGATGTGTGGGCGTTCGGCTGCGTGATCTACCAGATGGTGATCGCCAAACGGCCCTACTGGGAGTGCAAGAACATGCTGGCCATTGTTCGCCGGGTGGAACGGCAGGGGGCTCCAGTGCTTCCGGAAAGTTGCTCGGCTAATCTGAAAGATTTCTATGACAAATGCACTAAAAAACAAGCTCGTGACCGGACGCTGGCTATTGAGTTGATGAAGCACCCTCTCATCTATAATAAAGGTAAAGCAACTACATGCATGCTTTTCGTACAAGGCTAGGCTTGAATATCGAATTGACCGGATATTTTGGCCACTGGCACCAGGTGACGTACATCTAGTACTAACTTAAACATTTTTTCTAAACCAGAACAAGGAGGACTGACGTGCAAGGTTCCTGCGTTTGAAACGGAAGGCCAAGAGGAACATGAGCTACAGTTTGATGGGGCTCATTCGCATGTTAGGATTGGCAAAGAGCAAGTTGTCGCGTAAGTCAGCTTCACACAAATCTTTGCTAAAATTTGAATCTTTCGAATCATTGTGGCGAAAATATATGGAAATCTATTTGGCACCTTTTCATTCAGTTCAACTTCAAACAAGCCGGAAAGCGACATATACGCAGAGATCATTACGGCAAAAGGCCTGTGCTTGGTAATAAGTGTCGAGACCTACAATCGCAGCTCAAGCCACAACCAACAGAAGGAAGTTAAAATAATTACCGACACCTTCGAAAACCTTGGTTTTACAATCCAACAATGCACAAGTAAGCCTACTAGCGCTGACATCTTTGCAGCGGTCAACAAAATAGTCAGGTCCGATCTCCCCGACATGGGCAGCTTCGTGTGCTTCATCATCGGACACGGGACCGGTGCCAGCTTCTTCGCTAGCGACGGTGAAGAGGTCGAAGTAAGAGACATCGTGGCCAGGTTCCGAGTCAACCAGTGCTCCTTTCTAAAGGGCAAACCGAAGATCTTCTTTGTTCAGACTGAGCAGCAGCCTGAAACCCTGAACGCCTGCCCGCTGGAAGAGACGTCGTTTAAACTTCCTGAGAAAGACTTTCTTCTCTGCCGCGGTGGCTCACTAGGAGAGAATGGATCGCTTGCTGAGGTTCTATGCTCCGTCGTTCAAGAGGAAATATTCAGCAAAGAGCACATTGTGAACGTGGTGGCAGAGGTGAACAGGCGGCTGGGCATACCCGAGATGAAAGGTGGATCCGAAAAATTCGGTACTGAAGCTTCTGCAGTCACCAGTCTGACCAAGAAATTCTTCTTGAATAGCGCTGCATCTGACGATGTGCAGTAAGTTATTGTCACTGTTAGCCATGTTTCTTGGTTTTAGACATCCGCAGATACCACTGCTTTAATCTCTTAAGTACAAACTTTATTAGCAACCATTGATAATAAAATTCCATTTGATGTTTTAATTGTTATTTTATTAGATAGACAAATAAAATGCTATACATCTGGGGCTATCAAAAGTGAAAGATACTCGTATCACATCCATTACATCCATCTATCGCATCACAAATTAGGATATTCAGCTCTGCGTCCCCGGATAAGTGGTCGGACGCGCAGCTTGCAGCCCTGTGCAGATCTCAGGAGAATACAGCCCACAAGTTTGGGACTTTGAATCAGACTCTGCTAACAATCGCATCCGCCAGAGGCAAACATGACCTGGTACTATCGCTGCTCAATAGAAATTCTGACACATCCCTGGTCAGTGTCCAGGATGTAATGGGTCGGACAGCCATTTCCTGGGCCGCCCTCAAAGGCCACAAAGAAGTCCTGATAGCGTTTGAGAAAATATTGACAAACAACGCTAGCACTATGACGACAGAAGTAAATAGAGAAGATAATCTTCGACAAACCCCGCTGATTCTGGCGGCCATAAATGACCAGAAATCTGTTTTGGAGCAGCTCATCAAAATGCAAGCTGATATAGATTGCCAGGTGAGGTTAAAAATTTAAACCTTTTTGGTATGAATGAAACCCTAAGAAAATGCAATTGTTTTTCAGGACGTTTTTAAATACTCAGCTGCCGTCCACGCAGCGAAAAAGGGACACGCAGGAACTTTCAAAATGTTGTGTGACTTCGGAGCAAATTTATGGCTGAAAGATTGCTTCGGCAACACACCTCTGATCTGGGCTGCTCGCTGCGGCCACATCGAGGTCATTGAAATATTCGGAGAGTTGATGAAAGACGCGAACTATTGGCGCCTGACCGGAGAGAGGAATATGAACGCTTATCAATGGGCGAAGTTTTCGGGTCACCTCAACTGTTCACGCTTGATGTAAGTTATTTGCTATTGCATCTTGATCTTGTAGTTACTTTGGATTAGTATTCAAACACAGACAATAAAAAATATTATAATTTTAGATTACAGCGCGCTCCAACAAGCGAAGGAAGCGAAAGTGGATTAAGTATTGATAGCGAAACTGGCTGCGGCTACCAACCTGAAGAGAGCGGCGATCCATCCAACTCTCCTGTGGAGGAGCCAAGCGACAGAGGCAACGGCCACGGCGGAGATGGCGGTGGTGGTGGTGGCGATGGTGGCGGTGGTGGTGGTGGCGATGATGGCGGTGGTGGTGGTGGAGGTGGTGGCGGTGGTGGCGATGATGGTGGTGGTCCAGACGATCCAGATTCTTCTCCGTACTATCCGATGCAAAGTGCACGTCGCGGAAGAGCCATCCTAATACAAGTCACTAATTTTCCACCAGAGACAAATCTTCCACCGCGATCTCTCATGGACGATAGTTTTTATATTTGCTTTAGTCGGCTAGGCTTCGACGTCCTCAGCTTGAATAACCCGTCTCATGAGACCTTCGGTCACCTCCTGACGATTGACCGGCAGCCAGAAGAGTACGCTGAGGAGGACGCCCTTGTTCTTTGCATCCTGTCGCACGGAGAGCAGGGCTACGTGTACTCAGCTGACGGAAGTCGCGTCTCACTGAAAAATGTGTACAAACAGTTCAGAATGTGCCCGCAGCTGAAAAACAAGCCCAAGGTTTTTATTGTTCAAGCAAACCGAGGCAATGTTCAGGCGCGAACAGTGGCTCGAAGCGTCGGCGACCTGAACGTAGGTCAACATGAGGACTGTCTGTACATCCATAGTGTTGTCAAAGGGAGCATGTGTTCTGGAAGATTCATTCTGACGCTGTGCAACATACTTATTAACCAGTTCGATTTGATGAACGACGACCTGATGTCAGTGTTGCCGTTCGCATCGCACACCACAGCAGCAACCAATGAAAACAGGACGATCGCGTGCTACCGATCGACAAATAGGAAAAGACTGAGGTTTCCACCTCTACGATAGACCTCTTCGAAACTGTGTGATTGTAAAATAACTAATTAGGCATCTTTATGCTAATTTTTAACTAGTTTCTGCTACCTACAGATAGGTGAAATCATAATTATGACGTCTTTACATCATTTTTTTTATTAGATATAGCTAGCTCTAAGGAAAGCCTTAGTTTTCTGCATGTTTGCAAACAATAAAAGTAGCCAATTTATATTTCTTTAGTAATTAGGTGTCACTCGCAACAATTTTTTTGTGAAATTGTCAAAGCTCTTTCGCTCTGTTTAAATAAGTAATGATTGAAACTATAAAAATGACTTATTTGCCTTCCGAGTATCTGCTAAATTGCTTAATGTCAGTGACTTTTTGGCACGTGGCTCACACGGGCCTGTCGACGATGTTGACGCCTGCTAACCATTAGAAGATTTTTGTTATTCTGTCTGCTTTACCCATTTGTCAAAAAGTGGTTATGGAATTTTTCTAGATAAAAATGAATGAAGTTAATTTTAGTTTACTGCTACTGTTTTCATACATCAAAAGACACTCGTGCTTCAACCGAGAGCATCGTAATTACTATAAAAACTATTATACTGCTTTTGCTTTTGTGGTGCACTAACTTTGATCGCGCTTTTAACTCGTTTCTCGTTTTGCTTATAGCTATTTCAAAATGAATGCCACTGACAATACGAACCTTTTCACCTTCTATGAAGTAGCTCGTATGTACTATTTTGTTTCCTGACATCTTGCACTGCATGCGTCTCTTGCTATATCGTCAGCTCGCCTATGAGTATCGTCAGCTCGCCTATGAAACTTACTTTTATCTGATTTAAATGTTTTGTTTTAAATACGGCAGACGATTTTGCGTATTTTTCGAAATTGTTTCCTACATTAGAAATCATTTCTATTCACCAAAAATGCGCTGGAGATACAAGTTTTTACGTCGTTTCCTATTCTAGAATTATCTGAAGGAGTATTCAGAGTTTCAAAAATATACTATCAATGATGAAATTCCGAAAATTCCGCTATTGACGAAAATTTATTCGATGAGGTAAGGTTAGCCAGTATAGCACGGAATTGAGGTACCTCAGAGCATATTCAGGAGAACAACATATATCGACTAGTTCTTCACTTTCCTCTACGATATTCAGGTTGATCAGGGCTCTCATAATGCTGTAAGGACTCTCACAAGCAAAGAAGATGAGGCCGTTCGAGCCAAAGATTTTGGTCGCGGTCTTGGTCTGACAGCCAAGTCGTAAACCTCCGTATGTGGTGACCGAGCCACCCAGCTGCTTGCGGGTGCTCTTCACACTGACCAGAATCACCATCAGGGTGATCAGTGGGCAGGTTTTCAGACTTCCTTACGCATACTTTCATTGGTGTTCAAAAGGTGTTTAGTTGGTCACGAGATGCTCTCAAAGGTCGTTGCCATGATTCCCTCTTTCTGATCGGCCCCGGTCTTCTGACGTCACTGACCTGTTTCTAAAAAAAATATTATCTTTCGGGTCACCCGTGATACGCTCGTAAATGAGGGAGAATGAAGATTTGGAGGGAGGTGGGCGCATTCAAGTAGACAGTGACGCAATTCGGGGGTCCGGTAGAGATAGAGGGTCAGAGAACAAAGGAGCAAACCAGGAACAATGGGGACGATTATCGAAAAAGATCTAAATGAAGAGGAAAGTAACTGGTTGAACAGTAGATAAAAAAATGTGCAAATGGGGTGTGCAAGGCTGTGCGAACCAACTACGACGTAGAAACTTAGGAAGGATTAGGGAGGCCAATGTATGAAGATGTGTACTTAGAGTAATACAACAGAAGAAAATGCTGAGCGGTGGGGAAAGAGAGCCAACAATAGGGGAGTTGCGTGAGCAGTTGGGGAAAGAGTGGGTGAGTGCATGCACACTGTAGGTGAAATCGTAGAAATAGAAGTAATAACAGTGAAAAATGTGGGTGAGAAGACTGGGTGAGAAGGGGGGATCGCGCAAGTTGGGCGGGAGACAGAGAGAAAAGGAAATCATGTACTCGCTCATGTATAGAGACGGACGGACTCATGACCGAAAGGTCGAGGGTTCGATTCTCGACCCCACTCGGAACAATTTGTGTCCTTGAGCAAGACACTTAACTCTGTATTGCTTCAGTTCACCCAGCTGTAAAATGGGTGACAGCATTAGCTGGGGTATTTGAGGGTGTGTGGCGACCCCCCAGTCCTTGGACTGAACAACCGTGCGCAGCAATAACTGCGGCTGAGTTGTCGGTTGGACATCTCCCTATTAGGGTAGGTGTAATAAATTATTATTTTTTAGAATTATTGTTTTAATAGTAGAGATTAGAAAACATTTAAAATGAAGCATTTTATTAGCAGATAAAATACCGTAAAAAATACAGAAAATAAAAAGAAAGAGGCAAGCAAATCTGTTAGCTATGATACTACGAGTAATAGGGGTTCATAGAGATTAAAATTGCAATAGAAGCAAGACTCCTCACTATGGGAGAAAGACAGGAGAATGGGACGGTGCTACAGGGGATATTTTGCCGTAAGAGCTAATAGATGGTTTCGCAGATAACATTTTAAGATTTCAAACTGTCTATTTAATTGCTTTTTGAGCTCATGGTCATCAAACAGCACGGAAATTACTTCAGTCTCAGCAGTCAGTAAGTGTACACCTGCTCATTATCAAGGTTATTTCTTTGAACAGAGCTCTCTGGCATCAGAATATGCTCGCGTCTCTGTCCATGGACGTTGGTTGCTCTGCTTCGGCAGCACTTGTTGCAGCTGTAAAACTCGGTGTACAAGCGTCGAAACTTGCGGCCAATCAGGTAGGGCATCCAGTTTAGCGCCGGATTCAGGTACAGCAGGTTGTTTAGCATGAGCAGCGTCTGCTTTATGGAAACACTTTCCTTGACCAGCTCTAGGTTGGCCAGGGCCCTGGCCACATTGTAGGGCATTTCGCAAGCAAAAAAGATCAGACTGGTCGAAACAAAGATGCTGGTGACAGTCTTTGTCTGCGGCCCGCTCCTGACCCCAGAGACCACCGAGCCGCCAAGTTGTTGCCTCGTGCGCCTCATGCTAATCAAGATAATCAGCAGCGTGACCAGCAGACAGCAGACAACAAAAAGTCTGCTCACAAAAACAATGAAAATCCGATAGAAAACTTCAATTGAATCGTTGCGGAACAGACAACGGTCTGATCTGGTGGACCAGAACGAGCTGGCTACCCGGATGCATGGCACAAAGCTGAGCAGGAGCAGCACCAGCTGGTAGATGATCACATTCCGCTTCCGAAGCAGACTGGCCTGCCTCAGCGGGGACAGAGTGACCGCCAGCGAGTGAAAGCACAGCCCCAGCCGGATGAAGGGACTGCCGTGCAGCAGTCAGAAGGTGACGGCGTAATAAACGATGCACACAAAGTGGCTCGTGTTCTTTCTGTAGTCGTGCACCATTAGAATGGTTCCCATCACGTTGGGGGATAGATAGTGCGTCACTGACTTGACAGAGACTAGTAAAAAATCGATAACGCAGCAGATGAGCATGCTGAGTCTCACTGAGAGTGGAAAGCACTTGGGCCTCTTTAACAGCACCAGCAGGCAGGAGAAATTTCCCCAGGTTCCGAACAGCATCAGCAGTGGAAAGAGCCAGGAAAACACGAGTCTGTAGAAGATTTCATAGGCCTCAAGCGATGCGCTAGTCGAAGATGCGTTTGACTGGAATGGATGGATAGAGTTACAATATTTGACTAGCCTTTAGAGCTCCTGTAACTCTGTGAGTAAGTTGCAGACGCTCAAGTGGGATTTGCTAATGCAGGCCTGAACTTCAACGCGTGGGAATGTTTACTCAGTTCCTTTAATTGATGATAATTTTGTTGTAACGTATGTAGGTAGAATGCTTGTTTGTCCACTGAATCTAATTACCTTTTATGACATGCTTGGGCTGGGCCTGCATTCGATGTTAATAAAAGCGTGTAGACTAAAAGTGCATTGAAGTTCGCCTACGCTGTTTTGGCGTCCTTGACCTGTCAGAGACGGAATTTATCTTTCAGTAACCGGGATTATTGAGACAGTGATTAAGTCTAGAGTTTGATCAATGATATACTTATAGTATATCATTTATTTAATCGATTCAGCAACTTCGTTGAAGTGTTAGATACTCGTAGTTGATGAAGGATGATGAGTGTCCAGCTGATAAAGATGCTGAGGTCTAGTTCATGAAGGATGCTGGCCGCTGACTAGTCGATGAGGATATAATGAGGTCTAGTTCATGAAGGATGCTGGCCGCTGACTAGTCGATGAGGATATAATGAGGTCTAGTTCATGAAGGATGCTGGCCGCTGACTAGTCGATGAGGATATAATGAGGTCTAGTTCATGAAGGATGCTGGCCGCTGACTAGTCGATGAGGATATAATGAGGTCTAGTTCATGAAGGATGCTGGCCGCTGACTAGTCGATGAGGATATAATGAGGTCTAGTTCATGAAGGATGCTGGCCGCTGACTAGTCGATGAGGATATAATGAGGTCTAGTTCATGAAGGATGCTGGCCGCTGACTAGTCGATGAGGATATAATGAGGTCTAGTTCATGAAGGATGCTGGCCGCTGACTAGTCGATGAGGATATAATGAGGTCTAGTTCATGAAGGATGCTGGCCGCTGACTAGTCGATGAGGATATAATGAGGTCTAGTTCATGAAGGATGCTGGCCGCTGACTAGTCGATGAGGATATAATGAGGTCTAGTTGATGAAGGATGCTGAGCGTCAAGTTGATGAGGATGCGGAGGTCTAGTTAATGAGGATGCGGAGGTCTAGTTGATGAGGATGCGGAGGTCTAGTTAATGAGGATGATGAGGTCTAGTTGATGAGGATGGTGAGGTCTAGTTGATGAAGGATGCTGACTAGTTGATGAGGATGCGGAGGTCTAAGTTAATGAGGATGCGGAGGTCTAGTTGATGAGGATGCGGAGGTCTAGTTAATGAGGATACTGACCAGTTGATGGAGGATGATGAGGTCTAGTTGATGAGGATGGTGAGGTCTAGTTGATGAAGGATGCTGACTAGTTGATGAGGATGCGGAGGTCTAGTTAATGAGGATGCGGAGGTCTAGTTAATGAGGATGCGGAGGTCCAGTTGATGAGGATGCTGACCAGTTGATGAGGATGATGAGGTCTAGTTGATGAGGATGGTGAGGTCTAGTTAATGAAGGATGCTGACTAGTTGTTGAGGATGCGGATGTCTAGTTAATGAAGGATTCTGACTAGTTGATGAGGATGCGGAGGTCTAGTTGATGAGGATGCGGAGGTCGAGTTAATGAGGATGCGGAGGTATAGTTAATGAGGATGCGGAGGTCTAGTTGATGAGGATGCGGAGGTCTAGTCAATGGAGGATATTATATTCTAATTGATGATGAATACAGTCGCATTAGCGCGACTGTATGTGCTCAGAAGACAGCGGAATAGGCAGAGTTGCCTCAGCGATGGTTGTGGGATTTTGTCGTCTAAGGCGTGGCATCAGGGTGGCTTACAGCCATCCTGTGATTATTAAAATTTTATCTTATTCCTACTTCGAGGGATGTGAGAAATTATTCTTTGAATTTTTACCCGGGTCATTATTCAGGCTGAAGAGCTTTTAAAAGGATGAAATCGTAAATTATTCTGCCCGGTTTTAAGAAGAAGCGCCAGGCCCCCCAGAAATTACTCACCACCATATTTTCGAGGTTTTCAAATAGCTGGTAGATTCTGTTTCAGATAACGAGCATCTTAATATGATATCCGTTATTTCCGTATAATAAAAATGGTGTGTCGGTGGGTAGGTATGTTTTTATATTCTTCATATAAAATATTTTTTCATCACTGGACCAGTCCAGCCTCAGCCAGTCCGTAGAAGCTATTCACCTCAACTCTGCGTTCATTGGCTATGCATTTCCATTTCCTGCTTGATTTGAGTTTAGCCACAGCCGTAATGAAAGACAGCTTGAGGAGTTGACAGCTGATTAATGGAGAAAAATGGGGTGGGTCATCATGGCTACTTCGACTGCAAGGTTTCCACATTTGCTACCTATCTGAACGTCGTCTACTCTGTGTGTTGACAAGTAAAGAGCCAAGAAAAAGTATTTTCTTCTTTTTTTAAGTGTTATGGAATTATAGCATTTTACAGGATATTTTACTGGAACAGCCCCCTCTCCTAGTCGAGCCTATGAAAAGTTGAAGAAGTTCAATCGTTTGTGAAATCAATGCAGCATATGCTGTTAAACAATAATAAACCATTGAATTTGATTTTGTTTCAACAATTTCTGTCACTTACCATATTCAGCAACTGGAGTAAATAAGGAACTTCATTGGATACATTAAAGTGCTCAACGACCTCACATTGTTACGCAATCACAATTGATGATGGCACGTGAAGTGAAACCCCAATAAAATTTACTGCAACTGTAAAATTAAAAAGAAGTCTACTAAGACAGACATGACTCAAAATTACGAAACGATAAAAAAAGCTTGTTCTAAATCTCTAAGAAAATGGGTTCAAACGCCATCAAATGAAGAATGATCTTTTCTTGACGTGTAATTTAAGGCGTCCTTTGACTGGGGTTCGAGTGAGCCTTCTCTGAGCAGTCTTTATTAAGTTAGCATTCCGTTTGCAAACTAACAAATGTACAATACAGGAAATATACAAGGATTTATTCTTTTATTTTTCCCAATTTTGCATTATACTTCGCATAAAAAGTTCTAAGTTTACTGGATCGTCCAAAGCCCAAAAACAATTTTAAAATTTTTAGATGAGATGAGATAATGCAATTGCCTAGATGCTCCGATTCTTACTAAAAGTAGTAGAAAAAAACAAGTTGCAACTTCATTATGCGATCTTTTAGCTCATACCAGCCCGAGAAGAAACTATCGCAAAGAATGATGAGTCAATTTTGCTGAGTGTGCTTGAGTTTTCTCACTTAAATCTTGAAATGTCAAGTTTTTAGGTTTTAATTAGCAGTTTACAGTACATGTATGTACGCTCGTATTATACACGAAGGTCCTTAATAAATGTTATTTATTAAGGACCTATTTCGGCATTCAGCGTCTTTTATCAGGTAGCTATTTGAAAAAGTTCCCTGTAGACCGTGATCGTTATTTACGTCTTGATTTCAAGCAAGCGTTTTAATGGATACAGCTGCTTTCAAGCTAAGTAGATAAACGTTTGCAAAGTTTTTTGTGCATGCACATAGCAAGTCTTGAGACTATATAGTTATAAATAGTGCTTCGTGTTGGAAAAAAACGAAGAAAACAAAATAAGATTATAGGAAGGTGATAAAGGGATATTTCAATTTCTAACAGTCTTGTTTGGATTACGTGGCAGCTGGCTTGAAAAGCTAAATTGTAGCTATAGTGTTGTGGACAGAGTGATTGATGTGTTGACAATGTGTGACCTCTTAATTCAGAGGGCTTTTAGATTTCTTATACTTGTTTTTGTCGGAACCAAGTTGGATTCCTATTTATCTCATCCGGCAGACTGCATCGCTTAGGTACTAGTGGTTGCTCTCTGCTGATTTGACCGCTGTATATTTGACATGTCGTCAAATCTGGACCTGTCTTGAGACCGGCAGCACAAGCAGCAGAACATCTTCATGTATTCGAGCCGGAACTTTGCTCCAATCAGGCAGGGCAGCCAGTTCAGGGCCGGGTTTACGTACATCAGACCATTCAGCAGAAGAGCAATGTAGCTGAGCATCCTTGTCCAATTGACCAACTCCAGCGTCTGAAGCATTCTCAGTATGCTGTACGGCATTTCACACACAAAGAAAATGGCGCTAGTCATCACAAAGATGCTGGTCACTGCCTTGGTCTGGGGCCCTCTGACAGACACTGCCGATCCGCGCAGGTGGTCCCGCGTGCGCCTTACGCCCAGCAAGATGACCAGCAGGGTCACCAACAGACACACTACCACTACGATTCGGCCTACAAATACCGTGAATATCCTGTAGAAAACCTCGATCCAGTCCTCATAGAAAAAGCATTTGTGTAACTCAACAACCCAGTAGGTGCTGAACATCCTGGTGCAGGGTATAAGACTCAACAGCAGCAGTAGCAGCTGGTACAGTGCCACGTTCCTTTTGCATAGCAACGTGGCCTGCTTGAGCGGGACCAGAGTCACGGCAAGCGAGTGAAAGCAGAGGCCCAGACGGAAAAACGGGCTACCATGCAGAAGCCAGATGGTTAGCCAGTAGTATAAGATGCACACGGCTAAGCTCGAGGTCCTTCTATAGTCGCTAACGTTTAGGATTGTTCCCATGACGACTGGGGACAAATAGTGCGTGATGGACTTCACAGCGACGAGCAGGAAGTCCACGAAGCAGCAGCTGAGCATGCTAAGCCGGACAGAGAAAGGAAAGCACTTTGGTCTTCGCAGGAGCACCAGCATGCACGAGGCGTTGCCGAAGGTCCCGAATGCCATCACGAGGGGGAATAGCCAGGAGAAGATCAACCTGTTGAATTTCTCGAAGCCTCCTTCAGACGGGATGAGGTTGCTAATTGTCTCGTTGGTCTAGAGGTGGATAAACGTCAAGGTCATTGATTATTCGTGGTTTCAGCTTCAAAGAAAAACCATGATGCTTTAACTCACCATTTCAATTCTTCCGTCGCCTCAGAATTGTGGGGAAAATTGCCTAAATTGGTAAGGAGTTCTTTTTTGCAGGGTCTGTTTAAATAACATCCGTTGCCTTACTCTTATTGGGTGGCATTTTAAGCAACTATCCAATAGCAAGTTAGTTTCTCGATATTTTTTTCTGATTAAAAAAATCTTGCTCAAGACGTCTAATATAGGATTACATTTTAGCATTTTTGATTGGCACAATTGTTGTTCTGTGAAGTAAATTTAAATTACTTCAGCGTCATCAGCAGCCTACACTACTTCTAAATAGAAACTGCGGATTTTCCTTAAGATTTTTCGGACGCTGAACGCTGACGCTGAAATGTCCTCTGATTTGCACTCTCTGGGAACACTTTACTGTCTCCACTGTGCATTGCTCTTATCTAAACCAATGAATAAATAGTATAGCTCTCTCTTCGAAAATTGCACTTATTGGCTGTCATTTATCTGCCCCCCCCATGCAATTAGGAAATGAGTTTCCATTTTCCTTTGATTTGCTTTGCTTTGTCTGTGTGCCTTGGCAATGCTGAGATCGATCTGGACCCGCAGGTGATTCAAAGCGATGCTAGCTTTAAAATTTGTTGGTTATACGAGATCCAAAGCAAGCATATGTAGGTTGCAACTTAAAAGCAAACGTCATTGCTGCAGTCAGTAAGCAGTCTGAATACATTTATCGGAAACTAGGAATAATTAAGAAACATGGATATTGTTTTTTGGAACAGACAGACGGCAATGAATGTCCATTGAACTGCAGTACTCAATCAATCATTTCCATTTTATCTGCGTCGGAGCAGATATCGTATTAAAAGAGGCACAGCTAAAAATAGTTCAAGAGACGTCACAACTTACCTTTTTTCTGCTCAAATTTTAAATGCTGAAATGAAGAATGCATGGGATCCTAAAATATATCACCACCACAGGTAGATGAGAAAATATTGACTGCCGATGAGAGGGCATATGAAAAAAAATTGTGAAGCAACAGAACGTCGAATTGTCTGTCTTAGAAAATTATGCTTCAGTCGAACCCAGCCAACCTATTTGATATTCGGCAATCACCTATTTTCTCTATAGGTGCAGCCTTAAACTAGCGTTGTGTAGCCGATGTAAAAATTTTCCCAATTAAAATACCTTCAAATTAATAGATAGGTTGGGAAGCATGCAAACTGCCTTAAACCCAACGGTTGGGTCTGTATAAAAGCTGGACAGGTATAGGACACACTGGACTCATTGGACACCCCTTATTTTAACAAAAGTCGAAATTCAATTGTTTTTTCGTTGCGGTAATTACATACTTTGTCTATTTATTATTACAATTTTACTTACGCTTTTGGCAATCTTTGAATTATTAGTATCAACAATTAGTTGTTGAATTCCGACTTTTGTTAAAATAAGGGGTGTCCAATGTGTCCAGTGTGTCCAATGCGTCCAGCTTTTTTACAGACCCTTAACCGGTTCAGTTGATAACCGTGTGCAATCGAATAAACAAAATCAAAGAGCCCGTTTCGCCCTGTACTCTTAACCCTATCGAACCCGATGGTACGCATAGCATACCATGGCTCACAGCTTTGCCCGCTTACTATCATAGACAACTTTTTTAAACCTGCAGAAATCTTAAGACGCAAGAACACAGACTTACAAGTGACGAATGGTACGCCATGCATGCCATGATTAGAGATGCAATTACTTCGTGGCTTTCGAAAGTTTTTTTATTAAAGCTTTTAATGGTTAAGTACTATAGAAATAAACTAATTTATCGAACAATTTCTCAATAATTTCTTGCAATAAAAACTGGAACACTGGAACAGCAAAGTATAAAACACGAGAAAGGTTTTTTGAAGGAGGTATCGAGGAAAAAAACTGATATTTGAAGTTTTTAAGCATTTGTTTCTTGTGTTTCGACCCCATACGAGCTACCTGGAACTCACAAGCACCTGTAATTTTTTCAGATAACTAAATTGTCTGATGTCGTTCATTGCTAGTAAAAATTTACAACTTTTTACAATATCTAATCCATATCTGACATTAGAACGAGAATAATAAACAACGATACATACTCAAGTTTCGTACATTGCACAGGATAAGTTGCGCAAACTTGTGTAAGCTCTAAACGCTGGCTGAGGAGTCACACGAACCAGGGACTGCACTTAAACGTGCCACTGCTCGAAACAGTCTCCAATTCACAGTCCCGGCTGATTCACACAACCCTTGCAGACGGTCACTGTGCGCTTTGATACTCCATTTCTGTAGCAGACGCGAAAGCGCTTAGACGGACGTGGATTTCCCTGGGTAGGTGGGAGCTTCGAAGGAAAGTGTCCGTCACCAGCGTGTGTAGCAGGCGTCGTCCGGATGCACCGCAGCTTCCCAGGGCCCGTGCTCCTCATTAGCCAAGTGATGCAGGTTTCCAAAAATCGCAGAAAAGGCTTGGATCCACCTGAAATTTGGTAGGCAACCCAGGAATTGTGCACCAGTTGAAACATCAGATGGAGCGCTAACTTTTGATGCCATCGGTATGTCTTCCTGTTAGGGTGGTACGGTTGGAGACACGAGTCCAGTCTATCGACTCCTCCCATGAATTTGGTGTAGTTCGCAACGCTCGTAGGCTTCCTAACCAGCTGCACTAGCCCTCCGCGGCGGATGGTCTGTCGCTCGACCGAGCCGGCAACACCGTGAGTGTCGAGGAGATGCAAAGTCTTGACGCCACTTGCCTTCTTGTCGGTCATCTTTATTGCCAGGACATCACCTTTACGCATGAAGCGAAAGCTGGGAGCTGGAATATTAGCAGTCTTAAGCGAGTCTGGGATGCCTCGATTTGCCTGGACTGAACCGGTGATTGTGGTGCCTTTCTCGAGAAGAAAACTGGCAAGTCGAATTGACGTGAAAAAACTATCAGTGAATACTTGGTAGCCTAAGCCGAAAAGATCTTGCATGAGCTCAACAACAATTCTTTCAGTTATGCTGAGTTCAGCGCAGCCCAGGCCCTCTCCAAAGCGAGCATTTTCATCCGGTGTTGAATGAACCAGTATGTTCCAGAGATAGCCGGTTTTGGCGTCGACGAGGCAGTAGGTTTTTATTCCAAAGCGAGCCCGCTTCTTAGGAATATACTGCTTGAAAATGAGCCGGCCCTTATGAAGAACCAGCTCCTCGTCGATCGCAACTTCCCTGCCTGGTGAGTAGTTTCTTTTGCAAATTTGGCAAACATATTGCAGGAATGGGCGCACCTTTCTTAGTGGATCGTCGGCGTTCGTGTTGTCCTGGCAATCGTAGAAGCGTAAGAAGGAGAGGATTTGTTGGAAGCGCTCTCGAGCGATGCAAAACTCGCCTTGAAACAGGCTGCTGCCGTAAAACTCATCAGTGGACCAATATGCACGCATGTCGGGCTTTTTGACGACAACCATGTACATGATTATGGCTAGCATCTTTTTCATCTCGGAAATTGTGCAATCGCGCCAAGCTGACAACCTTGCAGGCATTTGATCAAGACCATCTTCTTCGCATGAATGCACCTCGGCCCATGCCCTAGCATTGGTAAACTTGCATAACATTTCCAATAGATCGTCAGTAACGAACATTGAAAAGAAACTTCCGACTCCATTCTCAACGTCGGCGGGAACGTGAACTTCATGATTCAGGCCTTCAACACCGAAAAATTCCACATCAGCGCTTTCTCATGTATCCGTCTCCTCAGTCACGCCTCGCCACTGCATTTCAGCATCATCGCCTTGTTCTTCAGTCACATCTTCATCCATAGATTCCTCCTCTAAAATCTCGTCCTCAAAGCCGTCGTCAGAATCGCTCGAGACCTCAGCTGGCCCACCACGAAGACCCACAAGAGCCTGACGAATAAACTGCATGGCCATATTCGATACAAAAAGCTCTAATTTAAATAACTTATAATGTAACAGCGATACAAAATAAAGCCTATAACTTTATAAACAGGATATATACACAAATGAAAAGCGTACTAAAATGTTCAAACACAAAATAGTATAAAAAGTAACACAGGAAAAATATATTTAACCGTAATAAAGAAACACACAAACCAGGCGGTCAATCGGTGGAGCTGTGAATTAAAGAAGATCGAAATCAAACGATTATAAACGCCGTAAAATAATAAGCCGCTCGTAAAGAAAGAAAGATAGGCAAAGCGAAAAATTCCCGCCTAGCTGGCACTTAAGGGTGTGCTGCCAAAATTTTTGCGCCCACAAAATATTCTATGGTACGCTATGCGTACCATCCGTCACTTGCATGAGTGAGACCCAAATGCATCAGTGTGGAAGAGGTTAATTTTATATCCAGAGAACTGTTCGTCTCGTCTACTTTCGTAATGCACTTATATCGGGACATTTCAGTTCGCTAACTCATTTTCTATAAAAACAATAACAGCGAGTGATAACACCTGAAATGGTTTGAAATAAGACGAATCGATTTCAGTAAGAGCATGCAGAGAGTTGTTGGATACCTTCTGACACTCATGGCTCCAAATAGTAGCTCAGGGTCCGAGCTCTCCCAGGGTGTCGGATATTTTCCCTGTTATTGATTCTTGGGCGTCGCTGTTCCATGCATCAATATTGATCCGTAGAAAGCTTTATTCGATGTTGTCGCTAAACTAAAAAACAGGATTGCCCACCGATTTTTGTTAATTTTCCAAAGAAATGCAAGCAAAAAAATCATTGAAGATAATATTCTTATTGAATCAATAAACAGTCTGATAAGATTTATGAGGAAAAAAATTAGTTCACCTACAACCGAATAATAACCGAATAATCTTTGAACTATTGCGATTTCACCCCCCCCCAGCACTGCATGCAGCCCGTATATCCTAGAACAAATGTGCCCTAAATTTTTAAAAGAACGGGTTTTTACCCAATTATTTTGCAGTTTTTTCTTGTTATGCCGTAGAAATGAGGCAAGTTTTAGATCTCATAGTTAAGGAATGTAAAGACAGCATATGAGTCATGCAATACACAAAGACTACGCATAGGTTTAGACAAGCATTGAAAAAGAAACTTAATCGCTTAATTTTTTAATTTTTACACTTTTCTTTAATTCGTGGAAGCTCAGCTCACAGCGATGGCAAGATATAAGCTGTCAGTTCTTCAGGAATTCCAACCAAAGGTGCAGAAGTTTTTGCATGAAAGCATAGATATTATCGCTCAGATAAATCCACGTGTAAAAATCTTACAGTGGCTAGCAATCAGCGTTGTGGAGCCAACAAACAATCGAATTTTTTTCAACAAACTATATGTAGTTTATGACCATAAAGCCTTGACATCTCAACAATTAACCCCGTAAGCTTCTGACATCTCAGAAATTTCCCAATGAAATGTTCAACATGGCGCTTCTTTGATAATTAACATGACGATTCTTTTATGTTTGACATATTGTTTCTGTTTGAGGCTTCCTTTGTGTTTGACATTCAGTTTGAAATTGATCAGTCAACTTCCTTCAGTCGCCTGATCTGCTGCTTGGAAACATGACGTCACAAAAAAGTTCACTACTTTTATGGTTCTGATAATACATCGTCTTTATACATCGATCGTCTGTGGAAATTCTAAGTCACTATAAGCTGTACTGAAAGTAGTAAATAAGAACTCATCATCTTTAGCAGCGAAAATGATGGTTTATCCAAAAACACGATTTTTATGTCGTCATCTTGAACTCTTGTACGTGTACGAGAACCCGGTATCTATAGCCGTGATATCTAGCCATTTGCATCTCCCTTTCTACCACCAAATTATTGCTAAAACCAATCGATACAAGTGTGGCATAGATTCGCTCTGACTTATCGTTCATAAAACAGATCACTACATGTATATTTTGGACAACAATAATATTATGATCAGATCATCCTTTTTGTTTATTCAAACGCAGCTATATAAGAAAATAACTGACAGACAACATACAAATAAAATTTAATTGGCGCAACAGATATGAACCTGCATGTCCATGGGAATTAGGGCCAACCATACTGTAGATGGTTCCAAACGTTTGAACGACCCCTTTCTCAAACAATTTTTATGGTCAAGCTTTAAATTTTCTAATTCAGTAGCAACACACAACAAGCGAAAAATTTCTTGATAAAACGTTGGGTATAGTTTTATAGGTAGTGCGTATTAAATATGCTAAAGTGCTGCAACTACAAAGCATGTGCATCAGAAAAATTTTAAGTGATTTACATAGAAAGGAAAAGTAAAGTATCACTTTTGTACGAGCCAATTGATCCAGTTCTTGTGACTCAAACTCGCTAGAAAAAAGTGATGGGTTTCAGAACCTCATTTCAGTAACTCAGACGACTCGCGGCTTCCAGTTGCAAAATCCGCTCAAAAAGTGCAACAAACCGCTCGAAACCAGATTTCATCAAGCCGCCTGCACTGATGAGGCACTAGCGCTCGCTCGTTGTTGATTCGCACGAGCTGTCATTGAAATTTCGTTGAAACGAGATCTATTGGAGCTCTCTTGAACCCGGCAGCACAAGCAGCAGTACATTTTTATGTACTCGTGTCGAAACTTCGCTCCGATCAAGAGAGGCAGCCAGTTGAGAGCCGGGTTTACGTACATCAGACCATTCAATACACGGACCACCTCGCTCAGATCGCTGGTGCCCCTGATTAGCTCTAGATTCAGCAGGGCTCTCAGTATGCTGTACGGCATTTCACACAAAAAGAAAATGGCGCTAGTCATCACAAAGATGCTGGTCACCGCCTTGGTTTGAGGCCCAGCAGCGCGAGAACTACCGACAGAGATCACCGATCCGCGCAGGTGATCCCGCGTGCGCCTTACGCCCAGCAAGATGACCAGCAGGGTCACCAACAGACACACTACCACTACGATTCGGCCTACAAACACCGTGAATATCCTGTAGAAAACCTCGATCCAGTCCTCATAGAAAAAGCATTTGTGTAACTCAACAACCCAGTAGGTGCTGAACATCCTGGTGCAGGGTATAAGACTCAGCAGCAGCAGTAGCAGCTGGTACAGTGCCACGTTCCTTTTGCATAGCAACGTGGCCTGCTTGAGTGGGACCAGAGTCACGGCAAGCGAGTGAAAGCAGAGGCCCAGACGGAAAAACGGGCTACCATGCAGAAGCCAGATGGTTAGCCAGTAGTATAAGATGCACACGGCTAAGCTCGAGGTCCTTCTATAGTCGCTAACGTTTAGGATTGTTCCCATGACGACTGGGGACAAATAGTGCGTGATGGACTTCACAGCGACGAGCAGGAAGTCCACGAAGCAGCAGCTGAGCATGCTAAGCCGGACAGAGAAAGGAAAGCACTTTGGTCTTCGCAGGAGCACCAGCATGCACGAGGCGTTGCCGAAGGTCCCGAATGCCATCACGAGGGGGAATAGCCAGGAGAAGATCAACCTGTTGAATTTCTCGAAGCCTCCTTCAGACGGGATGAGGTTGCTGATTGTCTCGTTGGTCTAGAGGTGGATAAACGTCAAGGTCATTGATTATTCGTGGTTTCAGCTTCAAAGAAAAACCATGATGCTTTAACTCACCATTTCAATTCTTCCGTTGCAGCATTATCAGAAGGTGGAGAAAATTTGTGAAGATCGGTCTCAAGCTCTTTTTAGTCGGGACCGTTTTATATCAGCTTTTATTCGTACCGTTTTACACACTGGTTTGAATGGACTTGGTCGTCGCTGACCAATAGCAAGTCGGAGTCACAAAAAGTATAAAGGCTCGCTCAAAGATGACTAAAAGTTCTAGTGGTCCTTAGGCTGACTACGAAGGCAAAATGTCCTGATGTCTTTGCTCTGTTTCAACAAGTTGTTTTGAGAATGCTCTGAGTGAAAAGTTTTGTCTGTACTCTTATGCGATTTATCGAAAGCCTTAAAAGGGAAGCAAGTTAGATCTCGCTATTTTCTTTCCGTAAAAATGTTTGTTTGCAGAGTTGCTAAAAGTTTTCAAAGTTATTCGCATTTATCCCATGAATGCTTTAGTTCCTATTGCTCTTTTTTAATCTCGCAAACTGTATGTCGTTTTTGCAATGGTGACAAACGGCTGGTTTTAATTAGTTAAACTGGGCTCGTGGGTGCAAACTTCAATGGCGATTATTTGCCCAAGCAAAGTGTACCATTGATGAAAACTAATTCTATGGTGCCTAAGTAATACGTCGGTACACAGCTAATATGCATCTTTCAGCTCAAGAGAGTACATACAGCTCCTTTCCTATCCTACAACTCATCAGCTCTCGGCAGAAGTCCTCCACTGCTCTCGTTAAAATCAATAAGCTCCGTATAGGGGCAATCGAGATCTTTCTCTTGGCATGGGATGTCGACAGTCGTTAGGCCAATATCATCTTCAAGTATTTGCTAAACTTTTGTGATGCTTCTCTTTGCTTTGCTTCTTTGCGCTTAACAGCGCGGCATTCGACTTAAGGGGCTTTAATAATTCAAATCGATGCTTTGCTTTCATGTTGAGTTCATTATCTACACTATATATACTACTGTTCTTTGAGCTACAAACGATTAGTAGAGGGACAGAGTCCTTTAATTTTAAAACAATCCAACTGTTTTATCGATTCCAGCGTGCAATCGTTAAAACAAAGTCAAAGAAGTTCACTACTCCTTCTGCAATGCTAATTGTGTCTTTTATGTTCAATGACTTCTCAGATAATAATGAGACCTTGAGACCACCGGGAACCCGGAGTAAAAAGAGCACCGAATGGGATGTCGGATCACGGTTAGATTTGGACTGGAAGCGGAACAGGTTTTTAAGGTACTTATTTCGAAAAAAATAGCTACTTTTGAGCTTAAACGGTAAAAGTTTGGTTTATCATACGAAGTATGCAACCCAGTAGAGTCGCAGATGAACACAGACAAATGCGTGTGTAAACTCTCTTAATTATTACTTCAAGTATTATTAGCAAGATAAATTTGTTTCGGACAGTTAAAATGAATTCCAGAGCATTCAGTACGATGGTTAGCTGCATGTACCGGTAGGCGACCAAATCATGCCCGCATGTCCTTTTGCACAGATCTTCGGCTTCTCTGAGCGCTTTTCGGATGTTAAAAGCTGTTCACTTTTCCTCGTATGGATGATTGTCAATATAAAAATTTTCTTGATTTGTTTCCACCTTAAAATTGATGTGTGCTAAACAGTTAGTTGGTTGAACTTTTTGTGCACCAAAATTTCTGAGACTAATGACAATTAATAAAACTATCATTATTTGGTTTTATTACATTCAATATTTGGTAGCAAAATGTAGCAGATTTTATTCTGTCCGACAGGAAAATGTTCTTTAAACAGATAGTTCATAAAGAAGCAATTCGAGTCAGCCAAAAACAGACAAAAAAGTAAAGTTCGGTAACTTTCAAACGAAAACATTCAAAAAATTGTTTACAGTGCTTTATGGGTAGGTTGTGTATATGGTTATGGAGGTAGACAATGGTGGATATTATATATTTCATATTATACTCAGCTTGGACAAATCTTGGGTCGAAAAAAACAGTTTCAAAGTGCATTTCACTTAATGCTCTCTAAATAAGTTATGCAATGTGTACACTCGATATCTAGCTATAGGCACTACAGTTCACTTTAAAATCTGCAAACAGGAATTTTTCAAAGAGAAAGCACTGCACCTCTTTAATACGAGTAGTGCATCATTTTATTGAAAAGTAAATCAGCTTCCATTGCAGATAAGTAGGACTTTTTTCACCAATTTTTTCATATGAACAGCGCTGCTGACCATGCTCGGCAGGAACGGCTACTGTGCAGCACATAACTTTTCTTTTACCATAGACTCCAAAAACTTACCAGCACTAAAGGCAGTTGGCCCATGGTCAGCTCTGCTGACCATCCGGCAGCTTAAAGTTATTTCACGAGATTACCTACTATGCAACGTCATTGTCAAGGACAAAACCATAAACACAAGCAAATTGTCTCATGAATGTACTTTTAGTAGCCCTAAATAATGAATTCGAAGCGCTGAATAATGAGCGTACAGCGTGGGAAAATTTTCGCACTGTGTCTGAGCACGTTCAGCTTCTGCATACTTTTACTGTTTTCAACCAGATTGCTTGCAAAAACAGACCAGTGTTTTCGTGTCTCAGCTATGGCGAAATTAAAAACTTTAGTTAGGTTTAGCAAAAAAACAATTACAGATGTGTTGCAGAACCTGACTCTTCCATAGAATTAATCAAGTACCTTCTCCGACGCTTGGTTCGTGATAAAAACACTGTAGCGAGTGCCAGCTTGGTCGGAGTTCGAAGAGTAGTTCCGCCGAAATCGCAAATTTATGTCTTCATCTTCTTCGCCTGGCTGATGTGGGATGTGCCGCTCAGACCTTGAGAGGAAGCACTGACGCAGCTGAAGTACTGCTGACGAAATTTTCGCCCGATCAGGTAGGGCAGCCAGTTTAGACGTTCAGTGCTGGATTCAGGTAAATCATGTGGTTAAACATAATGACGGCCTGGCGCAAAGCGTCTGTGCGACCAATAAAATCCAGGTTGATTAATAACTTTGTGACGCTAAAGGGCAGCTCGCAGGAGAAAAATATCAGGCTGGTCGACATAAATATGCTGATCACGGACCGCGTTTTAGGGCCGTTTTGTGATCCGCTGCTGGTCCCTGATCCCGTTAGTTGCCTGCGACTGCGTCTCAAGCTGACCAGAATGACTAACATTGTAACTATCAGGCAGCAGGACACCAGCAGTCTGCTTAAAAACACCGTGTAGATTCGGTAGATTGCCTCATTCCAGTCGTTTACAAAACGACATTTTTGAGTCTTAACATTCCACTCAGAGCTGGCTACTCGAATACAGGGCACTGAGCTCAGCAGCAGCAAGCTGAGCTGGTAGATTGTCACGTTACGCTTCCGAAGCAACACTGCGGCCAGCGTGACCACCAGCGAGTGAAAGCGCAGTCCTAGTCGGATAAACGGACTGCCGTGGACTAGCCAAAACGTGAAAATATAATACGCGACACACGCCGCGTAGGTTGGGTTCCTTCGAAAATCATGCAGGTGAAAGATTCTCCCCATGACTACTGGGGCCAAGTAGTGTGTTACGGACTTGACGGTCACCAGTATAATGTCGAAGGCGCAGCAGATAAGCATGCTGAGGCGCACTGAGAAAGGGAAGCAATGAGGCTTTCGGAGCTGTACCAGCAGACAGGACAGATTTCCCCAGGCTCCAAACAGCATCAACAGTGGGAACAGCCATGAGAACACCAGCTTGTGGAACCCTCGATAGCCTTCCAGTTCCCAGTAGGGAATAGACGCTGTTGAATTGTTCTGAAATTTCATGTGGTAGGTTATGTCATATTTGTCTGGAAATAGCAGGTATTTTTTGTTGGTTTTTAATCAGGCTTAATTTTTAATTCCACATTCGAGCTATATCCTCTTCAGCCACCGTCAAGTGATGACGTGAAATTTGAGCAGTTTTGCGCTCGATTGCCTTGTTTTTCGATTTAGAATCTCCTGTTGTTTTAATTTTGCACTCTGACAGTCGAAAATTTTCGTGTGAAGCTTACCACATACTCGTACTAAAATGAACTCGGTACTAAATATGAAAACGGGAAAGCAGCTATAAACGCTGTAAGCGAGTTCTTACCTCAGCTTCAGAATATTGTAGCTTCAGTTGCTGGTGAAGGCTACTGTCCATACATGTCTTAAATTCTACACTTTATAAACTTAAGTTGATTGCAGAGCCTGTGTAGACTGCAAACTTTTTTGTGTCTCTACGCCGCATAAATACAGAGAAATACATGAGCAATTGCCAATCAGCCTTGTTTGCACAATGCATTCGCCTTGTACTGTAGTTAACACTCATATCCTCTCACAGTCTAGCCCAGGACACTGGGCCAAGTATACAATCCAATCATTAGGCTTCGGACTTGCGATCAAGTTAGAAAGTCTGTTTGCATATTGTATTAACGTCTACGCACCAAGACTTGACAAAGTATGAGCTCCAACTAATTCGATTGGGGTCTGCTCAAGATGCACTTCTTGTGGCAGCTTGCATGCAGATAGTTAACAGTTAGAATTGCGAGGCTTGAGCGTGAAATGATAATAAAATAGAACTTTATTATCAATTGTCGTATATTGAAATCATTGATTTTAACAAACTGCTAATTTTTTATGTTACGCTCGTAGTCGCGGTCAGGTCTTGAGACAACAAGTTTATTTTTTTGCACAACTTATTTTGTCTCGTAATCAAAACATGCGATAAAAGTTAAATATTGAAGTGATTCTCGAAATTGACTGATAAGACCTCAAGTTCAAAAGGCTCAACAGAATAATGCGTGCTAAGGAAAACGGTCAGTCGGTGCCTTTCAAATTATTCAATATGCTCAATGCGGTCGATGTAATTTTATGAACAGGCTGAAATGATGTGAAATCAGTCTTGTGTGAAGTTTCAATGCAATACATTTTCCTGGTCGAGAGTTACAGTCCAATACAGAGAACTTTGTGATGAACCTCGTAGTTTTAATTGCAAGCTAGTTTTACTACTCAGGTTTCAAAGCCCGATATCTGGTTCTACTATCGCCACTTGCTTGTACTGTTAATAAGGGTTAGTGATTAACAATGCTTTAAAATTTATATCCTAGCATCTATTCCTTGTCGAACCAAAAGCAACGATTCAAACCAGGTAGCAACTATTCCGATTGCACTTTTGTTTATCACGGCCTAAACAGACTTTGAAATTAAAAATTAAAAAAATAATCTTACCATTTTAACTTCCCACATCTTTCTATACGTAGTGGCACCTTTATTATTCTTTTAAAATCGTTATCTTTAATATTTACAAGCTTGCTGCAATACACGCTTCCAGCCAATCATGTTCAAATCCAACATCGGTAACGAAACAGCCTTTCGTAGCCTGATTTTGATAGTTTTGTTGCTTGGCGTTTTACACAAAAGATTTTGCCGGGAAATATGGACGATTTGGATAGCGGTCACAGTACATGTGGAGGCCGCAATGGCTGTACGTATAGATAAATAATAAGATGAACTCTTATGCTACAGTTAGCTCAATGCAAGGTAATTCAGCAGTTTGAAATGCACAGACTTTTACATTCGGTGCAACGCTAAAAAAATTGAACCAACCATAAAGCTTTATTTGTGTAGAAGGCAAGCTCGACAAAACCCTGCCTGCTATTCTGTACTTTACTTAACCACTAAATGTGTTACCATGCACTACGAGAATGGATTTCTCAGGCTTAAGAGCAATTAATCATTTCCGCACTTGATTATACCACTAAGGAAGAAATTGCTTGCTCATACGAGCGTAGGCTCAATTGGCAAAATTGGCTATTATACTGTTTTACCACACATTCCGACTACTAATGACAGCATCGAACTCAGGTGACACCGTCTCTTTGATAGGGACATCACCTCTTGAATGGGGACTCTGTCCGTGAATGATGACGCCAAAGATTGAGTAGGGACGTTGTCGTTTAAATGGAGATTTTGCCACTTAATACAGACGCTGTCGTTTAAATGGAGATTTTGCCACTTAATACAGACGCTGTCGTTTAAATGGAGACGTTGTCACTTAATAAAGACGCTGTCGTTTAAATGGAGACGTTGTCACTTAATAAAGACGCTGTCGTTTAAATGGAGACGTTGTCACTTAATAGAGGCGCTGTCGTTTAAATGGAGACATTGTCACTTAATACAGACGCTGTCGTTTGAATGGAGACGTTGTCACTTAATCAAGACGCTGTCGTTTAAATGGAGACGTTGCCACTTAATAGAAACGCTGTAGTTTAAATGGAGAGGTTTTCACTTAATAGAGACACTGTCGTTAATACAAGCCGTTGTCAAATAAATTATCTGGCACAATATTTACACCATGGTGTCCAGACGAAGCACGAGTGCGTCTAGGTATGAATTATTATTTTGGTCTGACAAATGATCGATCGTGACTTGCTTAAAATCAGAATGCTGTTTTTATGCATGAAAATTTCACTAATTCCCTCCACAGAAAATTTTATGTGGAAATGCTGCTCAAGTGGCTTTCTCTGATGCAGACGCTCTTGAGTCATGAATTGCATTGATTGAATACCGAGGCTCCTGTTTGATTCAAGGGCCAGTCCTCATGGTTGGTTTTTTGTCTGGAAACAGGATGTGAATCTGTTGCTGGTTGAGAAATTTAATTTCCCTGAAGCAGGCGGGAAAGCATCGCGAAAGGCTTTGTGTCTTTTCCATGTCGTTTTTTCAGAACAGGTGTAGCTGTTGATGTCTGCAGACTTGTTTTTGTAGCAGAGTGCCACTAGACTAGTCTGGGGCTGCTTTGGCGTGAGGGGTTGCGTGGGCACGTTGGTTATTGCTTAAGGCTCGTTCACACTGCCATAAAATAAGACCAAATTATGTGTGATCACAAAATTTGTACATCAAATATGATTCCTTTGTACTCGTACATTGGTCGTGTGCTTTGGTGGCTCGTTTGATGGCATTGTGAATGAGCCGTTAAAAGTGTATGCACGTCATTGATTGTTCGTCCTCGCATGTACATGTACGAGCGTATCGTGTACTTTTTTATGTTGTGCTTATTGAATATTTATACGCGTGCGCTGACTATCAGTAGCTTAAGCTTCCTTGTGAGATTCTAGCTTAACCAGTGGAGTTCGCGTGAGTTATTACAGTTTTTGCGATCGATTTTCGGCAAGTAATAATCTATAGTCTTAGCTAAAGTACACGGGGTGGCCAAGCTTCTTTTACTGGAATAATTCATCTATCTTATTATTAATATTTATACCATATTGCTAACAGTCTAAGCGCTGACTTATTTGCATGTCAGCTGTCCCCAGTAAAATTCTGCTTCTTCTTTGACCAAAGTCTGTCTCACTATTGCCGTTGACAATACGCTTGTGTAATCGTATGCTATCACGCTCTTAGGAAAGATATTCGACTGGGAGCTTCAGAATAGTGATGAAAATCTCTTATGTTTACCGTCTCACTATAGTGAGGCTATAGTGAGGCAGATGTATGCTTCAAGCTGAAGATAAATATGTAAACTGCTCGAGCAGTGGCACATTCTCATATCTAGACTAGATGAATCTTCAGTTAATACAGTATAGAAGCAAGAAACTATAATTCACCGAATAAATATTTTGTCATACATTCAAGAGTTCAAATATTAGTCGGGACATAGTAACATTGAACATGAAGATTGGAAGATTTGGTGATGGAACCGCGGTTAGTTCCAGATATTCCTAACTCCTGAAGCTCTCTGGTCCTTGATCCTTGAAATGATTAACGTGTAATCTGTTGTGGGCGGCACTTTGTAGAAAACGTTTTATTTGAAAAAAACAAAAAATCCCTTTTAAGCCTTTGATACTTTAACAGGGTTTAATGTTGTCACTTGGCAGAGATTAGGTAAATATATATATTATTACTGGCAAAGCCAAAATGAGATGATATTTATATTACTGAACTCTGAGTTTCATTTCTAGAGTTTGAGCACAGTTATTAAAAATCTTGCTTGATACATTTGCCAATTGATAATTAAACATTATTCATAGTGTAAAAAGGGTACATTTGTTCAAACAGAATAACCAGTGCTTCCAAGTACGAGTAAGTATAGTCTCTGAATCGATTCACGCGACCCAAAAGTTTTAACTTTGCTGTAACTTTAAAAATGAAAAGAAGGATATATGGCATTTTTCATATCCTGATTTCATTACCAGTATAGGTACTGGATATAGTTGCATAATAAATAGGAACATTCTGGAAGCACTGTTCGCATGCAGATCAACAGCGGTCTGAGCTCTGCGTTGCAGTGGTAGACACCCCTTTCGGTGGCAAGCGAAGCGGCTGTCTCAGAGTTGACTGGTACACTGGAATCTGCTGAGTATTGGTCTCAGAAGCCACCTTATCAACTACTTTTGTGAACGCAGACCGCAGGTCCTCTGAGTTCCGATCGAAATCTGTCAGTATGACATCCTTCAGTGCTCTGGTGAAATAGCCGCCACGCCTACTGTCGCGAAAGCTGACGTTCCGTTTGTAAGTGCTGTAGACGCACAGGCAGTCCTCGTGCGCTCCATTGTTGAACTGGCCGGGCTGCCTCGCCGTGAATCTGTCCGATTCCAAACCGCGGCAGGCCTGTACGATGAAAATCTTCGGTTTTTTGCGCAAGCCCGGGCACTGACGAAACTGTCTAAACACGTTCTCTAGAAGAATTCGAACTCCGTCGTAAGCGAAGATGTAACCCTGCTCGCCGTGTGACATTATGCACAGTAGAAACGCATCTGCATTATTGTAGTCCTCCTCAGTGTAGTCTACTGTCAGAAGATTTTCGAAAAAAATACTCCCAACATTGAGATACTGCTTGATTTCAAATCCAAGACTAGTGAAGCACCTGTAGAGATGGTGCTCTGTCATTTCGTTCATTGAGCCGTCTCGCCGTTGTATGCCACAGCCGTGCACAAAGTCGACAATATTAATGATTTTGGCCAGTCGTCTTCGCGTGCCGCTTATGGGATAAGGTGGAGTCGTAGACCTGCCTGTTCTAGGCCCCTCAGGGGAATCGCCAGCGGAGCCGCCGGGTCTTGTCGTGGACTGATTGGACAAACCACCCCCCGCAGCACCGCCTGGCGGTGAACCGCCGGAGTCATTGTCACCTGAGCTCTCGCTGGATGGAGTTGTTGCTGGGCCCGTTGGTGAAGCAAGCGATCGGATTCTGCGAATAGACGAATGTTGAGCAAATTCAACGCACTGCTGGTTTGTTTAAACTCTCAATTGTTGAATCAAAAGCTTGTTACATTGAAAATTCAAGTATCTACTCGTATTTACATGTATATGATAAAGCTTCCCACACACTGGTGAAATAGCTCAATAACATATAAAAGTTTACTTTTCTTCTGCGAGAATTGCAAAATTACGATGTTCGCACAATCACCTGAAATAATCCTGGTAAAAGCAAACCCAGACTGTAGTAAAAGCAAATGCTTACGCTTCCTGAATGAAGCTGGCACACTGGTAGTGCCCACACAGCTTAGCCCACTCCAGTGCATCCATATCTTCCTCCCCCTTCGCTCGCCAGTGATCCTCGTCGGTTGAGCAGCTCAAATGGCCGCGTAGAGCTTCAATGACATTTTTATGACCACCGCGAGCAGCCCAGATGAGAGGAGTGTTTTTTAGGAAGTCTGGCAACTTCGGATCGGCTCCCAGTTTGCACAGAATGCGAACCGTGTCATCAAATCCCTCCATGGCTGCATAGGCAACAGCTGTGTACTCCATAGAGTCCTGCGGATGAAAGAAACTTGTGCTGGTAATTTTTTGTAAAGCTTGTGTACGAGCGTAAGCTTTGGTAGCCATTTTAAAACATCCGGTTGTGTTCTTACCTGATGGTTCAACTTGGAGCCCATCTGGACAAGCTGTTCCAGAGCTGAATTTCTATGATTTCTGGCGGCTAGAATGAGAGGCGTCTGTCCCAGGCTGTCGGGTCTGTTCACTTCTGCTTCCAGATTGCCCGAATTGTTCTCAAATGCTTTTGTGAAAGCTAGGAGAACATTTTCGTGTCCTTGAATGGCAGCACAGGCGATTGCAGTCCGCATCTGAACATCCTGGGCCCTGACGAGATCGATAATTGGTCGATGTCCCTGCTTCAGAAGATTGCTCACGAGTTCTTCCTTGCCTTTAGCCGATGCAATCATGAGCAAAGTCTGGTTCAGTGGCCCGAATCTTCTCTCCTGGTTTCCTAACGAGTTGCACAGCTGAGAAAGCTGTTCATCGGACCATTTGTTTGGAGACGCGTCCCTAAAATTTTGGAAATCAGGCTAGTGAGTTCTAGTTAAACAAAACCTGTGAGGTACCTTCCTGTCCATCAATAGTCTCTCTCCAAAATTATGATGTGCGCATTTTACTTCAGCAATTTCGAACGCTTCCCTATCTAAAGGAATGCTAGAGGAACAGATTCTCTTTAGGACGTTGGCAGAACTACTATTTCATGAAGCCGCTCACGAGCCGTGAAAAATGATTTGAAATGTGATAAAATTATTCGACTACAAGAATACCTCAATAAACTTACAGAGATGTTTCCGGCTCAGGATGTAGCATCAGTTTTTTATTGAGACTCGAAATCTTATTGAGCTTTCCTAAGGCCTTCGAGTTGGCCATATCGATCAGGGCTTCAACATCCTCGGCCAGATTATGAGTGTCCTCGATGACGTCGCATAGGGCTTGCACAAATGTTCTCTCACTCTGTCTAACGACAGAGCGACACACAAGGAAGTCTGCCTCTCGAAGCTGCAGAGAAGACGCTTCTGATTCCGCACAATCAGCCCCGTGCGTCTGCGCAAAGAACATTTTTGGCTTGCCCCTCAGAGCTGGGCATCGGCTAGCCCGAAAGCTGGTCACAATCTCCTTGATTTCGATCTCCTCCCCATCACTAGCGTAGATGATGTCATTCGATCCGCATCCAATGATGAAGCACACAAAACTGTCGAGTTGTTGCCACTTACTGAAGCTGCCGAGGGCTTGCAGGGCTCGCCAAATGTCAACACTGTTGGTGTCTTCAAGGCGTTCCACTTGAAACTTCAGTGATTGAAAGACGCGCTCAATCCTGTCAGCGTCTTCTTGCACCCCTGGGCACGTACTTAACTGGACAGCTTCGTCGTACTGCTGAATAGCAATCACCAGACAGCAACCCCGTATCGGCCTGGCTTTGAAGTGCTGCACTGCAGTTTGACTGAAGTAACGCATTTTGTAACATCCATATTGCAAAGAGAACTTCGAAAACATGCGAACTTTTGCTTATAGAAGCCGCCTAACTTAAAACTTATCAAGTCTTTTATCACATAAATATTCGTATTTTTAAATAATTACCTTCGAGAACTTACGTGTCATCTTTCGGGCCACGGACTTCATCCTCAGTCAAAAGTTTGTATTCAGACGGCTCTAAAAGTTACAAAATTGGCAGCTGTAAGTTATAAAAGAAAAAATGTAGTGCGAATTTCTTGCTACTACTAAGTAGTACCAGTTGGTCATGTTTGATGCTCTTAAGTATTTTTGTAGCTTTTTGCTAATTTTAATTTTTTCTGTGCAGTAAATTATTCTTTTTTGCCTATCGAGTTTGACGTCATATGACTCACACTCTTTTGGGCATTGCCAAAAAATTAAAGCAACTGCGTCGACCCTTTTGCAAGCGAGGAAGCAAAAGTATTAAAGCCCATTCCGCTATCCCCAAAGACTACCACTAGCAGACCAACAATAAGGGTATGCGCGGCCATGAATTTTTCAGTTTTCGGCATTCTCACTCGTGCCCTGTCAGATTCACCCTTATGATAACTAGCGCCAAATTAATGCGTTTGCGTACGGAACTCTGGGGTCTTTGACGGGACAGCTAAACGCGTTTACCGCCGAGCTGCTGAGCCCATTAGCAGCAGTCGTTTGCTTTCACACGCTTACCTTTTACAATAAACGCGTGCTCCATCAACTGCGCCGCAGTCTCTCTGTCTTTTCTATCGTGAGCTGTGCACTTGGTATAGAAGTCCTGCATCACCCTGGAGCACTCTTTGGGGAGCGTCGGCGCGCCTTCATTTTGAATCCGACGACCAATGTTGAGCATGTTCTTGCAGTCGCTGTGCGGCCTCTTGCCAGCCGTCATGCGGTAGAGCAGGCAGCCAAACGCCCAGATGTCCGAGGCGCAGCTGTAAAGCGTTTCCTCGGTCTCTTTGGTCAGAAACAGCTCGGGAGCCATGTAGTGCGTGTCGCCGCGTAGCACAGAGAGGTGATGCGCCTTGGCGCTGACCAGCAGGATGGCCAATCCGAAGTCAGTTAGCTTAGCCCTGCGCCCATCAGCTGACACCACAATGGTGCTGGGGTTGATCTGCCTGTGAATAACGCACGGCTTGTCGGGCGTCTCCGAATGCAAATAGCGGAGAGCGTCGCAGACCTACAAAGCGCGACGATGCAAGGTTTTTTTAGGTTGGAAGAGTGCATAGCAGTTAGCTGTGGTAAATAAGAAGATACAAGGCTTCGAAGTCTTGGAAGTCTTCATATTCTTTTTAATTCGTTAAGAAGTTCGTACTCGTAGTTTATCAGTTTTTATAGACTACAATAGTCATTTTAGTCGTTCTCAATTTCTCTCAGTCCTTAAAACTATTATAAATCACCTGGACACCCGATCACAGAAATATCCTGGGTAACAAGCTCGCGGATTCTCTCGCCAAGGTGTTCAGCAACCCTGACGGCAGCCACCTTTTGGTGAGGCTACACCCATGCCCAGGTCGAAAATCACCCGTCATACTAGCAGGAGTTGCTCCACCAGCAACACCAGCTCCTTTGTAACAGTTGCGCCGAGTACAGGCAGACCCGCTTTGTTATGCTTATAATCTAAACAGGAAAGTCTCGGAATATCTGATCTCGCAAAACAGAACCGACCTCAGGGAGATTTGCATTCTCAGGGAGACAGACAACATCTGTGACCTTCGCGCCTTTGTCCGGGATATCGGCCCGGAGATGAGGGTCGCCGATGCCGATGCCTCCTCTGCAAACTTGTCGACTACTGGCGGGGGCTGGGCGCACCCTCAAGTTAAACATTGGTCTCCTTTACCTTGAGGTTGCGATAGAGGACTCGCTGCCTAATCGCGGCGCCTGCGCCCCCGTCAGTAGTAGGCAAGTAATCTCGAGATATTATACTACGATCAATGTGCTCAATATCATCACTCACCTGCTTTAACAAAATCCTAGCTTCTTTTTCCGGCAGACATTTACTACCAATGAACTCGCCGAGTGTCTTGTCGGTGATCAGCTCCATCAGAACCTCAACGGTTGACTCCGACTGCTTGTGCTTGATTTCGTAGAAACGGATGATATTGTCGTGACGCAGACGGCAAAGCTGTTGAGTTGTTTTCACTACGCGATCGATGTTCTTTAAGTCTCCCGACTCCTGATGCGATTCGGTGACTGGAAGGCGGATGGTTTTAGCGGCGCAGACATTCTTCAAGTCGGTCCGCACCTCGTGCACCTCTTCGCCGAACTCTCCTCGACTGAGGAGCTTTACTTTGTCCCATTTCTCGTCGTAGAGCCTACGAAATGGTGCAAGATTTGATCAATTCAACGGTATCGGCAAGGACTTAAAGATTATGCAACATTCACTTGGGACAAGCTCAAGGACTATAGAGTCTTTTTGAGGCGGCAAAAGCGATTCCTAGAACATCCCAAAATGAATCGCAAGCAAAAGCAAGTTTGTTATATTTAAGTCAATTTGAAATCTGAAAGTATTAATAATACTTTTACATGGCTTAAACAGTTCGATAAAAGCGTTAATTTTGGTTTTATTTCTTACCCTGGCTCAGAACCTTCGGCCATGGACAGGGAGTTCTCGTTTAATTTAATCGCCCTACAGCAATGATTTCGCTACTAGGCAAATCTTAACGCTGGAAAACTGGCGTAATTTTCTGCAACCCAATTTTGAGGTTGTCACATTATTCATTTTTATTCACATGCCCTAACCACTGTCTGACACAGTGTGCATCTAGGGAAAGAAGTCTGAACAAGGTACCATATCTTTGGCGTACATTCCAGCACTAAAGAGCTCTCATACCCTAAAGCAGTTGTCACGTGCTTTGGCGTAGAGGCTACAATATCGTTGCAAAACCAGCAGCGCTTTTAGTAGCGTCGCTCTCATCTCGTCTTCATTTTTCAAATTCAGCCGAACCCATATCAGACCCGATTACAAAAACGTACTTTAGAGTTTTTGCTTTTTCTGCTATCCGCCATAAAGGCTATACATATAGCTCTTGTTTCCGTATTGTACAGTTGTGCATGCAGTTTTCTGCCTTTCTGCCGCTCACTGGGGTTGGTGCTGCGCAGGGTAAATGCGGGTAGAGAGGACTGGCCACCCGCCCCGTGCATTACTCCAATGTGTTCCATGCCACCCTCCCTCCTCCCTCTACCCTCCATTTTGGACCCTCTCTCTAACTAGACAGCAGTCTACTTAATCTATTTACTTGCAAAGCTCTCGTTGTCAAGACCAAGCTTATAGAATTCTACCTGAGGAGACCCCAGTCCTGTAATCTGGTCAAAATGCAGCTTTGGTAAGTGAATTAGCTAATAGAGTTGAGCAGTGAATTCGTTGCTTATAGTTTCCAAACTTGTACTTTAGATGGAGGATTATCAAAGTCTCCTTGGCCATCCGTGGCTGCACAGATCAAATTGCTACTTTGTTCAAATCAATTCTAAATGAACTGTGGACTTTTTTAATCAATCTTTGACCGGCTTGATCGGTGTTCTCTCTCCAATCGGAAACCCTGCCTTTAGCGAGCAAATTAAATTTGCACTTACAGTTTAGCATTTCCTGTAGTAGGCATCTAAATGCGCTCCGTTTAGCACATAGCAAAGGGAGTTCACTTCATGTAATTCTCAGACCACTTATTGATCCCAATAGGGGTATTATCATTTAAAGAGGATCATATTGAATCATCAGTCGCGTGAGTGAATCTCACTGAGGCAGCCTTAGTAACAAGATTGGCATTGTATCTTCGAGATGGTGCAAAATTCACAATATTGATTTTCAGTACCGAGGAGACCGAAATTTTTCCTGGCTGGATTAAGAGTCGACACATAGCCCGAGGCGCGCACAGCGATGTGCTGGAAATCATGGAGAAGCAGGGCACCGAGCGTCGGGCAGCGAAGGTCATCCGACTGCCTGTACAGCTGGGCGAGGACCAGCAGCAGGGGATGCCTGGAAAGCTAAAAGAAATTTTCAATGATGAGAAGCGTCTTTGTAAGTTGGAACATGAAAATATTGTCCGGTTTCTGGACATGTCGCTTGTGACAGCCGAGCCGTCCGTTTTGGTCTCGATGGAGCTGATTGATGGCCAAACACTGGAGAGCTTCATCAACAGATGCAAGCCGCTAGACTACGGCACTGTATCACAGCTTGCAAAACAGGTAAGATAAATATTTAAAAAAAAAAACTACTCAAGAACTGAACTCAGATTCAAGTTTTTTAATTTTACCTTCCAGATCTGTAGCGCCCTATCTTACCTTCACACAATGAGTCCAAGGATAATTATTCACAGAGACGTGAACTGTCGCACAATCATGGTGTTAGAAGATAACCGAAATATTAAGCTAATCGACTTCGGTTTGGCAGTTCAACTCGTCGAGTCGGCCTCTGATCACGTGACTGGAAATCCAAAGGGCGACCCAGCGTTCATGGCGCCCGAGCTGTTTCTGACGGAGGGAACGGAAGACACTCCGTACAGCTGCACCTCCGACATCTGGGCGTTCGGCTGCGTGATTTACCAGATGGTGACTGGAGACCGGCCTCACCGGGACTGCAAGAACATGCTAGCCATCGTTCGCAGGGTTAAAAACCAGGGAGCACCACCCCTGCCCGACAATTGCCCGAACACTTTAAAGGACTTCTACCGAAACTGCACCGCTCAGAAAAGAGATCAAAGGAAGTCGGCTACTGAACTTCTTAAACACCCGTTTCTTCTTCACGGACGGGGTAAGCCACTATATACTAACCCAGGCTTGATTGATAAATTAGAGTTATCGAGCATAATTAGAGCAACTTATGAACTAATGTCCTAAATACTCGGTACCCCTAAACTTTCAGCCATTGCGGGTCCATCCGAACCAAGCACACCTACAGAAAGTCCACAAGACGGAGCAAAACTTGCTCTGATGCCCGACGCATCGTGAGTGTCAAATAAAGTTAATTTATCTGCAAATCACCCTGCAATACAAACAGGTTGCTTTTTCTAACCCCAAACAGGTCGTCTACTAGCGACACTTTTGAGATGGCGACTCGAGAAAAGGGGTTGTGCCTCATTATTACCGTGGAACAATGCGGCGACACTTCGACGTTTCCACCCTCAAAAAATCTCGAAAACAAGGCTCTAAACATAGAGGATGCTTTCAAAAAACTCAGTTTTATTGTTGAGAAGTACAACAATCCTCGGTGTACAGATTTTTGGAGATGCATTGACAATGTGGTAACTTCGCAGGATCTCGCTGACATAAGCAGCTTCGTGTGCTTCCTCATCGGACACGGCACTGGTGGCAGCGTCTTTGCCAGCGACGGAGAAGAAATCGAAGTCAGAGACATCGTGGCCCGATTTCGAGCCAGCCAGTGCCCCGGTCTGAAGGACAAGCCGAAGATCTTCTTCATTCAAGCAGAGAAGCAGCCGGAGGGCCTTGAGGCCTGCTCACTGGAGGAGTCCTCGTTCCGTCTGCCTGAGCACGAATTTCTTCTGTGCAGTGGCGGCAGCACCGGGTCACTTTCGGATACAGTTTGCTCCGTCATTCGCGATGAGAAGTTCAGCAAGGAGCACATTGAGACCGTGGTGGCAGAGGTGAACAGACGCTTGAGCCTGGCGGAGATGAAGAAGGGAACTGAGCGATTCGGCTCCGGTGCGTCAGCCGTGACCAGCCTGACTAAGAAGTTTTTCCTAGACGGCGGCTCCACTGAGGAATCTCTGTAAGTGCATGTTCATGCATCTTCCAATCATGGTTTGCATGATTTGCATGGTTTGCGTATTGCATGCTGCATGTAGTTCGTGTTTGGTGACTGGAAGTGAGTTAAAAAACTTACAGAATTCTCAAGACAGGCTAACTATTAACCAATTTCAGACCGGCATCGCCGGACCAGTGGACGGACCAGCAGCTCCGAAGCAAAGCGACACTCCGGAAAAGTGCAAACAAACTTTCGGGCCAATGAGACAAACTCCGCTGATGATTGCGTGCATCAAAGGCAAGGACGAGATCGTCAGCGAGATGCTCAAAAAATCCTTGGAGATCGGTGAAAAAGATGTGCAGGGCCGGACCGCCCTGTGCTGGGCTGCCGTCAAGGGACACAAGAGTGTACTGGCGGCGTTTAGCGAGGCTTTTAAAAGTAACGAGAGCGCTTTGAAGGCGGAAATCAATGCCGAGGACAATCTACGTCAGACGCCACTGATTCTTGCGGCCAAAAATAACCGCACAGACGTTCTGGAGCCGCTCGTCAATATGGGAGCAGATATTAATCGTCAGGTATGAGTTTCTTTACTGAGAAAATTATTGATTTACTGTAACACAAATGAGTTTAATGTACTCATATTATCGTCAGAGGCAGAAAGGCGAAAGCAGTTCCCGTGTATTTAAATCGATACAAATGGTGGTTTTAGTCCTCTAAACTCTAATCGAACGCTTTTGTCAGTCAGTCCGAACAAACATGTCTTTTGAGATTTCTGACAAGATGGAAAGAGCTGGAAGGACTCTTTGATCGGATGACGAACTTTGAAGTAATTTACTTATTGGCCTCATCTTCATTGTGCCGCGATCAAGCTGACATAACTGAGATTGACAACACAGAGTGTAGTACAAAAGGTAGTTCAATCGTGCTATGAAATCACACTGAATAGTAATGCACCAAGATACCCGTACCTGCTCCAACTTCGAAAACGTCCCTATGATGGATACAGCCTTAGACGTCCAAAAATACACAGGGAGCCCATTTTAAAGAAGATAGTTTCGGACTCTGATTTCACAAGCTAACCCTTTAAAATGATAGTACGAAATTCATTGCAGGATGCGATGCGATACTCGGCAATCCTGTACGCCGCAAAGCTGGGATTGGAGTTGACAGCTCGCGAACTGTGCAAACTGGGTGCCAATTTAAAGCTGGCAGACTTTTCCGGCAACACCCCTCTGATCTGGGCCGCTCGATGCGGTCACAAAAGCGTTCTCCTTGAGCTGGGACAGCGGCTAAACAAACCAGACGAGCTGGACTTCTGGAGGAGGGAAGGCGAGCGGAAGATGAACGCTCAGCAGTGGGCGAAGTTCTGCGAGCACTACGAGTGCGCTACGGTTTTAGAGAAATTGTAAGTTTGATTGGTTAAAGTTTCAGCGCAAACATTTAACGTTCATCGACCACCAAGACGCTTTAAAAAATCGTGTTTTAAATACGAGTACTTGGTGTTACGAGTAATACGAACAAGGTATTTCGCATCGATTATCGCACGTTACTTCTTAGTGTTCAACCAAAACTAACCCGCACAAGATGCTCCAGCTGTGCACAATTTTTTCGTAAACAAACAATCATGCTGGGAAAGGAGATGCAGAAATTGTAACGTCGTACGTTTCTGAAAGAAGGGGAATGGTACCAGGGCTCCTGAGCAACCCTTGTGAAGTCACCTATTCTGACACGATAACCAAGCGCACATTCACTTACCGCCTCACTGCAGAATTCGGCGCCTAGCCAATCTGTCGAGTCAAGGCGTCACAATGGAACAAGACGAACAAGGCAACGGCGACCAGCCGCCACCCCCCTCGGGCTCCGGACCCGGAGGAAGCGGTCGAGAAGAAGAGGGCGCCACGGGCGGCGGCGAACCGAACGAATCCACTGGGGGTCAGGAAGACTCCAGTAGAGCCGGGCCATACCCCATGGACGGCATCCACCGGGGCATCGCTCTGGTGATCAACATCTACGATTTCGTTGGGCTGGACCTGCCGCGACGCCTGGGCTCCATGGCGGATATGGCCGAAAACGCGCTTTACCACTGCTTTACCTCCCTCGGCTTCGACTGCAGGCAGGTACAAAACGTTAACGCGCACTTTTTCGACCACCTGCCTGCCAATATCTGCTCGGAAGAGGAGCTGAGAAACTCCAAAGCCATCATTGTGTGCCTCATGAGCCACGGCGGTCACGATTTTATCTACTCTCACGATGGAAGACAAGTGGCTCTCCAGCTTATCTACTCAAAGTTCCAGCTCTGCCAGCAGCTGAAGGACAAACCAAAGTTGTTTTTTATTCAATCCTGCCGCGACGCGCCAGCAAATCACCGCCTGTTTCAACAGGTCAATCAGGTGTCTTTGGAAGACTGCATGTACTTTTATAGCACATCGCCTGGACGATTGAGCGGCCGACACCCGGAAAGTGGCGGCTTGTTCACGCAGCAGTTGTGCTCAGTGGTGGCTGATGATTTCAATCAGGATCGCGAAGAGTTCACCGCCGTTGTGCCCCGAGTGATCAACAGGGTGCTCGATCGGAGCAATGGACAACAGGTGCCCTGCTGCGAGCTGACCATCCGAAGGCCGCTGAAGTATCCGACTTTGGGCATGCGGCAGAATGCAGCCTGACGTTGACGTGATAAGTCCAAACTAAAAGTACATCAATGTGATCTCGATAATGGTGATTTGCAGCCATAGTTACTAAATAAATGTTCATACTAGTATACTCAGCTTGTAGACTGACAAGACAGACTAAACTAACTTCAATAGAGTAAAGAAAGGCGCCTGTTATTCAGCTCTGCCAGTAAAAATTGTACCGAAGCAGGAAACTACACATCATTTTTGTTTAAATGAAATGATTCTAAGACAGAATTTCAATTTCAAAATAATATATATTAAATAGTATAGACACGAAAGTTCTGACAAAGTCATTGCCTATGTAATCTAGAATACAAAACAATCAAATCGCATTGTGAGTGATGCTTATGTAATATCTGCAGCTTCATAAAATATTCAGACTAATTGAACTCAGAGATTGTCTCAGTTTTTCACTCAGATCTTTGAAGTTTATTTTGATAAACAAACGTGTGATGGTATTCTTAATTCTATATATAAACCTTTCGCTGAAACCGCTATCCACTACTTTAACTTACTACATTTCTTTATTTTCTCAACAAAAAGAGATTGTAACACTCTATTTATGCTACTGTAGGATAGTAGTGTTGCAGTGATAGTAACTATAGTTGGCAGAGATTTTTTAAAACTTTTTTAATTTGTCTTGTATTTGAGCTATATGCGCGAACTGATAAAAAATTCTATAGAATTCATAGTTGATATTTTCTTTTCATTAGCAACCACTTACAAGCGTAGATATGAACTTAACCAGTTTCTATACGCTTGCATTGGCTGTTTGTTATGTAAATTTTCGCAGAAAATTGCCATTACCAAAACTTGCCAAGTATTTTTCTTCAAAATAAACGCGCCAAATTTTTTAGTATTCAAAATATCGCTGGTTAGAATGCATAGCGCTAAGTAGGGGTTCGATTTCTCTTGAGTGTACTAAATGTGTCAGCGATACTACAAATACACCGTTTCCTTACCTGCCTCCATCCAGCTCGATAATTTTTTTACAAAATCGATTTTAGCATCCTTCTACTTCATCTGTCCGTGTTCGATCAATATTTGTTTAAAATATCCCTGAATCTCACAGGCAGATAGAAAAGTATATCGCTAGTTTATTGAAATTGAATGTTCCATTAAAATTGTTACTTTATTTCCTCTTTTTTAAAAGCCCTCATCTTTTTTGCATGTAAGCTACTTAAAGTATACGTTATGCACGGCTTTCTGCTGTGGATGGAGTGGGCCGGGGGTCAGAAAGAGTGGAAAACTGCATTCGTGCAATGCGTGAACACAGAGGCCTTGATGCGCCTTGACCGGCGCAAACTGTGATTGGCTAATAAAATCAAGATGCGTGCGCATAATGAGAGGTCACGTGATTGGGGGGGGAAGCTCGTAAAGCAATCCAACGTCGGAATGTACTCGTAGCTTGAAGGATCAAGAGTTCGTTGAGTGCATCGCACTTCAGTGAACCCCTACAATAGTGCAGCGATTCATGTGGGTGAAAAATTAATAGGAAATGAGTCATCACATGAGTCATCGGGGGTAAGAGAACTAAATATCTAGGTTAGTTCCTTGCAATATTTATCAAATTATTGCCAACTCACCTTAATAAATTTCGTCCTGACATTTGTAATTTGAGTTTCCACTAACACGTTAATCGCGAGAAAAAATGTGCCAGGTGCTGGCGCGTAGCCTTCAGTGTTTGCTCTGAGCAAGTTTAAATTTACCTGATGTTTACATTGATCCGAACTGTGGGCGTTTGTTTGAGCGCAGTTTCCAGCATTCACTTGCTCACAAAAATAGACCTCACCCAAGAGAACAGGAAAAATACAGAGGATATGCGAAATGAGTAGGCTGGTGTTGAAGATTGAGAGAAGTGAAGATTGCACGAGATCTCAAGAGTGAGATAAGTGAGATTAGATTGTAGACCAGGGAGATCGGAGATTTCATATAAAAGGTCGAAGATTAGCTATGAGAGATCTGAGTTTAAATATGGAAGATTAGACATTATATTTGGGAGATTGGAGTTTAGATATGGTAGATCGTAGATTAGATATAGTAGATCGGAGATTAGACATAGCAATTTGAGATTAGACGTGGATGATCTTAGATTAGATATGCGAGATTTGAGATTAGACGTGGGAGATCGGAGATTAGACATGGTGGATGGGTGATTTGTAGCCAAAAAAGATGGGAATAGATGCTATGCATGAAGGAAATGCAGGGCGCGGGCGAATGGCATTCGCGATACAAAAATAAGTACAAGAAGCAGAAAAACAGTAAGTATATTTACAGACCTGCAAACCGATTAAAACCCACAAAGCTTTGGTGTTTGCATGAGATCCCCGTTGGCATTGTAGAAGAAAGGCATATTTTACGAAGAAGAAGCTTTTAACTTTTGCTTTTATTAACTTTTTGTATTCAGAAATCGCTAAAAATTGCTTAATAGCGTTTCAATCGCTAGTTTCAGTTATGTAGTATTTGCGTTCTTGAATGACCAGTGAGGGCGTGGGAAGTGGGAGATGGGGAGTGGGAGATAAGAGCGGAAAGTGAGTGAGATGGGAATGGAAAGTAAGTGAGATGGGAATGGAAATTGAGTGAGATGGGAATGGAAATTGAGTGAGATGGGAATGGAAATTGAGTGAGATGGGAATGGAAATTGAGTGAGATGGGAATGGAAAGTGAGTGAGATGGGAATAGAAATTGAGTGAGATGGGAATGGAAAGTAAGTGAGATGGGAATGGAAAGTGAGTGAGATGGGAATGGAAATTGAGTGAGATGGAAATTGAAAGTGAGTGAGATGGGAATAGAAATTGAGTGAGATGGGAATGGAAAGTAAGTGAGATGGGAATGGAAAGTGAGTGAGATGGGAATGGAAATTGAGTGAGATGGAAATTGAAAGTGAGTGAGATGGGAATAGAAAGTGAGTGAGATGGGAATGGAAATTGAGTGAGATGGGAATTGAAATTGAGTGAGATTGTGAGTCAACTGGGAATAGATGAAATATGGAATACTGGAAGTGGCAGTGGGCAGAGGTACGAGTACAGGTATGCAAAAGTCTTGCAGAAGCCAGCTGTCTCGCAGCTTCAAAAGGGTACTCGTAAACAGATAAGGAAGCAAGACACAATAGAATGAGCTCCTATTCAATAGAATCAGAAAGCATTGAGCATTGAGTGACGCGCATATTAGAAATGCAAGTGCATTTTCAGTGCCAGTTTTCCATTGTTTTACCACAGCAGCATTGCAGATTCGCATGAGTAGCCATCTGTAACGACTATCAGCCACTTGTGCGACTTTCTTACTAGAAAGAGAATATTGACATGCGCCTGTGGCATTCAAGATTTCTCAGGCATAAAGCATTCTTCCTTATTTGTTCCCACCTACGCATTGAAGTTTTTTCGAGGTACAACAAGGTCCTTTGCAGGTTTTAACCAATCGACCCAAGTCAATCAGATTTCTAATTAAAGCACTCGGAATTGCATTTTCAACATAAAGAAATTGTGCTCCAGGGAAGAAAGTTCGGCATTTTGTGTGTCAAAAGAAATTGTATAATGACTTCTCTGACAAGCGGCCGAGTGCTTGGTCTTAGAAAAAAGACACTTTCAATATTGCTAAAGGTATTACTATTCCTAAGAATTAAATCTGAGTCTTGCTTGAGCATTGCTTTTTTGCAAATAGTACTATTGATATGTACCTAGAGGTTTTACACTTAGAAATCTTGCCTAGAGATCCTATACTTAGAGATCTTGTACATGGAGATCTTATTCCTACAGATCTTAAACCTGGATATCTTGCCTAGAGATCTTATACCTGGAGATCTTATACCTGGAGATCTTATACCTGGAGATCTTATACCTGGAGACCTTATACCTAGAGATCTTATACTTGGAGATCTTATACCTGGAGATCTTATACCTGGAGATCTTATACCTAGAGATATTATACCTGGAGATCTTATACTTGGAGATCTTATACCTGGAGATCTTATACCTGGAGATCTTATTTTACCTAGAGATCTTTTACCTGGAGATCTTATACCTGGAGATCTTATACCTGGAGATCTTATACCTAGAGACCTTATTCCTAGAGATCTTATACCTGGAGATCTTATACCTGGAGACCTTATACCTAGAGATCTTATACTTAGAGATCTTATACCTGGAGATCTTATACCTGGAGATCTTATACCTGGAGATCTTATACCTGGAGACCTTATACCTAGAGATCTTATACCTGGAGATCTTATACCTGGAGACCTTATACCTAGAGATCTTATACTTGGAGATCTTATAACTGGAGATCTTATACCTGGAGATATTATACCTGGAGATCTTATACCTGGAGATCTTATACCTGGAGACCTTATACCTAGAGATCTTATACCTGGAGATCTTATACCTGGAGATCTTATACCTGGAGACCTTATACCTAGAGACCTTATTCCTAGAGATCTTATACCTGGAGACCTTATACCTAGAGATCTTATACCTGGAGATCTTATACCTGGAGATCTTATTTTACCTAGAGATCTTTTACCTGGAGATTTTATACCTAGAGATGCTACATGTATACCTAGGGATGGTATTTCAACACTCCAAAAAGAAAAAATTCTTAGAAATGATATTGCTCGCAAGAATTGTAATAAACTCTTCCAAACGAAAGTACTTTAACTCAGTCTTCCTTTAATCTCTCTCCCCTTTCTCCCTTCTCCATCCCTTCCCAATGCGCAGATGATTGGATAGGATTGGTAACCAAGGACAACAGATTCTGTAGTAGGTATTGTTATTAACAAACACACAAAACCCAAAGAGAGATTTTCATCCAAAAGCATCAAATTTGCCTACAGACAACGAAATTCTGAGCTTTGCAAAGGAGACATTCGGATAAACTATGTTGCTAAGCCTGGCCCTCGCAAGCTGGACCGTTGCTTTGGCAGGCGCCATCAAAAGCTACGAGTTCGGTTCGGCTCCCGACCTCTGCCCGGCGAGCTCCGAGTGGACGACGGCTGGGTCCGCTGACCAGGTTCGGAAGCTATCAGGCGGCATTTCCTCGGTTCGAACCTGTCATGTGGAGTGCGCCGCCAGCGACAACTGCTCAGCGGTGGCCTTCAAGACTGGGGAGTGCCTGCTGGCCACCGAACAGCGCTGGATTGAGTCCTGGACGAGCACCGATGGAGGAGGAAGCTGCAATTCGACCGCCTATCTGCGAGTTCCCAGGCCTCGGCCGGAGCTGGCAGCCAAGCTGCTGCTGCTGCACTGCTATCGGTACGGCTTCGGGAATCTGGTCAACCGGAGCAGCTTTCAGGTGAGTGTGTGCACCTTTGCTGATTATTGTACACCCTTTACGCTGTCGGCGACTCCAGCTGGGTCACCTCCCCGAGAGTCGCACTGTCCCCAAGCTGGTGCAGGAGGTGCTGTTGTTTCTAACACTGCAGGCAACCTACCGTTTCGGCGACTCCAGCCGGCCTTGAGACGTGTCCTGCCCTCAAATTTGTGTCCAACCCTTAGGCTGATTCCTCAGCTAATGCAAGGCTAATAATGTACTGCTCAAGATTTGTGTAGATTAAATGAACAAGACGAGGTCCATACTGGTGGCGTAGTTTTGAGACTTTTCTGTATAGATAGAGTAGGTAAGTCTGACCTTTACTGCATGAAATTCGATAGCAGTTTATCACCAATTGGCAAGGTGGAGTCAATCGGAGCCGTCAGGAACTCCAGCGGGCTGTTTGTTCAACCGGACCTAAGTAGCAGCAGCGGCGGCTACGGCACCTACATCCGCATCGCCATTCCTGGCGGCAATCTGGCGTCTCTGCTGGCAAATGGCGGCGCCATTTCCGTGCTGCTTAAACTGCAGAAATTGGCCGGCAGTGAAGACTCCGATTTTCTGGTGGCTTACGACAGTTTGACTGCTATCGAAAGGTTTATCATGTATCAGGTATGCTCTGGGTGAGATCTAGACGTTTGAGTGCAGGGGTTGCAGCACACTGAGTGACATTGGGGTGTGCAGGGGTTGCAGAACACTGAGTGACAATGGGGTGTGCAGGGGTTGCAGCACACTGAGTGACAATGGGGTGTGCAGGGTTGCAGCACACTGAGTGACAATGGGGAGTGCAGGGGTTGCAGCACTCTGAGAGACATTGGGGTGTGCAGGGGTTGCAGTACACTGAGTGACATTGGGGTGTGCAGGGGTTGCAGCACTCTGAGAGACATTGGGGTGTGCAGGGTTGCAGTACACTGAGAGAAATTGGGGTGTGCAGGGGTTGCAGAACACTGAGTGACATTGGGGTGTGCAGGGGTTGCAGCACACTGAGTGACATTGGGGTGTGCAGGGTTGCAGCACACTGAGTGACATTGGGGTGTGCAGGGTTGCAGCACACTGAGTGACAATGGGATGTGCAGGGTTGCAGCACACTGAGTGACAATGGGGAGTGCAGGGGTTGCAGCACTCTGAGAGACATTGGGGTGTGCAGGGGTTGCAGTACACTGAGAGACATTGGGGTGTGCAGGGGTTGCAGTACACTGAGTGACAATGGGATGTGCAGGGTTGCAGCACACTGAGTGACATTGGGGTGTGCAGGGGTTGCAGCACACTGAGTGACATTGGGGTGTGCAGGGGTTGCAGCACACTGAGTGACATTGGGGTGTGCAGGGGTTGCAGCACACTGAGTGACAATGGGGTGTGCAGGGGTTGCAGCACTCTGAGAGACATTGGGGTGTGCAGGGGTTGCAGTACACTGAGAGAAATTGGGGTGTGCAGGGGTTGCAGAACACTGAGTGACATTGGGGTGTGCAGGGGTTGCAGCACACTGAGTGACATTGGGGTGTGCAGGGTTGCAGCACACTGAGTGACATTGGGGTGTGCAGGGTTGCAGCACACTGAGTGACAATGGGATGTGCAGGGTTGCAGCACACTGAGTGACAATGGGGAGTGCAGGGGTTGCAGCACTCTGAGAGACATTGGGGTGTGCAGGGGTTGCAGTACACTGAGAGACATTGGGGTGTGCAGGGGTTGCAGAACACTGAGTGACATTGGGGTGTGCAGGGGTTGCAGAACACTGAGTGACAATGGGGAGTGCAGGGGTTGCAGCACTCTGAGAGACATTGGGGTGTGCAGGGGTTGCAGCACACTGAGTGACATTGGGGTGTGCAGGGGTTGCAGCACACTGAGTGACATTGGGGTGTGCAGGGGTTGCAGAACACTGAGTGACATTGGGGTGTGCAGGGGTTGCAGAACACTGAGTGACATTGGGGTGTGCAGGGGTTGCAGCACACTGAGAGACATTGGGGTGTGCAGGGGTTGCAGCACAGTGGAGTGAGCGGTGATCTGTAGTTAAACTGATCCACAATAAAAACGGCCCCATGCAGATATCAGGCAGCCTGGTGGTGACTCACCCCATCTACTCTGTGTCGCAGTCTCGCCAAAAATCTTTCAAATCCGACGTTCTACCATGGACGCACGGTTTCTATGGCAGCGTTGGCTTCAGCTTCGGGAGCTCCGATTATCAGATGTACATCAACGGCAGCCGTCATCCCGCCGTGAACTCCTCTGACATCTCGCCGTCTTCAATCCAAGTGTCGGAGTTTCGCATCGGGTTCACCAGCGATCGGAGCTTCAGCCTGACTGGCAGGATTCTCTGCCTCGCCGTGGCGGGAGTCCAGCTGGCGCCGAAGGAGTTCGCCGAGCTGCACGGATTCTGCTGAGCGGAGACGGGTGGAAGGGAGAGGCCGCGAGGGTTGGCGGTTTCGGGATTTTAGACTAGACATGGGAAAAGTTGGTGATCAGAGAGAAGGGATTAGAGAAGGGATTAGAGAAGGGATTAGAGAAGGGATTAGAGAGAAAGGGATTAGAGAGAAAGGGATTAGAGAAGGGATTAGAGAAGGGATTAGAGAAGGGATTAGAGAGAAAGGGATTAGAGAGAAAGGGATTAGAGAGAAAGGGATTAGAGAAGGGATTAGAGAAGGGATTAGAGAAGGGCTCAGAGAAGGGATTAGAAAAGAGGATTAGAGAACGGATTAGAGAAGGGATCAAAGAAAATGGGATCAGGGAAAAGAAAATATTATGAGATTAATTTGGAAGACGCGGTGATGAGTCAATAACAGCTAAAAAAAACAAAAAATACTAACTTTACACTGAATTGATATACCGTTTCAAAAATGCTTGTTGTCGAGTTCCGAAATGCCATTAAAAATATTTTTGCAGGTGTTACCTTTGGATGTGCAAAAATTTCTATAAAAATAATTCTATCTACGAATTTTCTTCTCTGCAAATAGAAGACACTGATGAAGATGAAGAGTTGCGCGTGACTTTTGTTGCCGGGTTCGGCCCGGAAGAAGGCATTCACTAATTATTGTATTTTTAGCTGTTTGTAAGTTTTTGTCCATGACAAAGATTTTCTCTCTATCTACCAAGATCCCAACTAGAGTATCTCTCTATCTACCAAGATCCCAACTAGAGTATCTCTCTATCTGACAAGATCCCAACCAGAGTATCTCTCTATCTACCAAGATCCCAACCAGAGTATCCCTCTATCTACCAAAATCCCAACTAGAGTATCTCTCTATCTACCAAGATCCCAACTAGAGTATCTCTCTATCTGCCGAGATCCCAACTAGAGTATCTCTCTATCTACCAAGATCCCAACTAGAGTATCTCTCTATCTGCCGAGATCCCAACTAGAGTATCTCTCTATCTACCAAGATCCCAACTAGAGTATCTCTCTATCTGACAAGATTTCTTGTCAGAGAATCTCTCTACTATCTGACAAGATTTCTTGTCAGAGAATCTCTCCACTATCTGACAAGATTTCTTGTCAGAGAATCTCTCCACTATCTGACAATATTTCTTGTCAGAGAATCTCTCTACTATCTGACAAGATTACCAGTCAGAGAATCTCTCTACTATCTGACAAGATTACCAGTCAGAGAATCTCTCTACTATTTGACAAGATTACCAGTCAGAGAATCTCTCTACTATTTGACAAGATTACCAGTCAGAGAATCTCTCTACTATCTGACAAGATTTCTTGTCAGAGAATCTCTCTACTATTTGACAAGATTACCAGTCAGAGAATCTCTCTACTATCTGACAAGATTACCAGTCAGAGAATCTCTCTACTATTTGACAAGATTACCAGTCAGAGAATCTCTCTACTATTTGACAAGATTACCAGTCAGAGAATCTCTCTACTATCTGACAAGATTTCCACGAGAGTTCAGAAGCCAGAAAGTACACGCAAAGCAATTGTCAGGAATGTGTATTTTAGTCCGACAGATGGTCCCACTAACACACTGGAACTCTCTCAGCCAGTGTGTCAGTCAGAAAATTCACCCAGTCTTCTCATCCGCAAACACAAAAGCTTGTCGTCCCCTTACATGTAGCCCAGACTCCTTTAAAAACCATCTGAAATGTGAGCTGTCTGTCAAGAATGGACCTGGCTAAACAGAGAATTACGAGAAATAACTGACAAATGTTATTGAAGCACGGAATGGAAGCTTTGAAATGTTGAAATGCTCTCCCCATCTCTCTCCCCATCCCCCCCATCTCTCTCCAGTAGTAGGGCGAATTATGATACTGCCGCACTAGCACTGGCGAGATAGGCGGCAATGCAAATGTACAGGGAAAAATACACTGCGGAGATATGAGCCCTATCTCTGTGCATTGGGGACGGCTAAGCACTGCAGAGATATGAGCTCTATCTCTGTGCATTGGGGACGGCTAAGCACTGCAGAGATATGAGCTCTATCTCTGTGCATTGGGGACGGCTAAGCACTGCAGAGATATGAGCTCTATCTCTGTGCATTGGGGACGGCTAAGCACTGCAGAGATATGAGCTCTATCTCTGTGCATTGGGGACGGCTAAGCACTGCAGAGATATGAGCTCTATCTCTGTGCATTGGGGACGGCTAAGCACTGCAGAGATATGAGCTCTATCTCTGTGCATTGGGGACGGCTAAGCACTGCAGAGATATGAGCTCTATCTCTGTGCATTGGGACGGCTAAGCACTGCAGAGATATGAGCTCTATCTCTGTGCATTGGGGACGGCTAAGCACTGCAGAGATATGAGCTCTATCTCTGTGCATTGGGGACGGCTAAGCACTGCAGAGATATGAGCTCTATCTCTGTGCATTGGGGACGGCTAAGCACTGCAGAGATATGAGCTCTATCTCTGTGCATTGGGGACGGCTAAGCACTGCAGAGATATGAGCTCTATCTCTGTGCATTGGGGACGGCTAAGCACTGCAGAGATATGAGCTCTATCTCTGTGCATTGGGGACGGCTAAGCACTGCAGAGATATGAGCTCTATCTCTGTGCATTGGGGACGGCTAAGCACTGCAGAGATATGAGCTCTATCTCTGTGCATTGGGGACGGCTAAGCACTGCAGAGATATGAGCTCTATCTCTGCTTAACACTGGAGTGATAGGAGGAGAGGCGGCCTATCTCTTTACACTGGAGATGGTTAACACTGCAGAGATAGGAGGAGAGGCGGCCTATCTCTTTGCATTGGGGGTGGTTAACACTGCAGAGATAGGATGGAGTGGGTTAGCTTAGCTGAATGAATGTTAATCTATGTAATTGGAAATAATGTTTGCGAAAGAGCCAATCACAGAGCCCGGAGTGGGATGGGTGGTTTGGGGTGGTTCGGTCGAGGGTATATAAGCCCCGAAACTGACAAGAAAGAATTCTCAATTTTTCAAATCCAAAATTTCATCCGAACTTTTCCTCAGCTTTTAACTTTTGTGAGTTTTCAATTGCGAAAGGAAAATGGACATCTGTGAAGGCTATAAGGCACAAGTCCAGGAGTTTGAAGGACAAAAATTTATCGCTATTCGCAAGTTTTACCGACACGGCAGCACGGCAAGTCTGAAGCCAGGCGTCCCAGGATTCAACCTGAATGTTCACCAATGGAAGAAATTGAAGGAGGTGAAACGCTCACTTGTGATTTCTGCACGCAACAACGAGCCCAAGGTCGTGAAACTCGGCTTCGATAAGTTTGTGGAAGTCAAAGGCGGCATCATTTGGCTCAAACGGCTGCCGGAAGATTGCTGCGAGGAGTTTTTGAGACGAAACGCCGTACCACTGACTCCGCCGCTGTGGCAGAAGCTCTGGAAAATCGCCTCCTGGATCGACGGTCAGCTGGTGGCTCCCTTGAGGAACTCAATGCAGTACGAGCTGGAGTCTGATGAGGAAGAGGAGGAAGAGGACAAGAAGCTCAAGTTGGAGGCTGACCAGGACACGAAGCCCATAATGGAGACTGATGAGGGCGGAGAGCATGCTGATGACGAGGACGTTAGCTCGCCCACAAGGCCGCGCATTGTGACTGAGCCTATCACATCCACACCGATACCTTTGGTTGATTCTGATGCTGGACTGCTTCCGCAGCGGGACACCAACCTTGAGGAAGATCCGGTGTGGTATCAGTTCAGGGCGCATGCAGCGGCTTCGACGGTGAGCAGCAGCAGCAGGAAGCGAAAGCTGCCATTTCAACTTCGTCGGCAGGACGCGATGAGGCTGCCCAATGTTCGCTTTGATAACTGAACAGCTAGAATGCTTTGAATGCATTGGACTAACTAAATTACTTTTAGCTTGCACATGATTATCCAGCCTATATCTGACGGCACTATGCTGTTTTTTATCTCTGCTATTTCTGAAATGCTGGTGTGCGAGTGTTTTAGTGTTCGTTTTTATGGATTGTTTGCTTTCGGAAAATACACCGACTGTTACGATGTTAGAGGTTTCAATCTGACAGTAATAAATTAATTTGCCACTCGTTTCTCTATCATTTAATTGGAATATAAATTTCTACTTAAGAAAAAAATACTGTACAGCTAGAGCAGGTGGATAGGCACGTATCTTGATAAACCCATGATGGAGAAAATTTATTTGAAACCTGAGCAACCGGCTAGTTTTTCTTGTGCCTCAAAGTTGCTGCATGAAGTGAGGCAAAGAGGTGATCGAATATCTGCAAAGAGCATTGAGCAGTGGCTCAGCGAGCAGCCAGTGCACACTCTGCACAAGCCAGCTAGGAGGCGATATCCAAGGGCCCCAATCATAGTGCGCGCAATCGATGATCAGTGGGAACTTGACTTAGTGGAAATGATTCCATTTGCAAAGCATAATAAAGGCTACAAATATATTCTCACATGCATTGACGTGCTCTCAAAATGTGCTTGGGCCAAGGCACTGAAAAATAAATCTGCTGCAGAAGTGAAGTCAGCATTCGAGAGCATACTGAGAAGTTCAAAGCGACAGCCGCGCACAGTTCGCACAGATCAGGGGAAGGAATTTATCAACTCCACTTTCCGTCAATACTGCATTGACAGAGGGATTCTGGCTTTCCCAACTAACAGCGAGCAGAAGGCGGCTGTCATTGAGCGATGGAATCGGACTCTGAAAAGTAGAATGTGGCGCTACTTCACCTACAAGAGCACACTGCACTGGCTTGATGTGCTGCCTAAGCTGGTAAAATCCTACAACAATACCTACCACAGAAGCATCAAAATGGCACCCACTAGTGTCTGCAAAGAGAATGAATCTGAAGTGTGGATGAACCTGTACGACGGAAAAGCAGTCGAGACTCTAGAAAAATTAAGGAAGCCTAAATTCGCTGAAAACCAGTCAGTGAGAATTTCCAATGCTCCACGGCTATTCAAAAAGGGATACAAAGCGAGCTGGAGTGAGGAAGTGTACACCGTGGTGAGCAGAGCCCCAAAACATTATCCCTACATGTACAAGATTAAAGACATGCGGGGGCAAGAGATTCGAGGACTCTTCCATGAGCACGAGCTGCAGGCTGTCCCGGACTCACAGCGGCTGTATGTGATTGAGAAGATCCTGAAAACGGAGAAGCGGAAGGGAAAAATTCGCTATCTGGTGAAATGAGCGGGCTACGACTCGACTGGCTGGGTGGATGAAAAAGACTTAAGAAAGGTTTAGCTTTGGCACATCCCTCATCTTGAAGTTTATCATTATAATGCGAACTATTTTGATTAACAGTGAGCATGCTGAAGGTACTCCTAGTGACTTTAATTTTTACCTGCCTTCACCTATTTACTTGGATCGAAATGTGGACTATGAGGCAGGTCTGGCTGAAATCCATCTGCCTGCTGCATGGTTCAATGTTGACGAGCCTTACTGCTTCACTGTCTCAGATGGAAGAGAGCATGAGGCCCTGGTTCTTCAACCCGGACGCTTTGCTAGAGTGGAGGAGCTGGTGGAGCGCCTGAATGAGCTGCTGGCCAACTCTGATTCGCTGTTCTTTGATGCAATGAGTGACAGGGAGTCTGAGATGGAGGCTGATGAGTCCGGCCTGATGGGGCGTAGTGGCAACAGGGAATTCGGTATGAAGTTCGAAATCCACAACTCACGAACTGTGGTGCACAACAACACTGCGAGAGCAGAGCTGTTTCTTACATCTAGTAAAATTCTGCATTGGCTGGGATTTGGAAACCAGGCTGTGAAAATCCAGCCAGGGAGCCGCGTGTCCGAGCATTGCATTGGCTGCCCGCGCACCAGCTTAATCAATGTGCACTGCAGTATCGTTGAGTCAACTAATTGCAACTGGAGCTCCTTGTTGAGAACAGTTGGAATGAAAGCCGGCATTGAATGGGGCAACTATCAAACAAAAATATTTAAGAAAACAATATTCTTCCCGATTCAACGAATCAGTCTTCTTCACAGCATTCGAGTTCAGCTCCGTGACATCTATGGTTGCCCACTGATTGCACAGACTCACAGCCCTGTTCTGCTTACAGTTCAAATTCAGGAGAAACGCATTCAATGAACTACCAGCAGCTAATCCAGCAATATTCGGGGGTGAGGACAGGACACGAAAAGCCTGCACTCTATGGCTGTGGGAGCTTCCCAGGGATCATGACATACCAGCCTCCGCCAGCGGCTATATCATCATCATCAGCCTCGACGCTTAGCAACGTCAGGCGCAAAAGAAATACTGAAGCAAGTCCGAAACGATTGAAGAAAAAGAAGGGCACCCGAAAGGCAACTGGTGGAAATCGCAATAAGAGGTCAAGCAAGGCTAGTGGGAAAAAGCTTAAGAATAGGAAGACGAAAGCAAAGAAGAATAGAGCAGGCGGAGGAAAGCGAAAGCAAAAAGTCAGCAAGAAAACTGTGAAACGCGTGCTCGACTCTCTGTCATAGACATGGCTTACGGATTCAATCCCAGACTTGATTTATTTAAGACGCCCGTTCTACAAACCTGCATTGAAAAAGCTACTTATGTTGATATTCACCCAGTTAATTCCATTGTTGCAAACTCTCCCATTGAATTTGACTGCCACCAATCTGCCGATGAATACACAGATCTGCTGAATTCTTTTCTTTATATTCGCTGCCGCCTTGTGAGACTGGATGGGGGTTTGCTGAGGGAGGATGTTCGAGATGGAGATGGCATCATCACCGAGCGCAGAGACAGTGACGTGCACCCAGAAAATTTTGTTCTGTCTACAGCCTTCTCAGATGTAATTGTGAGCATTAACCAGCGAGTGGTGTCTGGTGGAGACCAGCTCTATCCCTACCATGCGTACTTCAAAGCACTAATGAGCTCATCCGATGCCCAGCAACTAAAACTTTACCCTGCTGGCTTCCTGGAGCCGAACGCGGCAGCTGAAGAGCACACGGAGAGCCACAGGGAATCCCAATGGATGGAGTATGCGGGGCCGCTCTTCAGCGATGTTTTCCAGTGCCCAGTGTTTCTGCTAAGCAATCTGCACCTGCACATCAAACTGGTCCCCAGCGATGGGGCCTTTGCCATCAGAACCCCGAATGCAAACAACGCGGCATACCGAATGGAAATCTCTCACAGCATTCTGCATCTTCGCCGAGTCAAAGTGATGCCCCACATCAGCCTGGCCCACGAGCAGGGGTTGACAAACCAAAATGCACTGTATCCCATCGAGCGAACTGAAATGCAGAACTTCATCCTACCCCAGGGTATTCAGTCAAAAAACATTGAAGGATTCACTCATGGAAAATTGCCGAAGTTTATCATGCTGGCCTTCGTGAGCCACCGAGCATTCAACGGTCATCATCACGCGAGCCCGTTCCAGTTCCAGAGCTTCAACCTTAGCCGATTGGCTCTAAAGAAAGGTGGGGAAACCGTGTGCCACGGCGCCTTCACACCTGAAAACAATTCCTTTGTAAGAGAATACTTGCACTACCTGAAAAGCTGTCAATCTGCAAGCCACACAAACTCGGTTCCGTGGATCCCCTACCAGCTCTTCTCCAACAACAGCACGGTGTTTGCATTCGATCTCACACCCGAGGGAGCGGCTCTGTGGTACGGACAGAAGGAGGGCAACCTGCGGCTGGAGATTCGCTTCCAACAGGCTCTGAATGAAGCGGTGTCCCTGATTGCTATGTGCCTGTATGACTCGCTGATTGAGGTCACCAAGCACCGAGAGCTTTTGCTGGACTATTCATCTTAATTGACATGGATGCAATTCAACTACTTAATCTCGCCAGAAAATTTTTGCCTTACCAAAAATTTCTCATAGTTACTTTACATTTGCGCTATAAAAATTCTCTGCCCTTGAATGTAAAAAGAAAATTTAGATCATCAATTTCCTTTGAAAACAGGAAAGTCTCGGAATATCTGATCTCGCAAAACAGAACCGACCTCAGGGAGATTTGCATTCTCAGGGACACAGACAACATCTGTGACCTTCGCGCCTTTGTCCGGGATATCGGCCCGGAGATGAGGGTCGCCGATGCCGATGCCTCCTCTGCAAACTTGTCGACTACTGGCGGGGGCTGGGCGCACCCTCAAGTTAAACAGTGGTCTCCTTTACCTTGAGGTTGCGATAGAGGACTCGCTGCCCAATCGCGGCGCCTGCGCCCCCGTCAGTAGTAGGCAAGTAATCTCGAGATATTATACTACGATCAATGTGCTCAATATCATCACTCACCTGCTTTAACAAAATCCTAGCTTTTTCTTCCGGCAGACATTTACTACCAATGAACTCGCCGAGTGTCTTGTCGGTGATCAGCTCCATCAGAACCTCAACGGTTGACTCCGACTGCTTGTGCTTGATTTCGTAGAAACGGATGATGTTGTCGTGACGCAGACGGCAAAGCTGTTGAGTTGTTTTCACTACGCGATCGATGTTCTTTAAGTCTCCCGACTCCTGATGCGATTCGGTGACTGGAAGGCGGATGGTTTTAGCGGCGCAGGCATTCTTCAAGTCGGTGAGCACCTCGTGCACCTCTTCGCCGAACTCTCCTCGACTGAGGAGCTTCACCTTGTCCCATTTCTCGTCGTAGAGCCTACGAAATGGTGCAATATTTGATCAATTCAACGGTATCGATACTGGCAAGGGCTTGAAGATTATGCAACATTCACTTGGGGCAAGCTCAAGGTCTATAGTCTTTTTGAGGCGGCAAAAGCGATTCCTAGAACATCCCAAAATGAATCGCAAGCAAAAGCAAGTTTGTTATATTTAAGTCAATTTGAAATCTGAAAGTATTAATAATACATGGCTTAAAAAGTTCGATAAAAGCGTTAATTTTGGTTTTATTTCTTACCCTGGCTCAGAACCTTCGGCCATGGACAGGGAGTTCTCGTTTAATTTAATCGCCCTACAACAATGATTTCGCTACTAAGCAAATCTTAACGCTGGAAAACTGGCGTAATTTTCTGCAACCCAATTTTGAGGTTGTCACATTATTCATTTTTATTCATATGCCCTAACCACTGTCTGACACAGTGTGCATCTAGGGAAGAAGTCTGAACAAGGTACCATATCTTTGGCGTACATTCCAGCACTAAAGAGCTCTCATACCCTAAAGCATTTGTCACGTGCTTTGGCGTAGAGGCTACAATATCGTTGCAAAACCAGCAGCGCTTTTAGTAGCGTCGCTCATCTTGTCTTCATTTTTCAAATTCAGCCGAACCCATATCAGACCCGATTACAAAAACGTACTTTAGAGTTTTTGCTTTTTCAGCTATCCGCCATAAAGGCTATACACATAGCTCTTGTTTCCGTATTGTACAGTTGTGCATGCAGTTTTCTGCCTTTCTGCCGCTCACTGGGGTTGGTGCTGCGCAGGGTAAATGCGGGTAGAGAGGACTGGCCGCCCGCCCCGTGCATTACTCCAATGTGTTTCATGCCACCCTCCCTCCTCCCCTCCACCCGCCATTTTGGCCCTCTGTCTACAAGTAACTAGACAGCGCAGTCTACATAATCTATCTACTTGCAAAGCTCTCGTTGTCAAGACCAAGCCTACAGAATTCTACCTGAGGAGACCCCAGTCCTGTACTCTGCTCAAAATGCAGCCTTGGTAAATGTATTAACTAATACAGAGTTGATTAGTGAATTCGTTGCATTGTTTCCAAACTCGTACTTTAAATGGAGAATTGTCAAAGTCTTTTTGGTCATCCTTGGCTGCGCAGGTCAAATATTGCTATTTTGTTCAAATCAATTCTAAATGAACTGTAAATTTATTTATTCAATCTTTGACCGGCGGAGCTATTAGGGCTAATGTAATCCGGCGCTTGGGGCCTCCAATTTCTAGCAGACGTGCCTCCCTAATCGGAAATCCTGGCTACGTCCCTGCCTTTAGCAAGCAAGTTTAAATGTTAAAAGTTAAATTAACTTATACTCAGCCATATTGAAAAGTCGCACTCTATGCGCCAGCGTGCAATTTCTCTTGGACGATTCTGAAATAAAAGATACGAAAAGACTGATTGGGGTAGCTTAGCGTCGCACGGGAGCACGAGAAATGCCCGCAGACAAATTGCCCGCCGAGATTTGCCCGCAGGAGATTTGCCCGCCGAGAATTGCCCGCCGAGAATTGTCCGCCGAGATTTGCCCGCAGTGCAATTTGCCCGCTAGTGAATTACCCGCGAGCGAGTTGCCCGCCGAGTTTTTTCCCGCCGAGGTTTGCCCGCAGTGCTTTTTTACTGCAGCGCATTTGGCAGCTAGATTCTGTCTGCATTGCCCCCCCCCCAAAAAATCATTTGATAAGCAGTTACTATCATGCAAAACGTTTTGATCGTGTACTCGTAAATCTCTTTGTTAAGATTTACATGTACTAAGCATTGAGAATGCAATGCAGACAAATGGGTAAATGAGCTGCAGGAAAAAAGCATTGCGGGCAAACCTCGGCGGGAGGAACTCGGCGGGCAATTTGTCTGCGGGCAATTCTCATGGACCCTATCTTCGAGATGGTGCAATAATTTCTATATTGATTTTCAGCCCGGAGGAAGCCGAGGTTTTTCCTGGCTGGATAAAGAAGCGACACATAGCCCGAGGCGCGCACAGCGATGTGCTGGAAATTGTGGAGAAGCAGGGCACCAAGCGTCGGGCGGCGAAGGTCATCCGACTGCCTGTACAGCTGGGCGAGGACCAGCAGCAGGACCAGCAGCTTGGAAAGTTAAAAGAAATTTTCAATGATGAGAAGCGTCTTTGTAAGTTGGAACATGAAAATATTGTCCGGTTTCTGGACATGTCGCTAGTGACAGCCGAGCCGTCCGTTTTGGTCTCGATGGAGCTGATTGATGGCCAAACACTGGAGAGCTTCATCAACAGATGCAAGCCGCTAGACTACGACACTGTATCACAGCTTGCAAAACAGGTAGGATAAAATTGTGAAAAAATTTACTGAATAATTGAATTCAGCTTCAAATTTATTCCTGTTGCCTTCCAGATCTGTAGCGCCCTATCTTACCTTCACACAATGGCTCCAAGGATAATTATTCACAGAGACGTGAACTGTCGCACAATCATGGTGTTAGGAGATAACAGAAGTATTAAGCTAATCGACTTTGGCTTGGCAGTTCAACTCGTTGAGTCGGCCTCTGATCACGTGACTGGAAATCCAAAGGGCGATCCAGCGTTCATGGCGCCCGAGCTGTTTCTGACGGAGGGAACGGAAGACACTCCGTACAGCTGCGCCTCCGACATCTGGGCGTTCGGCTGCGTGATTTACCAGATGGTGACTGGAGACCGGCCTCACCGGGACTGCAAGAACATGCTAGCCATCGTTCGCAGGGTTAAAAACCAGGGAGCACCACCCCTGCCCGACAATTGCCCGAACACTTTAAAGGACTTCTACCGAAACTGCACCGCTCAGAAAAGAGATCAAAGGAAGTCGGCTACTGAACTTCTTAAACACCCGTTTCTTCTTCACGGACGGGGTAAGCCACTATATACTAACCCAGGCTTGATTGATAAATTAGAGTTATCGAGCATAATTAGAGCAACTTATGAACTAATGTCCTAAATACTCGGTACCCCTAAACTTTCAGCCATTGCGGGTCCATCCGAACCAAGCACACCTACAGAAAGTCCACAAGACGGAGCAAAACTTGCTCTAATGCCCGACGCATCGTGAGTGTCAAATAAAGTTAATTTATCTGCAAATCACCCTGCAATACAAACAGGTTGCTTTTTCTAATCCCAAACAGGTCGTCTACTAGCGACACTTTTGAGATGGCGACTCGAGAAAAGGGGTTGTGCCTCATTATTACCGTGGAACAATGCGGCGACACTTCGACGTTTCCACCCTCAAAAAATCTCGAAAACGAGGCTCAAAACATAGAGGATGCTTTCAAAAAACTCAGTTTTATTGTTGAGAAATACAACAATCCTCGGTGTACAGATTTTTGGAGATGCATTGACAATGTGGTAACTTCGCAGGATCTCGCTGACATAAGCAGCTTCGTGTGCTTCCTCATCGGACACGGCACTGGTGGCAGCGTCTTTGCCAGCGACGGAGAAGAAATCGAAGTCAGAGACATCGTGGCCCGATTTCGAGCCAGCCAGTGCCCCGGTCTGAAGGACAAGCCGAAGGTCTTCTTCATTCAAACAGAGAAGCAGCCGGAGGGCCTTGAGGCCTGCTCACTGGAGGAGTCCTCGTTCCGTCTGCCTGAGCACGAATTTCTTCTGTGCAGTGGCGGCAGCACCGGGTCACTTTCGGATACAGTTTGCTCCGTCATTCGCGATGAGAAGTTCAGCAAGGAGCACATTGAGACCGTGGTAGCAGAGGTGAACAGACGCCTGGGCCTGGCCGCGATGAAGAGGGGAACTGAGAGATTCGGTTCCGGTGCGTCAGCCGTGACCAGCCTGACTAAGAAGTTTTTCCTAGATGGCTTTACTGAGGAACCTCTGTAAGTGCATGTGCATTATATCTTTAAATAATGGTTTGCTAAATAAAATATTTTAAAGCTTGTGCTTTGTTCACAGATGACTAATTAGAAAACTAGAGCGTATTGCACGCTGCATGTACTTCGTGTAATTGGTGACTGACAAGTGTGTTAAAAAGACTTACAGAATGCTCGCTACATTCAATTCTAGACAGGCTAACTATTAAACCATTTCAGGCCGGCATCACCGGACCAGTGGTCGGACCAGCAGCTCTTAGAGCGGAGCGACACTCCGGAAAAGTGCAAACAAACTTTCGGGCCAATGAGACAAACTCCGCTGATGATTGCGTGCATCAAAGGCAAGGACGAGATCGTCAGCGAGATGCTCAAAAAATCCTTGGAGATCGGTGAAAAAGATGTGCAGGGCCGGACCGCCCTGTGCTGGGCTGCCGTCAAGGGACACAAGAGTGTACTGGCGGCGTTTAGCGAGGCTTTTAAAAGTAACGAGAGCGCTTTGAAGGCGGAAATCAATGCCGAGGACAATCTACGTCAGACGCCACTGATTCTTGCGGCCAAAAATAACCGCACAGACGTTCTGGAGCCGCTCGTCAATATGGGAGCAGATATCAATCGTCAGGTATGAGTTTCTTTACTGAGAAAATTATTGATTTACAATTGAGTTTAATGTACTCATATTATCGTCAGAGGCAGAAAGGCGAAAGCAGTTCCCGTGTATTTAAATCGATACAAATGGTGGTTTTAATCCTCTAAACTCTAATCGAACGCTTTTGTCAGTCAGTCCGGACAAACATGTCTTTTGAGATTTCTGACAAGATGGAAAGAGCTGGAAGGACTCTTTGATCGGATGACGAACTTTGAAGTAATTTACTTATTGGCCTCATCTTCATTGTGCCGCGATCAAGCTGACATAACTGAGATTGACAACACAGAGTGTAGTACCAAAAGGTAGTTCAATCGTGCTATGCAATCACACTGAATAGTAATGCACCAAGATACCCGTACCTGCTCCAACTTCGAAAACGTCCCTATGATGGATACAGCCTTAGACGTCCAAAAATACACAGGGAGCCCATTTTAAAGAAGATAGTTTCGGACTCTGATTTCACAAGCTAACCCTTTAAAATGATAGTACGAAATTCATTGCAGGATGCGATGCGATACTCGGCAATCCTGTACGCCGCAAAGCTGGGATTGGAGTTGACAGCTCGCGAACTGTGCAACCTAGGTGCCAATTTAAAGCTGGCAGACTTTTCCGGCAACACCCCTCTGATCTGGGCCGCTCGATGCGGTCACAAAAGCGTTCTCCTTGAGCTGGGACAGCGGCTAAACAAACCAGACGCTGACTTCTGCAGGAGGGAAGGCGAGCGGAAGATGAACGCTCAGCAGTGGGCGAAGTTCTGCGAGCACTACGAGTGCGCTACGGTTTTAGAGAAATTGTAAGTTTGATTGGTTAAAGTTTCAGCGCAAACATTTAACGTTCATCGACCACCAAGACGCTTTAAAAAATCTTGTTTTAAATACGAGTACTTGGTGTTACGAGTAATACGAACAAGGTATTTCGCATCGATTATCGCACGTTACTTCTTAGTGTTCAACCAAAACTAACCCGCACAAGATGCTCCAGCTGTGCACAATTTTTTCGTAAACAAACAATCATGCTGGGAAAGGAGATGCAGAAATTGTAACGCTCGTACGTTTCTGAAAGAAGGGGAATGGTACCAGGGCTCCTGAGCAACCCTTGTGAAGTCACCTATTCTGACACGATAACCAAGCGCACATTCACTTACCGCCTCACTGCAGAATTCGGCGCCTAGCCAACCTGTCGAGTCAAGGCGTCACAATGGAACAAGACGAACAAGGCAACGGCGACCAGCCGCCACCCCCCTCGGGCTCCGGACCCGGAGGAAGCGGTCGAGAAGAAGAGGGCGCCACGGGCGGCGGCGAACCGAACGAATCCACTGGGGGTCAGGAAGACTCCAGTAGAGCCGGGCCATACCCCATGGACGGCATCCACCGGGGCATCGCTCTGGTGATCAACATCTACGATTTCGTTGGGCTGGACCTGCCGCGACGCCTGGGCTCCATGGCGGATATGGCCGAAAACGCGCTTTACCACTGCTTTACCTCCCTCGGCTTCGACTGCAGGCAGGTACAAAACGTTAACGCGCACTTTTTCGACCACCTGCCTGCCAATATCTGCTCGGAAGAGGAGCTGAGAAACTCCAAAGCCATCATTGTGTGCCTCATGAGCCACGGCGGTCACGATTTTATCTACTCTCACGATGGAAGACAAGTGGCTCTCCAGCTTATCTACTCAAAGTTCCAGCTCTGCCAGCAGCTGAAGGACAAACCAAAGTTGTTTTTTATTCAATCCTGCCGCGACGCGCCAGCAAATCACCGCCTGTTTCAACAGGTCAATCAGGTGTCTTTGGAAGACTGCATGTACTTTTATAGCACATCGCCTGGACGATTGAGCGGCCGACACCCGGAAAGTGGCGGCTTGTTCACGCAGCAGTTGTGCTCAGTGGTGGCTGATGATTTCAATCAGGATCGCGAAGAGTTCACCGCCGTTGTGCCCCGAGTGATCAACAGGGTGCTCGATCGGAGCAATGGACAACAGGTGCCCTGCTGCGAGCTGACCATCCGAAGGCCGCTGAAGTATCCGACTTTGGGCATGCGGCAGAATGCAGCCTGACGTTGACGTGATAAGTCCAAACTAAAAGTACATCAATGTGATCTCGATATGATGATTTGCAGCCATAGATACTAAAGAAATGTTCATACTAGTATACTCAGCTTGTAGACTGACAAGACAGACTAAACTAACTTCAATAGAGTAAAGAAAGGCGCCTATTATGCAGCTCCGCCAGTAAAAATTGTACCGAAGCAGGAAACTACACATCATTTTTGTTTAAATGAAATGATTCTAAGACAGAATTTCAATTTCAAAATAATATATATTAAATGGTATAGACACAAATGGTTCTGACAGTAATATCTGCAGCTTCATAAAATATTCAGACTAATTGAACTCAGAGATTGTCTCAGTTTTTCACTCAGATCTTTGAAGTTTATTTTGATAAACAAACGCGTGATGGTATTCTTAATTCTATATAAACCTTTCGCTGAAACCGCTATCCACTACTTTAACTTACTACATTTCTTTATTTTCTCAACAAAAAGAGATTGTAACACTCTATTTATGCTACTGTAGGATAGTAGTGTTGCAGTGATGGTAACTATAGTTGGCAGAGATTTTTTTAAACTTTTTTAATTTGTCTTGTATTTGAGCTATATGCGCGAACTGATAAAAAATTCTATAGAATTCATAGTTGATATTTTCTTTTCATTAGCAACCACTTACAAGCGTAGATATGAACTTAACCAGTTTCTATACGCTTGCATTGGCTGTTTGTTATGTAAATTTTCGCAGAAAATTGCCATTACCAAAACTTGCCAAGTATTTTTCTTCAAAAAAAACGCGCCAAATTTTTTAGTATTCAAAATATCGCTGGTTAGAATGCATAGCGCTAAGTAGGGGTTCGATTTCTCTTGAGTGTACTAAATGTGTCAGCGATACTACAAATACACCGTTTCCTTACCTGCCTCCATCCAGCTCGATAATTTTTTTACAAAATCGATTTTAGCATCCTTCTACTTCATCTGTCCGTGTTCGATCAATATTTGTTTAAAATATCCCTGAATCTCACAGGCAGATAGAAAAGTATATCGCTAGTTTATTGAAATTGAATGTTCCATTAAAATTGTTACTTTATTTCCTCTTTTTTAAAAGCCCTCATCTTTTTTGCATGTAAGCTACTTAAAGTATACGTTATGCACGGCTTTCTGCTGTGGATGGAGTGGGCCGGGGGTCAGAAAGAGTGGAAAACTGCATTCGTGCAATGCGTGAACACAGAGGCCTTGATGCGTCCTTGACCGGCGCAAACTGTGATTGGCTAATAAAATCAAGATGCGTGCGCATAATGAGAGGTCACGTGATTGGGGGGGGAAGCTCGTAAAGCAATCCAACGTCGGAATGTACTCGTAGCTTGAAGGATCAAGAGTTCGTTGAGTGCATCGCACTTCAGTGAACCCCTACAATAGTGCAGCGATTCATGTGGGTGAAAAATTAATAGGAAATGAGTCATCACATGAGTCATCGGGGGTAAGAGAACTAAATATCTAGGTTAGTTCCTTGCAATATTTATCAAATTATTGCCAACTCACCTTAATAAATTTCGTCCTGACATTTGTAATTTGAGTTTCCACTAACACGTTAATCGCGAGAAAAAATGTGCCAGGTGCTGGCGCGTAGCCTTCAGTGTTTGCTCTGAGCAAGTTTAAATTTACCTGATGTTTACATTGATCCGAACTGTGGGCGTTTGTTTGAGCGCAGTTTCCAGCATTCACTTGCTCACAAAAATAGACCTCACCCAAGAGAACAGGAAAAATACAGAGGATATGCGAAATGAGTAGGCTGGTGTTGAAGATTGAGAGAAGTGAAGATTGCACGAGATCTCAAGAGTGAGATAAGTGAGATTAGATTGTAGACCAGGGAGATCGGAGATTTCATATAAAAGGTCGAAGATTAGATATGAGAGATCTGAGTTTAAATATGGAAGATTAGACATTATATTTGGGAGATTGGAGTTTAGATATGGTAGATCGTAGATTAGATATAGTAGATCGGAGATTAGACATAGCAATTTGAGATTAGACGTGGATGATCTTAGATTAGATATGCGAGATTTGAGATTAGACGTGGGAGATCGGAGATTAGACATGGTGGATGGGTGATTTGTAGCCAAAAAAGATGGGAATAGATGCTATGCATGAAGGAAATGCAGGGCGCGGGCGAATGGCATTCGCGATACAAAAATAAGTACAAGAAGCAGAAAAACAGTAAGTATATTTACAGACCTGCAAACCGATTAAAACCCACAAAGCTTTGGTGTTTGCATGAGATCCCCGTTGGCATTGTAGAAGAAAGGCATATTTTACGAAGAAGAAGCTTTTAACTTTTGCTTTTATTAACTTTTTGTATTCAGAAATCGCTAAAAATTGCTTAATAGCGTTTCAATCGCTAGTTTCAGTTATGTAGTATTTGCGTTCTTGAATGACCAGTGAGGGCGTGGGAAGTGGGAGATGGGGAGTGGGAGATAAGAGCGGAAAGTGAGTGAGATGGGAATGGAAAGTAAGTGAGATGGGAATGGAAATTGAGTGAGATGGGAATGGAAATTGAGTGAGATGGGAATGGAAATTGAGTGAGATGGGAATGGAAATTGAGTGAGATGGGAATGGAAAGTGAGTGAGATGGGAATAGAAATTGAGTGAGATGGGAATGGAAAGTAAGTGAGATGGGAATGGAAAGTGAGTGAGATGGGAATGGAAATTGAGTGAGATGGAAATTGAAAGTGAGTGAGATGGGAATAGAAATTGAGTGAGATGGGAATGGAAAGTAAGTGAGATGGGAATGGAAAGTGAGTGAGATGGGAATGGAAATTGAGTGAGATGGAAATTGAAAGTGAGTGAGATGGGAATAGAAAGTGAGTGAGATGGGAATGGAAATTGAGTGAGATGGGAATTGAAATTGAGTGAGATTGTGAGTCAACTGGGAATAGATGAAATATGGAATACTGGAAGTGGCAGTGGGCAGAGGTACGAGTACAGGTATGCAAAAGTCTTGCAGAAGCCAGCTGTCTCGCAGCTTCAAAAGGGTACTCGTAAACAGATAAGGAAGCGAAACACAATAGAATGAGCTCCTATTCAATAGAATCAGAAAGCATTGAGCATTGAGTGACGCGCATATTAGAAATGCAAGTGCATTTTCAGTGCCAGTTTTCCATTGTTTTACCACAGCAACATAGCAGATTCGCATGAGTAGCCATCTGTAACGACTATCAGCCACTTGTGCGACTTTCTTACCAGAAAGAGAATATTGACATGCGCCTGTGGCATTCAAGATTTCTCAGGCATAAAGCATTCTTCCTTATTTGTTCCCACCTACGCATTGAAGTTTTTTCGAGGTACAACAAGGTCCTTTGCAGGTTTTAACCAATCGAGCCAAGTCAATCAGATTTCCAATTAAAGCACTCGGAATTGCATTTTCAACATAAAGAAATTGTGCTCCAGGGAAGAAAGTTCGGCATTTTGTGTGTCAAAAGAAATTGTATAATGACTTCTCTGACAAGCGGCCGAGTGCTTGGTCTTAGAAAAAAAGACACTTTCAATATTGCTAAAGGTATAGGATTTTTCGTTTGATTTCATAAAATTGTCATTTGATTTCGTCTATAGAAGTTGGCAGCGCGGCCATAGAGTCTATGGCAATAAAGTGCGCTGTTTTCCGATTGAATTCATAACTTTGCCACTTCATTTCGACTTGACGCGCCAAACACTGCCAGAGGGGGCTGGGATATCAGTGGGTGAATATCTATGGCCAAACCTCTCATAGAAATGAAAAGCCTATATGAACGTGTCCTCTTCTTGGGCAACAGTCACCTTCCTTGTGTGCCTAAAAATGGCTGCATACGCGTCCATTGGAAACGACAGGAGGCATCTTGTCATTGAAGCAATGAACAGGGTGAGAAAGTGACGGACTTAAAAGTGACTTAGAAAGTGACTTAGCAATCCGCCTGATGGCATCAACCTAACGCAGTGGAGACTCATGGTGCTTTTCGGCTGCGGCTACGTTACACTAAAGGAAATTTCCGCCGCGAAGTGCCTTGCCTGGGAACGACATGTGATGCGGTTTCTGCCCCTGTGCATCAATGAGCAGCAGATAATGTGAAATTTGTAGCGTGTTGCAGCGAACGAGCATTAACTTTGGCGGACATAACTGATTTCACTGTTGCAACTGTCTACTTCCTCATGTGACTTAAATACACAGCTTTCTGTTTTTAACAGTTCTTTCTGTACTGGACAAGCGCATCGACTTTTCTGTTGCCTTTCTACTGGGTATGTCGAAATGAAGTGGCAAAGTTATGAATTTAATCGGAAAACAGCGCACTTTATTGCCATAGACTCTATGGCCGCGCTGCCAACTTCTATGGACGAAATCAAATGACAATTTTATGAAATCCAACGAAAAATCCTATATTACTATTCCTAAGAATTAAATCTGAGTCTTGCTTGAGCATTGATCAAATGCTCTTTTGGGAAGAAAAGAGCTTGCTTTTTGGCAAATAGTACTATTGATATGTACCTACAGGTTTTACACTTAGAAATCTTGCCTAGAGATCCTATACTTAGAGATCTTGTACATGGAGATCTTATTCCTACAGATCTTAAACCTGGATATCTTGCCTGGAGATCTTATACCTGGAGATCTTATACCTGGAGATCTTATACCTGGAGATCTTATACCTGGAGATCTTATACCTGGAGATCTTATACCTGGAGATCTTATACCTGGAGATCTTATACCTGGAGATCTTATACCTGGAGATCTTATACCTGGAGATCTTATACCTGGAGATCTTATACCTGGAGATCTTATACCTGGAGATCTTATACCTGGAGATCTTATACCTGGAGATCTTATACCTGGAGACCTTATACCTAAAGATCTTATACCTGGAGATCTTATACCTGGAGATCTTATACCTGGAGACCTTATACCTAGAGATCTTATACTTGGAGATCTTATACCTGGAGATCTTATACCTGGAGACCTTATACCTGGAGATCTTATACTTGGAGATCTTATACCTGGAGATCTTATACCTGGAGATCTTATACCTGGAGATCTTATACTTGGAGATCTTATACCTGGAGATCTTATACCTGGAGACCTTATACCTAGAGATCTTATACCTGGAGATCTTATTTTACCTAGAGATCTTTTACCTGGAGATCTTATACCTGGAGATTTTATACCTAGAGATGCTACATGTATACCTGGGATGGTATTTCAACACTCCAAAAAGAAAAAATTCTTAGAAATGATATTGCTCGCAAGAATTGTAATAAACTCTTCCAAACGAAAGTACTTTAACTCAGTCTTCCTTTAATCTCTCTCCCCTTTCTCCCCTTCTCCATCCCTTCCCAATGCGCAGATGATTGGATAGGATTGGTAACCAAGGACAACAGATTCTGTAGTAGGTATTGTTATTAACAAACACACAAAACCCAAAGAGAGATTTTCATCCAAAAGCATCAAATTTGCCTACAGACAACGAAATTCTGAGCTTTGCAAAGGAGACATTCGGATAAACTATGTTGCTAAGCCTGGCCCTCGCAAGCTGGACCGTTGCTTTGGCAGGCGCCATCAAAAGCTACGAGTTCGGTTCGGCTCCCGACCTCTGCCCGGCGAGCTCCGAGTGGACGACGGCTGGGTCCGCTGACCAGGTTCGGAAGCTATCAGGCGGCATTTCCTCGGTTCGAACCTGTCATGTGGAGTGCGCCGCCAGCGACAACTGCTCAGCGGTGGCCTTCAAGACTGGGGAGTGCCTGCTGGCCACCGAACAGCGCTGGATTGAGTCCTGGACGAGCACCGATGGAGGAGGAAGCTGCAATTCGACCGCCTATCTGCGAGTTCCCAGGCCTCGGCCGGAGCTGGCAGCCAAGCTGCTGCTGCTGCACTGCTATCGGTACGGCTTCGGGAATCTGGTCAACCGGAGCAGCTTTCAGGTGAGTGTGTGCACCTTTGCTGATTATTGTACACCCTTTACGCTGTCGGCGACTCCAGCTGGGTCACCTCCCGAGAGTCGCACTGTCCCCAAGCTGGTGCAGGAGGTGCTGTTGTTTCTAACACTGCAGGCAACCTACCGTTTCGGCGACTCCAGCCGGCCTTGAGACGTGTCCTGCCCTCAAATTTGTGTCCAACCCTTAGGCTGATTCCTCAGCTAATGCAAGGCTAATAATGTACTGCTCAAGATTTGTATAGATTAAATGAACAAGACGGGGTCCATACTGGTGGCGTAGTTTTGAGACTATTCTGTATAGATAGAGTAGGTAAGTCTGACCTTTACTGCATGAAATTCGATGTTTGAGCATGATTCCAATGAGCTCAGAAATTCGATAGCAGTTTTGAAAACTCAGAGAGAGAGAGAGAGAGAGAGTCTATGGGAGAGGTTGCTGCTGGTATCCTTTGTGCGGATGTCTATGGCCGACTTATTAACTCGCTTGCCTATCTCCGTCTATGTCTATGGACAAGACCAAATCTATTGCTGACAAAACAAAAATCAATTAAAAGCAATATTCTCGAAACTTTAATAGAATTTCCCACTTCTAGGACTGTACTTGAGTTTTTCATGTAAAATCTGCGATCCATTTACCTTGAAATGCAGCGTGCTTCTACTGTAGCTGTTCATAGGTCAGCTAAGAGAATTAATTATCAATCAGTTATCACCAATTGGCAAGGTGGAGTCAATCGGAGCCGTCAGGAACTCCAGCGGGCTGTTTGTTCAACCGGACCTAAGTAGCAGCAGCGGCGGATACGGCACCTACATCCGCATCGCCATTCCTGGCGGCAATCTGGCGTCTCTGCTGGCAAATGGCGGCGCCATTTCCGTGCTGCTTAGACTGCAGAAATTGGCCGGCAGTGAAGACTCCGACTTTCTGGTGGCTTAAGACAGTTTGACTGCTATCGAAAGGTTTATCATGTATCAGGTATGCTCTGGGTGAGATCTAGACGTTTGAGTGCAGGGGTTGCAGCACACTGAGTGACATTGGGGTGTGCAGGGGTTGCAGAACACTGAGTGACAATGGGTGTGCAGGGGTTGCAGAACACTGAGTGACATTGGGGTGTGCAGGGGTTGCAGAACACTGAGTGACAATGGGTGTGCAGGGGTTGCAGAACACTGAGTGACATTGGGGTGTGCAGGGGTTGCAGCACACTGAGTGACATTGGGGTGTGCAGGGGTTGCAGAACACTGAGTGACATTGGGGTGTGCAGGGGTTGCAGCACACTGAGTGACATTGGGGTGTGCAGGGGTTGCAGCACACTGAGTGACATTGGGGTGTGCAGGGGTTGCAGCACACTGGAGTGAGCGGTGATCTGTAGTTAAACTGATACACAATAAAAACGGCCCCATGCAGATATCAGGCAGCCTGGTGGTGACTCACCCCATCTACTCTGTGTCACAGTCTCGCTATAAATCTTTAAAATCCGACGTTCTACCATGGACGCACGGTTTCTATGGCAGCGTTGGCTTCAGCTTCGGGAGCTCCGATTATCAGATGTACATCAACGGCAGCCATCATCTCGCCGTGAACTCCTCTGACATCTCGCCGTCTTCAATCCAAGTGTCGGAGTTTCGCATCGGGTTCACCAGCGATCGGAGCTTCAGCCTGACTGGCAGGATTCTCTGCCTCGCCGTGGCGGGAGTTCAGCTCACATCGGAGGAATTCGCCGAGCTGCACGGATTCTGCTGAGCGGAGACGGGTGGGGAGGGAGAGGGCGCAAGGGTTAGCGGTTTTGGGATTTGAGACTAGACATGGGAAACGTTGGTGATCAGAGAGAAGGGATTAGAGAAGGGATCAGAGAGAAAGGGATTAGAGAAGGGATTAGAGAAGGGATCAGAGAAGGGATTCGAGAAGGGATTAGAGAAGGGATCAGAGAGAAAGGTATTAGAGAAGGGATTAGAGAAGGGATCAGAGAGAAAAGTATTAGAGAAGGGATTAGAGAAGGGATTAGAGAAGGGATCAGAGAAGGGATTAGAGAAGGGATCAGAGAGAAAGGGATTAAAGAAGGGATTAGAGAAGGGATTAGAGAAGGGATTAGAGAAGGGATCAGAGAGAAAGGTATTGGAGAAGGGATTAGACAAGGGATTAGAGAAGGGATTAGAGAAGGGATCAGAGAGAAAGGGATTAGAGAAGGGATTAGAGAAGGGATCAGAGAGAAAGGGATTAGAGAAGGGATTAGAGAAGGGATCAGAGAGAAAGGGATTAGAGAAGGGATTGGAGAAGGGATTAGAGAAGGGCTCAGAGAAGGGATTGGAGAAGGGATCAGAGAGAAAGGGATTAGAGAAGGGATTAGAGAAGGGATTAGAGAAGGGCTCAGAGAAGGGATTGGAGAAGGGATCAGAGAGAAAGGGATTAGAGAAGGGATTAGAGAAGGGATTAGAGAAGGGCTCAGAGAAGGGATTGGAGAAGGGATCAGAGAGAAAGGGATTAGAGAAGGGATTAGAGAAGGGATTAGAGAAGGGCTCAGAGAAGGGATTAGAAAAGAGGATTAGAGAACGGATTAGAGAAGGGATCAAAGAAAATGGGATCAGGGAAAAGAAAATATTATCAGATTAATTTGGAAGACGCGGTGATGAGTCAATAACAGCTAAAAAAAACAAAAAAATACTAACTTTACACTGAATTGATATACCGCTTCAAAAATGCTTGTTGTCGAGTTTCGAAATGCCATTAAAAATATGCTTGCAGGAGTTACTTTTGGATAACGTACGAACGTAAAAATTTCTATAAAAATAATTCTATCTACGAATTTTCTTCTTTGCAAATAGAAGACACTGATGAAGATGAAGAGTTGCGCGTGACTTTTGTTGCCGGGTTCGGCCCGGAAGAAGGCATTCACTAATTATTGTCTTTTTTGCTGTTTTTAAGTTCTTGTCCATGACAAAGATTTTCTCTCTATCTACCAAGATCCCAACAAGAGTATCTCTCTATCTACCAAGATCCCAACAAGATTATCTCTCTATCTACCAAGATCCCAACAAGATTATCTCTCTATCTACCAAGATTTCAACAAGAGTATCTCTCTATCTACCAAGATCCCAACAAGATTATCTCTCTATCTACCAAGATCCCAACAAGAGTATCTCAACAACAACAGAGTACGCTGCCAGTTCACAAAAGCAGCGTCAGATGGCGCGCTTCAAAGCTTGGGCGCGAACAAAAGCCGCACCGCCGGCAGAGTCCGGGGCGCCGGCGTCAGCCAGCAGACAGTCGACGTAGCGCCGAGTCCTCGCCTGTCCCCGCCGGTAGGGTGCCTGAAACGTAAGTAGCAGCACCTCCTGCACCGGCTCCGGACAGTAGGCCTCGGCGCGGATGACGTGGCCTGCCAGCTGGAGTCGCCGACGGCGCAGCAGATCGCTAGGACGGGCCAGGCCGGCGCGATGATAGAGCGCCGTGTTGGTGACTCGCTCGTTGCCGATCTTGAAGGCGGCGCGCAGCAGGCCAGCGTGCGCCGCGTCGACTTGAGCCTCGAGCGAGTCTGTCAGCGTCCAGGTCTCGGCGTTGTATAACAGGACGGTCTCGATCACCGCCTGGAACAGCGCCGCCCTCTGGCGGTCCGGTAGGGCCTCGGACTGCAGGACTGACCTTATAGAACGAAAGGCAGCCCAAGCAAGTCCTCGGCGACGCCGCAGATCCTCGCGGACGTCGGGAACCAGACCGCCGAGGTAGACGAACTGCTGACATATTGGAAGCTCACTCGCCTGTCTGTCAGCGCCTCGGCAGAAGATTGCAGCCTCGGTGTCGTCCGGCACGCATAGCACGACGGTCTTCTGCGTGTTGACCACCAGGCCGACGCTCGCCGCAACGGCAACCAGCCTATCCAGCTGTCGTTGGGCGCCCTCGACGGTCGAGGACAGCAGGGCGAGGTCATCGGCGTAGCCAAGCACGCTGAGCCGTCTCTCCGGTTGGCGTCGACCCACGCGTCGCCGCAGCAGGAAGCCGTCGTCGTTGGAAGGCAGAGCAGTCCGTAGCACCCAGTCAAGCACCAGAATAAATAGGAACGGCGCTAGCGTATCTCCCTGGAGCACCCCGGAGGATGTCTCGAAGAAATCCGATAGGCCGTCCGGTGTTGAGACAGCAGCCGTCGTGCCGTGGTACAGCGCCATGACAGCAGAAATCAGCAGCTCTGGCACGTTGTACGCACGGAGCACCTCTGGGAGCGCGTCCCTCACGACCGAGTCGAAAGCCTTCCTGAAATCGACGAAGATCAGGATCAGGGTCAACTGGCGGATGCGCGCCTCCTCGATGACTCGTCGAAGAGCCAGGATCTGCGTCACTGTGCCGCGATGGGGCCGGAATCCGTTCTGCTCAGGACGCAGGTACGGGTCCAGCACAGGCTGTAACCGCGATAGCAGCATGCTGTTGAACAGCTTCGCGGCGCAGGACTGTAGGCAGATGCCTCGATGCTCCTCGAGCTTGGTGGTGCCCGGCTTCTTTGGAATGGCGACGATGTGCGCCGTGGTCCATTCGTTTGGCGCCACCTCACCGAAAAGCACGCGGTTCATCACTCTGGCGACCTCAGTGGCCACGCAGTGGATCCGCAGCGCCTCGGTGGGCACCTCGTCCGGACCAAGCGCTTTGCCGCCCGGCGTCCGCCGAGCGAACTTCACAACGTCGGCTGTGCTGACTGGGGCAACATTGAAGCTCTCCTCCGCCGGCAACGGCGTCTCCGGCGGCAGCCTCAGATTTTCTGGAAGCGGAGGGGGCGGCGCGTTGACAATGGCGGCGAAGAACTCGCGCAGCTCGTTCCTGCGCTCATCCGGAGTGTCGCCTGCCAGGTTGAGTGCAATGCGCCGCTTTCGCCCCGTCAGAGTGTTGATGGCGGACCAGGCCACGCGCCCTCTGGCATCGGGCCCTGCGGCAGAGACGGCTTGGATGGCGTCATCGACAGCGGACTGCTGCCGCTGCAGGTAGACAGCCGCCAGAGCCTCCTCCGCCTCGCGAGTTGGCCGCCCACTCAGACGAAGCCTCTCCAGATCTTCCCTCGCTTCGTCGATCGCGGGGTCGTCCTGCCAGACCGGCTGCCCGCGCTGGGCCGGTCGCATCAGCGGGACTGCTTGCTCCGCAGCGGCTCGAACTGCAGCGCTCACCTCCGCGTACTCGGCTCCTCCACGCTTGTCGCCCAGCGCAGTGACAAAGGCACCGGCAAAGCGACGTCGCGTCTCGGCGTCTCTGAGCGCGCGGTAGTAGTCCAGTCAAGAGTATCTCTCTATCTACCAAGATCCCAACAAGAGTATCTCTCTATCTACCAAGATCCCAACAAGATTATCTCTCTATCTACCAAGATCCCAACAAGAGTATCTCTCTATCTACCAAGATCCCAACAAGAGTATCTCTCTATCTACCAAGATCCCAACAAGAGTATCTCTCTATCTACCAAGATCCCAACAAGAGGATCTCTCTATCTACCAAGATCCCAACAAGAGTATCTCTCTATCTACCAAGATCCCAACAAGAGTATCTCTCTGTCTACCAAGATCCAAAAAAGAGTATCTCTCTATCTACCAAGATCCCAACTAGAGTATCTCTACTATTTGACAAGATTTCCCGTCAGAGAATCTCTCTACTATCTGACAAGATTTCTTGTCAGAGAATGTCTCTAATATCTGACAAGATTTCCACGAGAGTTCAGAAGCCAGAAAGTACACGCAAAGCAGTTGTCAGGAATGTGTATTTTAGTCCGACAGATGGTCCCACTAACACACTGGAACTCTCTCAGCAAGTGTGTCAGTCAGAAAATTCACCCAGTCTTCTCATCCGCAAAGCTTGTCGTCCCCTTACATGTAGCCCAGACTCCTTTAAAAACCATCTGAAATGTGAGCTGTCTGTCAAGAATGGACCTGGCTAAACAGAGAATTACGAGAAATAACTGACAAATGTTTTTGAAGCACGGAATGGAAGCGTTGAAATGTTGAAATACTCTCCCCATATCTCTCTCCTCATCCCCCCATCTCTCTCCCCATCCTTCATCTCTCTTCCCATCTCTCTCCCTATCTCTCCCCATCCCCCATCTCTCTCCCCATCCCCCATCTCTCTTCCCATCCCCCCATCTCTCTCCCCATCCCCCATCTCTCTTCCCATTTCTCTCCCTATCTCTCCCCATCCCCCATCTCTCTCCCCATCTCCCGATCTCTCTTCCCATCTCTCTCCCTATCTCTCCCCATCCCCCATCTCTCTCCCCATCTCCCGATCTCTCTTCCCATCTCTCTCCCTATCTCTCCCCATCCCCCCATCTCTCTTCCCATCCCCCCATCTCTCTCCCCATCCCCCATCTCTCTCCCCATCTCCCGATCTCTCTTCCCATCCCCCCATCTCTCTCCCCATCCCCCATCTCTCTCCCCATCCCCCCATCTCTCTTCCCATCTCTCTCCCCATCCCCCATCTCTCTCCCCATCCCCCATCTCTCTTCCCATCTCTCTCCCCATCTCCCGATCTCTCTTCCCATCTCTCTCCCTATCTCTCCCCATCCCCCCATCTGTCTTCCCATCTCTCTCCCCATCCCCCCATCTCTCTCCCCATCCCCCCATCTCTCTCCCCATCCCCCATCTCTCTTCCCATCTCTCTCCCCATCCCCATCTCTCTCCCCATCTCCCGATCTCTCCTTCGCACCTCAATTCCCCCTCTCCCCATCTCCCTATATTTCCTTCCCATCTCACTTTCCATCTCTCTCCCCTCTGTCCTTCATTTCTCCTCCCGCCTCTCCTGCAGTTTTAGGATATCAGAAGAAGCGCACACAGACTTCCAGCCCAATCCAGTAGAAAAAGTAATAAAGAAATTCACGAGACTGCTCTGCAGTTTTAGACCACAGATACTAGAATTAGAATAACTAGATGGGCCACTCAGCACATTTGCGTGCAAGCTACTTTCAGTTCAGTAGTAAGTTAAACAGACGCATTTTATTGTATTTTTAAAGCCAAGGCTCATTTATTGGCTCCTACCCCCCAGTTTAAACCTTCCAACCGTTAAGCTACCCCCGCCCCGCCACCCAATTTTTATTGTCTTTCTCTCGGACTTCTACCCTAAAGCTGCCTTGTAGACTTCAGTGGACTGGCCAATGTACATTACTGCTGAACCAATTAGCAAGTCGTTTACGCCTGCAAGCTCTGGGCTTCTAAAGCTTATCAAAGTCATTTCAGCTGCCTTAACTGTTATAAAATAGCTTATGTATTCTTCTTTGCTACTGAACTGAAAGTAGAAAGCCTTTTTACCAAGCATATATACCTGAGTGGCCCATCTAGTTATTCCAGTATCCGTGTTTCAGAATGAGAATACAGCTAGCGTTGATTTCAATGGCAAAGAGTTTGCTCTAACAATTTTTATTGTGCTAAAAATACCCGAGTGTACAAATTGAAAGTCGGAATTTCGGAGTACGTTCGTAGAAAGAGAGCTTTTTTAGGTCATATGGCCATTCGTTCGGCTCCAGAACATTTATACTCGTAATTTCAGAGCAAAGTTAAAGCAGTGTCATAATCATTTTTTATTACATAATATAGCTCGTACGAGCCTATAGATAGAATCGTTAATGGGAATATGGAGGAAAAGTGGAAAAGGTGGAAAAGTGGACTAACTGACACTATCGTTTAACTTTTTGTTTCACTGAAGTTTGCAGCAGTGGAAATGAGCACATACTGCAAGTACTTCTATAGCTGTGCAGTGAGAGATAACAGTGTCAGATTGAGCTGACTTACACGTACACAAAATAGGAAAACTGAGAGACTTTATGCTCTTATATTCTTAAATCTTTCCAGCATTGGCAACTGACCGCAAACTGGAATCAGTAGCATGTAACTTTAGTGTTAATACATTCAGTTAGTTCGCGAAAAACTTTTATTGCAACTGAGTAGGAAAAAGACACTTAAAATTGAATAGATAAACTCGGAACAGATCCTCCCATGGGAATCGAGTGGAGCGAGTACAAGTTTGAGCTGGTCACGCTGGTCAAATTGGGATGGCCAATGGTGAGCATTTTGTTATGTTAGACAGTAGCCTAACCTGTTAGACAGTAGCCTAACCTGTTAGACAGTAGCCTAACCTGTTAGACAGTAGCCTAACCTGTTAGACAGTAGCCTAACCTGTTAGACAATAGCCTAACCTGTTAGACAGTAGCCTGACCTGTTAGACAGTAGCCTAACCTGTTAGACAGTAGCCTAACCTGTTAGACAGTAGCCTGACCTGTTAGACAGTAGCCTAACCTGTTAGACAGTAGCCTGACCTGTTAGACAGTAGCCTAACCTGTTAGACAGTAGCCTGACCTGTTAGACAGTAGCCTAACCTGTTAGACAGTAGCCTAACCTGTTAGACAGTAGCCTAACCTGTTAGACAGTAGCCTAACCTGTTAGACAGTAGCCTAACCTGTTAGACAGTAGCCTAACCTGTTAGACAGTAGCCTAAACTGTTAGACACTAGCCTAACCTGTTAGACAGTAGCCTAACCTGTTAGACAGTAGCCTAACCTGTTAGACAGTAGCCTAACCTGTTAGACAGTAGCCTAACCTGTTAGACAGTAGCCTGACCTGTTAGACAGTAGCCTGACCTGTTAGACAGTAGCCTGACCTGTTAGACAGTAGCCTAACCTGTTAGACAGTAGCCTAACCTGTTAGACAGTAGCCTGACCTGTTAGACAGTAGCCTGACCTGTTAGACAGTAGCCTAACCTGTTAGACAGTAGCCTGACCTGTTAGACAGTAGCCTAACCTGTTAGACATTAGCCTAACCTGTTAGACAGTAGCCTAACCTGTTAGACAATAGCCTAACCTGTTAGACAGTAGTCTAACCTGTTAGACAATAGCCTCACCTGTTAGACAGTAGCCTAACCTGTTAGACAGTAGCCTAACCAGTTAGACAGTAGCCTAACCTGTTAGACAGTAGCCTAACCTGTTAGACATTAGCCTAACCTGTTAGACAGTAGCCTAACCTGTTAGACATTAGCCTAGCACTTCCATAGCGTATCACAGCTCCAACGCAGCCCATCATCCAACTAGTCGGTTTCAGTGCTGCTGTACGCCCTGATGTACCCCGCAACTCTGGCCTTCTGCGGCGCTGTGAGCATTGAAGCCTTGGACATCGCGAGCTTGGCTATCTCGGTAACTATGGCAACGCAATGGATGGGGATGGCAGATATTAATGGAAGGGGATGTGAATGGCAGGGGATTTGAATGGCAGGGGATGTAAATGGCAGGGGATGTGAATGGCAGGGGATGTGAATGGCAGGGGATGTGAATGGCAGGGGATGTGAATGGCAGGGGATGTGAATGGCAGGGGATGTGAATGGCAGGGGATGTGAATTGCAGGGGATGTGAATGGCAGGGTATGTGAATAGCAGGGGATGTGAATGGCAGGATGTGTGAATGGCAAAGGATGTGAATGGCAGGGGATTTGAATGGCAGGGGATGTGAATAGCAAAGAATGTGAATGGCAGGGGATGTGAATGGCAGGGGATGTGAATGGCAGGGGATGTGAATGGCAGGGGATGTGAATGGCAGGGGATGTGAATGGCAGGGGATGTGAATGGCAGGGGATGTGAATGGCAGGGGATGTGAATGGCAGGGGATGTGAATGGCAGGGGATGTGAATAGCAGGGGATGTGAATGCCAGAGGATGTGAATGGCAGGGGATGTGAATGGCAGGGGATATGAATGGTAGGGATGTATGTTGTGGTGTTAGTATCGAGCCTCGAATTTCAGGGCTTGCGTGCGCGGTTTGCGACTGAATATATTTTACATGAGCACTTAAAGAGTTTGAGCTCATAAATGAAAGCATAAACTATAGACTATCAGAATGTCCCCCTTTTTGTTGTGTGTACGGTATGAATGAAGATTATAAAATGGTAATCCGGTCATTGCCAGTTCTCTCATCATTGAGCCAGGTCGCTCTGTAGTAGTCCGGCGGCTTTACAACTCGACCAGAATGCGTCGTATAGAGCTTCGACTGGGGTGACTGAATCGCTTGGTGCGCTCCGAGGAGCCTGTTGCGATGCACTTGAATCCTGGTCCGGGTTGTTCTGTCTCGTTGGGTCGAAGAAGTTGCATCCTCTCCGGAATACGAGTTCTGGTCTCAGCATGGCGTTTTGCGAGGAATTTACTATTTCTCCTGTAGGCATTACCCGCTGCCGCTTTGACCTTGTAAGACTTCAGGGTCTGTCTCATCTGGCTCAACCAGTTCAGCAGGTCATCAATCCTGATGCATCCATACTTGATCTGCTTTGCTCAGTGGCTTCAGAGTTTTCGTTGTCTGGTTGTAGGACTGCATTTGCTTATTCCTCTTGTCCATCAGAATCAGGACTTTGGAATCAGGTCTTTCTCCAGGATTGGCAGCTGGTATCGCAGTTTCCTTCCCGTCATCAGTTCCAACGGTGTAGGAAGTCCTCTCTCAATCGGAGTGTTTTTCTAGTGCAGTATTGCTTGCAGGATGTCCTCACTTTTGCTTAAGAAGCCCTGAACTGTTGGAACTGCTCCACTAAACCATTTGACTGCGGATACCTTGGTGAAGGTGTTTGCAGTCTGGCGCATTGCCGTGTGGACGAACGCTAATTGAGTTTGACCTCTCAGGCTGCTGCTGCCTGTCCCTTCCGTCTGTTCTGCGAGCGCGTGCGCGCAAAAGGCTGTCATCTGCGTCTTATTGTAATGTGTATTGTATGCATGTATATACTGAGGCTACGTTTTGCAAGATTTTCAATCCTCCTTTAAAATGGAATAAGTCTGTGCCACATTTTTGAAACGGGTAAGCTGGGATATTCCAGTGTGCTTTTATTGCTTTATTTTTTGGTACGAGCGTAGTGCTTGCTGGCTCTGGAACTTTTCACAAGCCGAGATGATGTACTGTTGAGCGTCGTGCCGGATTTTTGGCAGTACCCAATGATCCTAATTTCTTGACGCCTTCAGTAAAGTTTTTTCGACTCCTTGATGACTCTGGTCATCAATCTGGTCAGTAACTTAATACTTAAGTCACTAAAGTAACTTAAGTATTGTCTTTCTCATGGTGGTCGGAGTGTTGCCTTTGTATTGTTGCTAATGAATGAACTGACTGAAATGACTTTAGGTATGCTCGACTTAAAGTATCGGCTACGTACAAGTCCTTTCCAGGAACTTATTTGACTTGCAAGTCGAATTCTTGAATCTTCAAAGCAAGGCGTTGTAACCTCACTGACATTTCACCGATTTGCTTCTTCACGATGTACTGCAGCGGCTTGTGATCAGATTCCATCTGGCATCCGAGTACAATTGCTATGATGCGTATTCGATGAAATACCCATTTTGCAATAGGACCGCCCAAGCAATCTCTTCAGACCTCAAGAGATAACGTTGTCTGTCTGCTAATCGAATGGCGCGAGAACTCTGGTGCTCGGCATAGAGAATCCTTGACTGCTTGATGCCTCTTCTCGAGTTGGTCACCAACGCTTGAATTGAAACCGCGATAAGCCGATGAATCTCTGTAGCTGTCCAACTTTGTGTGCACCATGTCTAAATATATATATATATTACATGACCAGTTAAACAGAATGAGCTCATAAATAAAAACATAGATCCTAGACATAATGAGAATGGCAGGGGATGTGACGGGCGGGAATGCGAAAGGCAGTATACGTTCCACACCAACCTTAATTTATACAGGTGTTCCAGCTGGTGGTGGTGCCAATCGAGAACGGTCTCCGCTGGTCCTGTCTCACATTTCTGTCGCAAGCGCTCGGCAGCTCAAAGAAGAAGCGAGCAGGCGTCATTGTTCAGCGCTGTGAGTCTCTTATTTGACTTTTCAATGGTGTGTTTGGAATTTACTGGGCCTTCCTAATAATCCAGACGTATTTAGCAGTGTATTAATCGTACATATCCTAATAATTAATGCTTGACTGCAGCCATCACTGCGGCAGTGTGCATGTGGATCGTAAGCTGCGGCCTCGCTGTTAATTGTGCCAAACTGCTGGTGCTGATCGGCCAGGATGCCGAGATTGCCATGTGAGTGAATTGCAGGCTCAACTTCATGATTGCTCGCTCTGTGAATTTTCCATTTCCATCTCTCTCTCTCTCTCTCTCTCTCTCTCTCTCTCTCTCTCTCTCTCTCTCTCTCTCTCTCTCTCTCTCTCTCTCTCTCTCTCTCTCTCTCTCTCTCTCTCTCTCTCTCTCTCTCTCTCTCTCTCTCTCACTATCTTATAATTACATTAATTCTCACCAAGAAATGCTTCACAGACAGAAAATAAATATCCCCCCTTTTAAATCCCCTTCCCAATGACCCAGCGGCTCGCAGACCTTCATCACCATCCTGATGCCCGGCTGTCTGTGCGTGCTGATCTATCGAGTCCAGATGGCGTACATGGACTGCCTGCAGCGGGTGTTCCCCACCCTGTTCATGCACCTGGTGTCCCTGCTGGTCTGCCTCGGTCTGGAGGCGCTGTTCGTGTTCCAGCTGGGACTCGGAGTCAAGTAGGTGCAGGGATTGCTTTGGAGGGGGTGTGAGGGCATCTGTAGAGAAGTTGACAAAATCGATATGAAGTAGCGGTAAGGTCACTACTTAGGGGAGGTGCAAGGTCAGGTCAGAGTCAATATTGAAGTGGGGCCAAGGCCAATTTTAACGGACAGAACAGCTTCCTTTAAAGTAAAAGTCGCATCATATTCCCTCTACAATCTTTGTCCAGCGGTGCCGCACTGGGGCTCTGCTTCTCGCTCTGCCTCCTGCCCGTGATGATGACTTCTTACATTGTGATCAGCAAGGTGCACAAAAACACTTGGCATGGTAAGCCAAATTGTCTTCATATTTTTTTGAAAAATTACTGTCATGGGTTACTGCTTTTTTCAAAAGAGTATTGCATACCCTCCAATCTTACCACAATTCCTGATCATATCCTGAACCCAAGCTGATCCCAGATCCCCAAGCTGATCCCAGATCCCCAAGCTGATCCCAGATCCCCAAGCTGATCACAGATCCCCAAGCTGATCCCAGATCCCCAAGCTGATCCCACTTCCACAAGCTGATCCTAGATCCCCAATCTGATCCCAGATCCCCCGGAACTCACCCTCGCCCTGCAGGCTGGTCCATGCGCTGCTTCCTGCAGTGGGGTGAGTACTACTACAATCTGTTCCCGTCGATCGCCAACCAGCTGGTCTTCGTGAGCTCAACAGAGATAGGCACCTTTGTTGCCGGGTACCTGGGCAAGGCGGAGCTGGCAGCCCAGGGCATCATCTTCCAGCTATTCATCATCACCATGCAGCCATGCATAGGTGCCAGCTCGGCGGCTATCACCAGAATCGGCGGGTACCTGGGCGCCGCTAATTATGTGAAAGGCAAACGGGTGTTCAAAGTCAACCTGGCGCTTCTAGGTAAGTGAACGATTGTAGGATTAACAAGATTAGCTAGGAGTTTTTGGACGTCGCGCCTCGTTGGGTGGCTGCTGCCCGCACGCAGCGAGAAGCTGGTGTGGCTCAAGATTCCACGGATTCCACTGGCAAGCAGGGAGGGTGTCTTCGAGCTGTCTGAGGACTTCGTCAAGTCGACCGCATCCTGCCTGCTCGCGTGCTAGTGGTCTCGGACGAGTGTCGCATACCCGCTGAAATGTGCAATCTGGCGGAGGAGCGCGAGCTGCTGTACGCCAACAAGGCAGTCGATACGCTCGTTTGCCTCTTGCACCCTCAACAAGGCCGAACACAATTACTCGGCGACAGACTGAGAGCTGCTGGGCGCTGGTGTGGAGTCGGAAGAACTTCTGGATGTACCGGCTGAGCGTATCGAGCTTTAAAGTCTGCTCGGACCACTGGCTGACGACCAAGGACCCGGACCCGGCTGGCTCGGTGGCTGTCGACTCTGCAGCAGTTCTCTTTTGACCTGCGGTACCTGCCGGGCGGAGACAATGCGGTGCCAGATGCGCTAAGCCGGATGGCCAGTATTCGTCTCTGCAGCCTCAGTGGGACGACGGCAACCTGCACGATGAACAACAGGAGGATCCGCTACTGAGCAAGGCTTTCCAAACCCTGGCCGAAGGCATCGACAGCCTGTCCGATTCATTGGCAGAGCAAGTTCAGGAGCGGCTGGAGGAGGCCTCCTGGAGCACAACGTGTGTCTCGTGGTTCCGTCGACCAGGCATCTGTGGCTGAATTTTCTGCACCAAGCACACTCGTGCGACCAGAGCAGGCACCTTGAAGTCGACAAGACAGCAGCGAGTCTGCTTGAGCGCTTCTGGTCACTTGAGCTGCGGCAGGACGTGTAGAACTGGGTGGCTAGCTGCGCCATATGCCTCGCCAAGAAGAGCCCGAACAAGCCACAAAAGGCTCTGTGGCTGGTGCAGATCGCTATCAAAGGGCCGCTCCGGCGAATAAGCTACGGCAATGCGTACATAATGAGCATTTGCGGCACTTTCTCTAAGTGAATGGAGACGGCAGCTCTGGCGATGATTGACGCGGTGACGGTGGCAGACGCACTGCTCAAGTCGGTGCTTTTGCGTCACGGCACGCCTCAGGTGCTGCACAGCGGTCTGGGGCGGCAATGCAAGATCGAGGTGTTCGGCTGGCTCTGCGAGTGGCTGGACATCGAGAAGACCTGCGCGTCACCGTTTCATCGATCGATTATGCATCGTCGATCAACGCAACCGGATGCTGAGTGACATGCTGGCGAAAATGGTGTCAAAGACTCAGCAGAACTGGGACAGAAAGCTGCCGCACATCACCTAGGCCTGTAACACCTCGGTGCACAGCACCACAGGCCTCAGCCCGTTCCAGATCGTTCACGGCTGGACAGTAAGGCTGGTCTTTGACAGCTGCCTGATAGATGGCGACCGGCCAGCAACGGACGGCGGACATCACGGCTTCCTACAGCGGACTCAGGGGAACCTGCAGGGCGCTTTTGACTTGGTGCATGGCCGGCTGTGGTGCGCACAGGTTGAGCGGAACCGGCTTTGTTGAAATGAACAAGTCATGAGCTGAGAGTATGCGAGACAAGACGAAAGTGCCAAGTGCACCGACAACCAACGATACGATTTATTACAAGCGAGGTTCAATAGTAGCCACCCCCACCCCAGGGCTAAAACACCTACAATGTACATTAAAATCACGATAGAGCAGAGACGTGCAAAGAGCGTGAGCCACGGACCATGAGTACACGCACAGAGTTAAGAATACAAACAATACACGGAGTAAAAGCGCACCCCAACCCCACGCACCAGGCCCAACAGGCTTGCCAACCAGGAATTCCGGTTCGAGCCGTTCGAGGAGGGCCAGCTCGTGATGCTCCAAAACTTCACCATCCAGTGGTCTTAGACGCGGTGCCAAAAAGACGAGTAGAACAGGCCGTACCGAAGTCTGAGACGCCCGTGCAAAGTCAACTATCGCAATCCAAGACGAGAAGGCCCCAGGTGCAGGCTGGTGGTGCATCATGACCACCTCAAGCGCTTCGTGAAGCAGCACTCATCACTGAAGCTTCCATCCGCTGTGGACAACGCCAACCCCAGCGACAATGCCGCACAGCCACAAAAAGAATTGGTTGATCAAAGCGGCGTACAGCGGCAGTCTCTGCAGCCCGTGAAAGTTGCAAGTGGACGAGGAGCCCGTGAAACAGCCGAGCGGCGGCCAATTGACTTTTACATGGCGGGCTTTGCGTGACCCCGTCTTTTTCTTCTAGGGGGAAAGTGGTGTCGTCGGCTTGTTAGTGCACTGGAGGGTGCACGTGCGGTCGTTGTCTGGGGGGGGGAGGTTGTTTGTTACTGCGTGTATTTTGGGGGGTTGGTGCACCAACTCCATTCTAGCCTAAATACGAGCGTAGAATTGCCTCCGACGGTGAGGTGCAGGGTCTCACGTGTTTGGGTAATCTCATTCTCTAATCGCACTTATTAATACCTATTCGGCACGCTTAATCACCCACTAGGTACATGAAATTACACATTAAGCACATTATATCACACAGACCCAGTAAACCTCCACAATAAGTCATTAAAAATCCTTCAAGCCGATCAATCGCTGCAGTTCACTAAATAAGGCGCTTTCCTCCATACCTTTTAGGCTTCATCGGCCTAATCGAAGCCCTTCTGATGCTGGCTCTCAAAGACGTCATTCCAAAGATATTCTCAGCGGACGAGGAGACTACTGAGGTATTCAGACAGGTCATTTACTTCGTCATCCCGTACGTGTTCGTCGTTGCATCGGCCTGGGGTCACATAGCGGCACTACGTGGATGCAACTTTCACAAGACATGCATGTTTGTTGCCCTGGTGTCCCTCTGGTTCATCGGGCACCCCATCGGTCTCAGTCTGACCTTCGCTGTGGGCATCGGGATGCTCGGCCTATGGAGCGGCTACTTGATCGCGTCCGTGGCTTGGAGTGTCCTCGGGCTGGTAATCACTCTCAGGCTGGACTGGACCGGCGTGTCCAAGAAGGTGTCCGGCTCCGCGGAGCGCGAGACCGACGTTGAAGGATTTATTACTCACGATGAGACCCGGCGTGAGTTGCTGGGCTGCTACTTAGTTGTTTGAGCACAACAGGGTCGTCTGACAACTGAAAGTGTGTCGCCTCCTGACACCTCGAAGTGTGCCGCCTTTAAATACCTCAGTGTGCCCATCTCCTGACACCTCAAAGTGTGCCCATCTCCTGACACCTCAAAGTGTGCCCATCCCCTGATACCTCAAAGCATGCCCATCCCCTGACACCTCAAAGTGTACCCATCCCATGACACCTCAAAGTGTGCCCATCCCATGACACCTCAAAGTATTCCCATCCCATGACACCTCAAAGTGTACCCATCCCATGACACCTCAAAGTGTGCCCATCCCCTGACACCTCAGTGTGCCCATCCCCTGACACCTCAGTGTGCCCATCCCCTGACACCCTCTGCAGCCATCCTAGCCGGCGGCCGATCTCAGAGAAGCTTCGACCAGCTCGTGCCAGACAACTCAGTAGCTGCAGGGACATCCGCAAACTTGGACAACAAGCGAATTTCCATCAGCAAAGTGCTCAAATCGAAAATCCCAGCGGCCATACTGCTCATCAGCTATATAGTTCTGGCTGTGCTCATCAGGCTCACGGTGCCCGAGCCGCAGATCCACCACGAGGACTCCAACGGCACCACCGTCGCAACAGAGTTTCCAGGAAACTTCACTACCGCACCGAGTCCAAGCGACGCTGTCAACGTGTTGCTATGGTAACCAGCGGTAACTCGATTGCGCTCGCATTGTGTTTCACATTTTATCTCAAAGGATCCTATTTTAAACTAGACGTGACTCCCAAATACTGAAATGTACTACTTATTAGTAGCCAGCTTCGCAGTTAATCAATGAATTAATAAAGTTCGCACCGCACGGCAAGCGTAGTTTTTTTTTATAAAAATGCAGAAATAATATTTATTTTTCAAAAGTGCAATGAATACTAATGTAATCTTGTTTTATTCGTTTATAACGAATACTTTCTTTACAGATTGCTTGCGGAGTAGATTCAATACAGAGAGAAACCAGATATCCACTACATACATGTACTACAGAGAGGAGAGGGAAGAGAAGTGGAGAGGTCACGGCGTATTGACTTCCTTTTTACACTCGGAGTTCTTGTGCTAGTTAGGATTGATATTTTAATTATCTATTGTCTCACTCAGTAATATTTAATAATGCCCTGAAGTACATGTATTTTCCCTTCTCTTCGTTATAACAAATAAAATTCAATTATTACGACCTAATTTTTTCGAATCACAACAGTTCTAAAATTGGCAACCGCTTTCAAGCATTTAGGCTCTTCGTCAGACCAATAAATAGCGTATTTGAATGCGTAAATAAATGCGTAAATAAATCGTAATCGTAATCGTAATCGTAAATAAATGCGATTAAAAATTGCCTTTTAAGTACATATATGATTTGTCGAACTGATAAAATCGGTGAGAGCTGTATGTATGATGGGTGTGCATCTAATGATCTGTTCTATCTAGCTCTACCTTGTCCCAGAGGCTTTCAACCAGTTATTTTTATTGACAGAGTATTTGGTGTATTAAAAAAGAGTGTTTTTAAAAATACAACGGTTAAATGAAATGCGGGTTTTGAAGTTGGAGAGCCAGACCGAAGATGGGTTTTTAAAAAGGAAGGACCAGTGAGATGGGCCGGAGAAGATGGTTGTCAACCCTGATATTCGTACCCGGTTGTTTGTCAGTCTCCAGTTTTTTAATCCAGACTTATTTCTTTAGTTCGATTTTGTTGTTATTTAGAACTTGCTCAATAGCAATGGTGACAATGCTTGCAATCGAGTGGTTGGGGTGAGAAAGTGCGCTGACCCCGAGGTAACAACTCTTCTGTTGCTGTTAATATGTGACCTATGCTGGTTCATTCTTGCTCTCATCGTCCTTTTGTCATCTCTACATAGAGGATTTTCTTATGGTGGCACTGGTTACAGGAGATGCCATAGATGATGCTCGTGGAGCCGCAGGACAGGCTCTGAGAAACTGAAAAATAACTGAAGCCGGTCGCAGTCCCTGGGCGGAGAAAGCGTGCGCGGTGAATGGGCGCAGCATTTGCAACGGCGCTGACCCACAGCCACAGGGATGGAACCCTTTGGGAACCCGACCTAGATTAATCGTTGGTCCTGTAAGCCTGTTTATAAGTTTTAGTACCTCTCTTGCAGATTCTAAGAAATATCTTCAGTAGTATGGGTTAGCTGTAGCAGAACCCTGCCGAGCAGTACGGAGATAGGAGGACAGAGTGGCGATGGGAGTGGTGGAGGTGAGGCTGTGCAAGGAGTTGGGGTGGGTCGGCTCGAAAGTTAGCAGGTCGGGTTGGTTGAACTGGAGAAATTGGAGAGGCCTAGCTCGCAATGAACAGGGTGAGGGGGTAGGGGTGCGAGTCGGGTTGGTTGAACTGAAGAAATTGGAGAGGCCAAGCGCAATGAACAGGGTGAGGGGGTAGGGGTGCGAGTCGGGTTGGTTAATCTGGAGAAATTGGAGAGGCCCAGCGCGCAATGAACAGGGTGAAGGGTAGGGGTGCGAGTTGGATTGGTTAAACTGGAGGCCAGCGCGCAATAAACAAGGTGAGGGGGTAGGGGTGCGAGTCATGTTGATTAAACTGGAGAAATTAGAGGCCCAGCACGCAATGAACAGGGTGAGGGGGTAGGGGTGCGAGTCGGGTTGGTTAAAGTGGAAAAATTAGAGGCCCAGCGCGCAATGAACAGGGTGAGGGGGTAGGGGTGCGAGTCGGGTCGGTTGAACTGGAGAAATTAGAGAGGCCCAGCGCGCCTAGCATGGGGTTGGTCAGATGAATGGTAAGCACTAAGCAGCACCCCCTGTGGAATATTATCGATACAATATGTCTGAGAAAGTTTGAAGAATTTTAGGGGCTGCACAAACGTATATCATTCCTACCTCGCCACTCTGTTCAAGCACAACAAAATGCACTTAGAAAAAGCAATTGCTTTTGAATAAGCCACTGTTACTACGTCGTAAAAATAGTTTGTCTATCCATTTATTAATAATTGTATGCATATTCAAAAGATCTTACTCAATAGTAATAACTGAAACTTTGAATGAAATAATCAGTAATCGCGTCTAATTTCTTGGGGGGGGGGGTTGGAGTCCCGCGGGGAGTGTTGTGATAATTAGAGGTTGGTCAGGTACAAACAGATAACAAAACCCGTTAAGTGCGGGGAGGGTGGGCAATGGACGGGGGTGGGGCTTGCTGGAGGGCGAAAACAAAAAAACAACCTATAAAGTTCTGCGAACACTTTTGGTGTATGTAGCAGCGCTAAATGAACTTTTTAGTTCCCACAAGCATGTTTACAAGCGCAATGTTTTACAAAGAGCATATAAATGTACTGACGGTTTAATCTATGTAAACTAACTCAGATCGTAATGAGGAGGGTTGGGTTGGGGTGGGGCCATGAGTATTTGGGTTTGGGTGTGAAGGGTTCGCAATTGGGGGGGGGTATTGTCAATGTTGGCGTTATTGCGAGGTAAACACTGAAACGCCAGTATACTATAAAAACTATTGAAAATAAATAATAAACAAAGTTGTGTTGGGTCAGCTAACGGCCCAACACGATAGCTGTAGTGGAAGAACGCGGCCAAGGTGAGCGGATTCAGGACCCACTGTGGTCATCTATAACTGCCCAGTGGTGATAATCGCATGCGCAACGTGAGGCGGATGGTGATGCAAAAGGCTCGTCAGCTGACAGCTGACGAACAGGTCACCACGCATGAGTCGCTAAGGCAGGTAATTGCGGGCATCAATGAAGCCCAAAACAGCAACGATCTTTGTTGTACTGGAGCCAGCTGGTAAGCGACCTCGCATTGAAAAAAGGCAAAGACATCAGAAGAATGAGCAGTCCTCCAAAAAGCAACGATTCTGATGCTAATATTGATTCGGATGCTGACGGCGAGGTGGGAGAAGAAGAATTGATTCCTGCACAAACACAGTTCCAGTAGCTTTATTATCTCAGCATCCGGTCTGGTAGGGTCCGGGTATCGGTTAAAGAATACCTGGATCGCTGCAATCCCTGGTCTATGGGGATCATGGAGTATTAGGCTCTGGACATCACAGGTAGCCAGAATCGATCCTTCTGTACATAGGAGTCATACATGTAGGAGTCCTTAATGAAAGTGGGTTGCGCTTGGGTAATCGGTTTAAGAAAATATCGATGTATATTTTCTGCCCCCGATGGCCTCAGAACTGCATCCGCTAACAATAGGTCTGTCTGCTGGGACCCGGAAAGGGATCAGCCAGGTGGTCGGGTACTTGTGAATTTTTGGGAGCAGGTATAGAAATGCCGGTGACGAAAATCCTTCCCGGGACTAAGATAGGAGAACTGTTTCTCTGGTATGATCTTTTTGTTACGTGAATCGAGGAAGATCCCCTGATAATTTCCGCAGTCTCGGGTTGCAGTGGCTGGTCCAGCTGTTGATAGGCATTAGTGTTAAGCAATTGGTTTTAGGCTGCAAATTTATAACCCGTAGGGTGCATGATGACTACTGCGTTACCTTTGTCTCCCTTTTGATCAGGACGGACCTGTTTCTCTTAAGCCCCTGAATCGCTCTGTTCTCTAGTGCCTCTAGGTTGCAAATCCTCCACCAGTTTCTGGTTCTCACGCGCCAAAAAGTTCATCTTATGACTTTTAAGTCCAGGGGGAACCTCCTTCGCTGATTTCCCGGTAAAGTGGGGGGGGGGCTGCTATTGGCGAGGAAGCCAATAAACGAAGGGTACTTTGAAATCAGTTTCAACGGATTCAGAAAGTTCGAGACGGTTGAGGCGTCCAGTTTGCAGCGGAGGTCAGTATGGTGGACAACCTGTCTAGCAAGACTTTCAACAGGTATTTTTACTGAGAAGGTTTCTTTCACAAACAATCTGATGTGGAATAATGGGATGCTGTGATGACTCGCTCGTACTATGGCAGGTGTGCCTCTTGTCTTTGGGGAAAAGCTCCGTTGCTCTGTGAATCAGAGCGTTTCCTACATTCTAAGCAACTCTCCTTCCCATCTCTCCTTCCCATCTCCTCTTCTCCCCTTCCCATCTCTCCTCCCCATCTCCCCTTCCCATCTCTCCTCCCCATCTCCCCTTCCCATCTCCCCTTCCCATCTTTCCTCCCCATCTCCCCTTCCCATCTCCCCTTCCCATCTCCGCTTCCCATCTCTCCTTCCCATCTCTCCTTCCCATCTCCCCTTCCCATCTCCGCTTCCCATCTCTCCTTCCCATCTCTCCTTCCCATCTCCCCTTCCCATCTCTCCTCCCGATCTCCCCTTCCCATCTCTCCTTCCTATCTCTCCTTCCCATCTCTCCTTTCATCTCTCCTTCCATCTCTCATTCCCATCTCCCCTTCTCCCCTTCCCATCTCCCCCATTTCCCATCTCTCCTTCCATCTCTCCTTCCCTTCTCCCCTTCCCATCTCCCCTTCCCATCTCTCCTCCCCATCTCCCCTTCCCATCTCCCCTTCCCATCTCCCCTTCCCATCTCCCTTCCCATCTCCCCTCCCATCTCCCTTCCCATCTCCCTTCCCATCTCCCCTTCCCATCTCTCCTCCCGATCTCCCCTTCCCATCTCTCCTTCCTATCTCTCCTTCCCATCTCTCCTTTCATCTCTCCTTCCATCTCTCCTTCCCATCTCCCCTTCTCCCCTTCCCATCTCCCTTTCCCATCTCTCCTTCCATCTCTCCTTCCCATCTCCCCTTCTCCCCTTCCCATCTCCCCTTCCCATCTCTCCTCCCCATCTCCCCTTCCCATCTCCCCTTCCCATCTCTCCTTCCCATCTCTCCTTCCCATCTCCCCTTCCCATCTCCGCTTCCCATCTCTCCTTCCCATCTCTCCTTCCCATCTCCCCTTCCCATCTCTCCTCCCGATCTCCCCTTCCCATCTCTCCTTCCTATCTCTCCTTCCCATCTCTCCTTTCATCTCTCCTTCCATCTCTCCTTCCCATCTCCCCTTCTCCCCTTCCCATCTCCCCTTCCCATCTCTCCTCCCCATCTCTCCTCCCCATCTCCCCTTCCCATCTCCCCTTCCCATCTCCCCTTCCCATCTCTCCTCCCTAGCTATCTCCCCTTCCCATCTCCCCTTCCCATCTCCCCTTCCCATCTCCGCTTCCCATCTCTCCTTCCCATCTCCACTTCCCATCTCTCCTTCCCATCTCCCCTTCCCATCTCTCCTTCCCATCTCTCCTTCCCATCTCTCCTTCCCATCTCTCCTTCCCATCTGTCCTCCCCATTTCCCCATCTCTTCTCATTCATCTCTCCTGCAGTTTTAGAAAATCAGAAGTGTACACAGAATTCCAGCCTCATCGGTGGTGTGATCAGCTCAACTGCGTCACTGGCTCGTACATGCAGCCCACGTCATTGCGTGTACTTCGTATGCTTAGTGTAAAGTAAGTAAAACTGTGTCAGTCCAAAGTGCAGCCATTGCGCCACTGCTCAGATTTAATGACACTGACAGACTGCACAGGGCGAGCGACTTCTTTTGAGCTGTCTGACACTATCGTTTAACTTTTTGTTTCACTGAAGTTTGCAGCAGTGGAAATGAGCACATACTGCAAGTACTTCTATAGCTGTGCAGTGAGAGATAACAGTGTCAGATTGAGCTGACTTACACGTACACAAACTAGGCAAACTGAGAGAATTTATGCTCTTATATTCCTATCTTTCCAAGCATTGGCAACTGACCGCAAACTGGAATCAGTAGCATGTAACTTTAGTGTTAATACATTCAGTTAGTTCGCAATTAACTTTTATTGCAACTGAGTAGGTAAAATACACTTAAAATCAAATAGATAAACTCGGAACAGATCCTCCCATGGGAATCGAGTGGAGCGAGTACAAGTTTGAGCTGGTCACGCTGGTCAAATTGGGATGGCCAATGGTGAGCATTTTGTTATGTTAGACAGTAGCCTAACCTGTTAGACAGTAGCCTAACCTGTTAGACAGTAGCCTAACCTGTTAGACAGTAGCCTAACCTGTTAGACAGTAGCCTAACCTGTTAGACAGTAGCCTAACCTGTTAGACAGTAGCCTAACCTGTTAGACAGTAGCCTAACCTGTTAGACAGTAGCCTAACCTGTTAGACAGTAGCCTAACCTGTTAGACAGTAGCCTAACCTGTTAGACAGTAGCCCAACCTGTTAGACAGAAGCCTAGCAAGTTAGACAGTAGCTTAACCTGTTAGACAGTAGCCTTATCTGTTAGACAGAAGCCTAGCAAGTTAGACAGTAGCCTAACCTGTTAGACAGCAGCCTAACCTGTTAGACAGAAGCTTAGCAAGTTAGACAGTAGCCTAACCTGTTAGACAGAAGCCTAGCAAGTTAGACAGTAGCCTAACCTGTTAGACAATAGCGTGACCTGTTAGACATTAGCCTAACCTGTTAGACAGTAGTCCAACCTGTTAGACAGAAGCCTAGCAAGTTAGACAGTAGCCTAACCTGTTAGACAGCAGCCTAACCTGTTAGACAGTAGCCTAACCTGTTAGACAGAAGCCTAGCAAGTTAGACAGTAGCCTAACCTGTTAGACAGTAGCCTAGCAAGTTAGACAGTAGCCTAACCTGTTAGACAATAGCGTGACCTGTTAGACATTAGCCTAACCTGTTAGACAGTAGTCCAACCTGTTAGACAGAAGCCTAGAAAGTTAGACAGTAGCCTAACCTGTTAGACAGCAGCCTAACCTGTTAGACAGTAGCCTAACCTGTTAGACAGAAGCTTAGCAAGTTAGACAGTAGCCTAACCTGTTAGACAGAAGCCTAGCAAGTTAGACAGTAGCCTAACCTGTTAGACAGCAGCCTAACTTGTTAGACAGTAGCCTCAACTGTTAGACATTAGCCTCAACTGTTAGACATTAGCCTAGCACTTCCATATCGTATCACAGCTCCAACACTACCTACCCTCTATGCAGACGGTTTCAGTGCTGCTGTACGCCCTGATGTACCCCGCAACTCTGGCCTTCTGCGGAGCTCTGGGCATTGAAGCCTTGGACATCGCGAGCTTGGCTGTCTCGGTAACTATGGCAACGCAAGGGATGTGAATGGCAGGGGATGTGAATGGCAGGGGATGTGAATGGCAGGGGATGTGAATGGCAGGGGATGTGAATGGCAGGGGATGTGAATGGCAGGGGATGTGAATAGCAGGGGATGTGAATGGCAGGGGATGTGAATGGCAGGGGATGTGACGGGCGGGAATGCGAAAGGCAGTATACGTTCCACACCAACCGTAATTTATACAGGTGTTCCAGCTGGTGGTGGTGCCAATCGAGAACGGTCTCCGCTGGTCCTGTCTCACATTTCTGTCGCAAGCGCTCGGCAGCTCAAAGAAGAAGCGAGCAGGTGTCATTGTTCAGCGCTGTGAGTCTCTGTTTTGACTTTTCAATGGTGTGTTTGGAATTTACTGGGCCTTCCTAATAGTCCAGACGTATCTAGCAGTGTATTAATCGTACATATCCTAATAATTAATGCTTGACTGCAGCCATCACTGCGGCAGTGTGCATGTGGATCGTAAGCTGCGGCCTCGCTGTTAATTGTGCCAAACTGCTGGTGCTGATCGGCCAGGATGCCGAGATTGCCATGTGAGTGAATTGCAGGCTCAACTTCATGATTGCTCACTCTGTGAATTTTTCTTGTCTCTTCCGTTCTATATCGATACTACGATCGACTGCATGTTCATGTCTCATCTGTCTATCTCTCACCTGTCTATCTCTTACCTGTCTATCACTCACCTGTCTATCTCTCACTTGTCTATCTCTCACCTGTCTATCTCTCACCTGTCTATCTCTCACCTGTCCATCTCTCACCTGTCCATCTCTCACCTGTCTATCTTTCATCTGTCTATCTCTCACCTGTCCATCTCTCACCTGTCCATCTCTCACCTGTCTATCTCTCACCTGTCCATCTCTCACCTGTCCATCTCTCACCTGTCTATCTCTCACCTGTCCATCTCTCACCTGTTTATCTCTCACCTGTCTATCTCTCACCTGTCTATCTCTCGCGTGTCTATCTCTCACCTGTCTATTACTCACCTGTTTATTTCTTACCTGTCTATCTCTCACCTGTCTATCTCTCACCTGTCTATTACTCACCTGTTTATTTCTTACCTGTCTATCTCTCACCTGTCTATCTCTCACCTGTATTTCTCCCTCTCTCACTATCTGAAACGTACACCATTTCTGACCCAGTCATTTCTGACTGAAAATTAATATCCCCTCTTTTAATACCCCCTTTCCCAATGACCCAGCGGCTCGCAGACCTTCATCACCATCCTGATGCCCGGCTGTCTGTGCGTGCTGATCTATCGAGTCCAGATGGCGTACATGGACTGCCTGCAGCGGGTTTTCCCCACCCTGTTCATGCACCTGGTGTCCCTGCTGGTCTGCCTCGGTCTGGAGGCGCTGTTCGTGTTCCAGCTGGGACTCGGAGTCAAGTAGGTGCTGGGATTGCTTTGGAGAGGGGCGCTGTGGGTTCTGTAGGGAGGGTGCCAAGGTCAATATTGAGATGGCGCCAAGGTTAATATCGAAATGGCGCCAAGGTCAATATTGAAATGGCACCAAAGTCAATATTGAAATGGCACCAAAGTCAATATTGAAATAGCACCAAAGTCAATATTGAAATGGCGCCAAGGTCAATATTGAAATGGCACCAAAGTCAATATTGAAATGGCACCAAAGTCAATATTGAAATGGCACCAAAGTCAATATTAAAATGGCGCCAAGTTCAATATTGAAGTGGAGCCAAGGTCAATATTGAAATGGCGCCAAGGTCAATATTGAAATGGTGGTGCCAAGGTCAATATTGAAATGGCGCCAAGGTCAATATTTAAATGGCGCCAAGGTCAATATGGAAATGGTGCCAAGGTCAATTTTGAAATGGCGCCAAGGTCAATATTAAAGTGGCGCGAACCTTTCTGTCTTCCAAGGGGGCTATCTCGATTATTGATGGGCCCAATAGCGCCGAGTTTTTTGAATAAATGGCGCAAACTCAGGCTTCTGTCATAGTTTGAATAGCAAAGTTGTACCAACAGATGTACCATCAGATTCCCTCTACAATCTTTGTGCAGCGGCGCCGCATTGGGGCTCTGCTGCTCACTCTGCCTCCTGCCCGTGATGATGACTTCCTACATTGTGATCAGCAAGGTGCACAAAGACACTTGGCCTGGTAAGTGAAATTGATCTCAGATGCTTTGAGACCTTATCTTATCTTATCACACTTCCTGCTCCTTTTCATAGGAGTAGTGAGTGTTGCGCACTCTAATGACATCCTGAATCCTTGTTGATCCCAGATCCCCAAGCTGATCCCAGATCCACAAGCTGATCCCAGATCCCCAAGCTGATCCCAGATCCCGAAGCTGATCCCAGATCCCGAAGCTGATCCCAGATCCACAAGCAGATCCCAGATCCCCAATCTGATCCCAGATTCACAAGCTGATCCCAGATCCCCAAGCTGATCCCAGATCCCCAAGCTGATCCCAGATCCCCAAGCTGATCCCAGATCCACAAGCAGATCCCAGATCCACAAGCTGATCCCAGATCCCCAAGCTGATCCCAGATCCCCAAGCTGATCCCAGATCCCCAAGCTGATCCCAGATCCACAAGCAGATCCCAGATCCCCAATCTGATCCCAGATCCCCAAGCTGATCCTAGATCCCCAAGCTGATCCCAGATCCCCAAGCTGTTTCCATATCCCCAAGCTGATCCCAGATCCTCAAGCTGTTCCCAGATCCCCAAGCTGATCCCAGATCCACAAGCAGATCCCAGATCCCCAAGCTGATCCCAGATCCCCAAGCTGATCCCAGAAAACACAAGCTGTTCCCAGATCCCCAAGCTGATCCCAGATCCCCAAGCTGATCCCAGATCCCCAAGCTGATCCCAGATCCCCAATCTGATCCCAGATCCCCTGGAACTCACCCTCGCCCTGCAGGCTGGTCCATGCGCTGCTTCCTGCAGTGGGGTGAGTACTACTACAATCTGTTCCCGTCGATCGCCAACCAGCTGGTCTTCGTGAGCTCCTCCGAGATGGGCACCTTTGTTGCCGGGTACCTGGGCAAGGCGGAGCTGGCAGCCCAGGGCATCATCTTCCAGCTGTTCATCCTCACCATGCAGCCATGCGTGGGCGCCGGCTCGGCAGCCATCACCAGAATCGGCCGGTACATGGGCGCCGCTAATTATGTGAAAGGCAAACAGGTGTACAAGGTCATCCTGGCACTGCTCGGTGAGTGGCCGACTGTGGGGGCTGAGCCAGGTTTTTTGAGGCAGGGCAACTCTTTACATGTAGGTATAAGCCGTTAGGTATATCAGCGCGAGTGCTGAAAGTCTCCACCGCTGATGTCAGTAGAGCAGTTCATTGGCACTGTCATTAAGGGATCCTTGATTCAATAGATTGCCTTTAAATAAACCTGTTGAAGCCTAAAAATGCACCTTATTCTACAGGGAAATCATATGGGTATACACAGCTATGAAATTTGAAATTTGAAGACCCTTGAACAAGGAGCTATCTTCTACCGTTAAAGAGTCAGCCATTTTTTGAAACGGCATCTCGATCAGTGTCCAGAGCAAACACGCTCGATGATGAATTTTTGAATGAAAGTGTCGATTTCCAGCTCTGAAAGAATGCGGTGGCGTTCAATGGTCAGGAACTCGAATGCGACGAAGTTTATCGCGTCAGAGACATTCTGCGGATCCACAGTCCAGTCAGTGAATTGCAAGCGTGCTGAGGCATCTGCGTGTGGAATATCTTTGCCAGGTATGTAGTCGATGACGTATAGTCGAATCGCATAATTTTCAAGGCCCACCGAGAAATTTGAGCTGATGTGTTAAATGGAATACCGCCGGATTGACCAACTAGACGCACTAGATCGGTTGATCGTCAGTGCTGATCGTCAAATGCCTCCCAAGTAATTAGTGCCTCAGTCGGCAAACTGTCCAGACTATCGATGTTTCAATAATTCTGCTCGGACTTAGACAGGCTTCTGGAATTGTAAATCTGGAATTGTAAATTATAGGGTGGCCATTCTGGGTCACTACACCAGCAAGGGCACCTTTCGGGGCGTCAGTTGTGGTGGTGACCTCCTTTTCCAGGAAATAAGGCTGCACCACAGGCTGCGACGTAATCTCTTGCTTAAATGCTTCAAATGCTCGATTGCAGCCATCCGTCGACACAAACGCGACGTTGTCCCGCCGTAACTCGTTTAGCGGCTTCGCTTTGCCGGCAAAGTTAGGGATGAGCCTGCCGAAGAAATTTACCAAGCCAATTGAAATGCTCTAGCTCCTTTTTGTCTACTGTGACCGCGATGCGTCTGATTTTCACCACAAGTCGGTTGTCTGGCTTGATGCCAGCCGCAGAAATCTGAAAACAGAAGAAAAAATTCATCGGTCACCTCAACTCACTTATAGCTTCATTGCTTGTACATAAACCAACACATCGTCCTGGTAGATTACGAGGGTCACTCCGAAAGTCTTTAGAATGGAAGGGAAGGAGTAAAACTTTTTGTTCGGCAGCTTTCACCCATAGACTAAATTATTTGTCATTAATGCATGTTAAGTCTCGTTGCCATTTACTTAGCCAACTCTGAGTTAAAGTCTGATTAAGCAGGCACCCTACGCTAAAAGTCATGGAGCTTGAAAATCGCGATTTTCGCGCAATGATCTACTATGACTTCAAGTGCAACCTGACGCCAGCAGAATGTTTTTCTCGGCTTGCAACCGCCTTCCCCAACGAGTCTCCATCTCAAGCGACTGTGTACAACTGGTATCGCGAGTTTCGTTCGCAGCGCACCTGCCTGAGTGATGAAGGTCGCAGCGGTCGGCCCTCAACAGCTGTAACCCAGTACAACATCAATGAAGCTGAGCGACTGGTAAACGAGAACAGGCGCATAACCTACGACGAGTTACAGTCGCAACTGGGCATTGGATCGGGGCAGGTGCACTCTATCCTGCACTAACACCTGGGCCTGCAGAAGCTGTGCACTCGATGGGTGCCCCATTCGCTGTCACAGGAGCAGAGACGGGTCAGGGTGGACTGGTGCGAGAAAATGCTAAGAGAATTCGCCGGAGAAGCATCAAGAAAGGTTTTTGACATCATTAGTGGCGATGAGACCTGGGTGTACCAGTATGACCCAGAGACAAAGCGTCAGTCGACAGTCTGGTGCTTCTCCGGCGATGACCATCCGACCAAGGTGCAGAGGCCCCGGAGTGTCGGAAAGAAGATGGTCGCCTCCTTCATCACCGCCTCCGGCCATCTGGTGTCGGTGCCCCTGGAGGATCATCGCACGGTGACTGCGGCATGGTACACCAGCCACTGCCTTCCTCAAGTCATCAGCGCTTGGTGCCAGAGGCGACCAAACACAGGAACCCGAGGCCTCCAGCTGCACCAAGACAACGCCAGCGCCCACACTGCACGGTTGACTTCTGCCTTCCTGGAGCAAAATGGAGTCAAGCTGGTCTCCCACCCACCCTACTTTGTTTTGTTTTGTTATTAGCGTTATAACCGTTCCATTCTAAAAACTTTCGGAGTGACCCTCGTAAGTGGCCCTTCATGTCGGAGAGAATCTGTTCCATTGTACGTTGAAAAATAAAGGACGCGTTCTTCATTCCCATCTGCAGGCGTTTTACGCGGAACAATTCTTTAGAAGTGTTTATGATTGACAGCTCCTGCGCAGCCTAATCCAACTTGATCTGCCAGTAGCTCGTAAGCGAATCGCAAATCAACAGAAGCGAACTTCTTTGCGTTCGTCGACTTGGCCAGGAGATGCTTTACAATATATGAATACAGAGTAATCTTTGGACAATATTTTGCGCACATACTGAGTGACCCGTCCTTTTTCTCCACCCTCACAACCGGAGAGGAGTTGCTTACCGGGTCGTATACAGGCTCGATCACACTAAGTTGTTAAAGTTGATGAAGTCTCTCTAGCTCGGCGATCACCGCAGAATCTTGGCCTCGGCGCCCTTAATAACTGGAAGTGTCTTTGTCCTTTTTTGGAGCGGCTTTTGAATCAGCCAAATTAAAGAGACGGTCAGATTGCAGAAGATCCTGGCCTAGTAGGACCAAATTGCTTCTCAGCTTTCAAGATGGTCAGCTGGGCGGGGTGCAGCCGGCCACGTAAGTCTATGGTAGTCGTGAGGGCGCCGAGAACCTTGAGATCGTGACCATCGTTGGCCTGTAGGCGGTGATGAAATTTTCATAGCGGTGGCCTCTTTAGAGACTCCCAGATGGTGGATGAGATGACACAGTGACAGTATATTGTCAGTTCAGTGACAGTATATTGTCAGTTCAGTGACAGTTTATTGTCAGTTCAGTGACAGTTTATTATCAGTTCAGTCACTGCTGCACCCGTATCCAGCTGCTTGGGAACACTGACCTCGCCGATGACAATGTTCTCCATCTTTGCGTCGACGGAGTTGACTAAGCTTATCTCACCGAGGTGAAGAAGATCCTCACCGTTGGCAGTATCATCTTGAGGCGTCATGGAGCCACCCACATGATATGTCTGCTTGGGTCGAGAAGATCGACAAACTACCAAAGTGATTCGGCTTGGTGCACTCACTGCATGTTTTGACAAAAGTTGGACATTCTCCTACTCCCCTAATTAGACAACCAGATTTTTTTGTTGGTATTAAACGAATAAATGAATTGTAACAAATAAACAAACCTGGTGAAGCCTAACAATGTACCTTACTGTACATGGAAATCGTATGTACATAGCCATGAAATTTGTGTTCTGAATTATTGTTGTGTACGTTGGCTTACGCCTCCTCAGCTGTGCGTGCACTCAGCATGCTTAATTCTAATTAGCTGGGGGCGAGATTGTCTGCCCTACCCCAAGCTCAATATCAAATGCTCTGCTGACGGTAGCGCAGGAGACATTCGCTCTTGTGACTGTCAGCGCTCGGGATATTAGCGCAGGAGACATTAGCGTTTGAGACTTTAGCGCTGGTAAAGCCCTCTTTAAAACTCCACAATTCTCGCAAGCTGATATTTATAAATCTTTCGCCACAGCTCACTAAATCAGCCGCTGTCCTCGATACCTTCTATAGGCTTCATCGGCCTAATCGAAGCCCTTCTGTTGCTGGCTCTCAAAGACGTCATTCCAAAGATATTCTCAGCGGACGAGGAGACCACCGAGATATTCAGCCAGATCATCTACTTCGTCATCCCGTACGTGTTCGTCATCTCCTCGGCTTGGGGCCACATAGCGGCGCTGCGTGGCTGCAACTTTCACAACACCTGCGTGGTCATCGCCCTGGTGGCGCTTTGGTTCATCGGGCACCCCATCGGTCTCAGTCTGACTTTCGCTGTGGGCATCGGGATGCTCGGCCTGTGGAGCGGCTACTTGATCTCGTCCGTGGCCTGGAATATACTCGGGCTGGTGATCACTCTCAGGCTGGACTGGACCGGCGTGTCCAAGAAGGTGTCCGGCTCTGCGGAGCGCGAGACCGACGTTGAAGGATTTATTACGCACGATGAGACCCGGCGTGAGTTGCTTGTTAGTTGTTTCAGCACGCAATGTCCTCTAATATCTCAAAGTGTTCGCCTGCTGACACCTCAAGGTGTGCCACCTCCTGACAGCCCAAAGTCTGCCCATCTCCTGACACCTAAATAATGTGCCCAGCTCCTGACACCTCAATGTGCCCATCCCCTGACACCTCAGTGTGCCCATCCCCTGACACCTCAGTGTGCCCATCCCCTGACACCTCAATGTGCCCATCCCCTGACACCTCAGTGTGCCCATCCCCTGACACCTCAGTGTGCCCATCCCCTGACACCTCAGTGTGCCCATCCCCTGACACCTCAGTGTGCCCATCCCCTGACACCTCAGTGTGCCCATCCCCTGACACCTCAGTGTGCCCATCCCCTGACACCTCAGTGTGCCCATCCCCTGACACCTCAGTGTGCCCATCCCCTGACACCTCAGTGTGCCCATCCCCTGACACCTCAGTGTGCCCATCCCCTGACACCTCAGTGTGCCCATCCCCTGACACCTCATGCAATGTGCCCATTCCCTGACACCTGTGTGCCCATCCCCTGACACCTCAGTGTGCCCATCCCCTGACACCTCAGTGTGCCCATCCCCTGACACCCCAGTGTGCCCATCCCCTGACACTTCAGTGTGCCCATCTGACACCTCAAAGTGTGCCCATCTCCCACCTCAAAGTGTGCCCATCTCCTGACACCTCAAAGTGTGCCCATCCCCTGACACCTCAGTGTGCCCATCCCCTGACACCTCAGTGTGCCCATCCCCTGACACCTCAGTGTGCCCATCCCCTGACACCTCAGTGTGCCCATCCCCTGACACCTCAAAGTGTGCCCATCCACTGACACCTCAGTGTGCCCATCCCCTGACACCTCAGTGTGCCCATCCCCTGACACCTCGCAATGTGCCCATCCCCTGACACCTCAGTGTGCCCATCCCCTGACACCTCGCAATGTGCCCATCCCCTGACACCCCAGTGTGCCCATCCCCTAACACCTCAGTGTGCCCATCCCCTGACACCTCGCAATGTGCCCATTCCCTGACACCTCAGTGTGCCCATCCCCTGACACCTCAGTGTGCCCATCCCCTGACACCTCGCAATGTGCCCATTCCCTGACACCTCAGTGTGCCCATCCCCTGACACCTCGCAATGTGCCCATTCCCTGACACCTCAGTGTGCCCATCCCCTGACACCTCAGTGTGCCCATCCCCTGACACCTCGCAATGTGCCCATTCCCTGACACCTCAGTGTGCCCATTCCCTGACACCTCAGTGTGCCCATCCCCTGACACCTCAGTGTGCCCATCCCCTGACACCCTCTGCAGCCATCCTAGCCGGCGGCCGATCTCAGAGAAGCTTCGACCAGCTCGTGCCAGACAACTCAGTAGCTGCAGGGACATCCGCAAACTTGGACAAGCGAATTTCCGTTGGCAAAGTGCTCAAATCGAAAATCCCAGCGGCCATACTGCTCATCAGCTATATAGTTCTGGCTGTGCTCATCAGGCTCACGGTGCCCGAGCCGCAGATCCACCACGGGGACTCCAACGGCACCACCGTCGCAACAGAGTTTCCAGGAAACTTCACTACCGCACCGAGTGACAGCGACGCTGTCAACGTGTTGCTATGGTAACCAGCCATAACTCGATTGCGCTCTCATTGTGTTTCACATTTTATCTCAAAGAATCCTATTTTAAACTAGACGTGGCTTCTAAATACTAAAATGTACTACTCATTAGTAGCTAGCTTCGCAATTAATCAATAAATTAATAAAGTTCGCACGGCAATAAAGCGATACGCGTGTAAAAGATGGGTTTTTATAAAAATACAGAAATAATATTTACTATTCAAAAGTGCAATGAATACTAATGTAATCTTGTTTTATTTGTTTATAACAAAAAGTTTTCTTTACAGTTTGCTTGCGAAGTAAATTCAATACAGAGAGAAACCAGATATCCACATACTACAAATAAATAAAGTTCGATTAAAATATTTCAAGGCATTAATATGAGTAGGAGGCAGGAAAAGAGCTGTGTCGTAACAATACCTTACAAAAAGTTTAATGTATTAGTGCTCAACAACAGATATAATCAATTATTAAGTGTCGGATCTAGGTAGGGCATGCTGGATTTGATGCATATAGCTAATTAATTATGAAAACAAGAAATGAGCTATTTACAAAAGTATGGTTTTAGAAAGGAAAGAGAAAAAATGAGGCAAGGGTCTAAAAAGAAAAGATGCAAGGGAAGAAAGAGAGATGTAAGAAGTAGGAGAGGGTCATTGCAAAAAATTGTGAAATTGCCGATATGTATCGTAAACAACTTTATGGAGCGCAAAATGACATGAGAATCGGTCATGTGACAAGCGATAATAGTAGTAGAATTACTAATAACTAATTTACAAAAGAAAATTTGCGCGTCAATTAAATTAAGTAAGAATCATTTTTTAAAACGCAAGTCTTACTGAGGCAAAATAATGAACAAATAATACAATTACAAGCAGCACAAGCCAACTGACCTACTGCTCATTAGTAGTACGCTATTATAGAAAATCCGCGTTAAATAAAAAATGAAGTCACAATAAAAATGAAATAGTTTATTTTGCACCAACTGTGTTTCAATATTTATCTATCATTGTGTTTAAAAACATGCTTTTTGTAATAAGAATCTTACGCGTGTATACTACTAACTAAGCAGTTAGTGGACCAATATCTGCATTAATTGCTGCGAGGGAAAATCCCTTTACTGCAACATATCACATGGTAAGCTGTGCATTATCTAATAAGCAACAAATTTCTGAACATAGCAATTACGGATCTCTTTGCAGAGAAGGGAATTTATTGAGCCAGAATTTTCCAGGGGATTCATCGAGACAATTAACCGATAAACCATTTGATAAACCATCAGGATGGTTTTTTTACGAGCAAGAAGTTTTTCGGAAAGTTTTTGAGAATTGCAACGTTTTCCAGGGAAATTTTGAGAAGTAGAATATGCTCCAGGGAAATTTTGAGAAGTACAATATGCTCCAGGGAAATTTTGAGAAGTAGAATATGCTCCAGGGAAATTTTGAGAACTAGAATATGCTCCAGGGAAATTTTGAGAAGTAGAATATGCTCCAGGGAAATTTTTAGAAGTAGAATATGCTCCAGGGGAATTCTTAGAAGTAGAATATGCTCCAGGGAAATTTTGAGAAGTAGAATATGTTCCAGGGAAATTTTGAGAAGTAGAATATGCTCCAGGGAAATTTTGAGAAGTAGAATATGCTCCAGGGAAATTTTGAGAAGTAGAATATGTTCCAGGGAAATTTTGAGAAGTAGAATATGCTCCAGGGGAATTTCGAGAAGTAGAATATGCTCCAGGGGAACTTTTAGAAGCCGAGCATTCTTCAGGGGAATTTTTGGAAGCACAAAATTCTCAAGGGGAATTTTTAAAGTAGAATATGCTTCAGGAAACTTCCACAGCACAGTAATTTCTACGGGATTCGTTTACAGCAAAACATTCTCCAGGGGAATTTTCAGAAGCAAAACATTCTCCTGGGGAATTTTCAGAAGCAAAACATTCTCTAGGGGAATTTTCAGAAGCAAAACATTCTCTAGGGGAATTTTCAGAAGCGAAATAATCTCTAGAGGATTTTCAGAAGCAAAACATTCTCTAGGGGAATTTTCGGAAGCAAAACATTCTCTAGGGGAATTTTCAGAAGCAAAAAATTTTCAGAAGCAGAACATTCTCTAGGGGAATTTTCAGAAGCAAAAAATTTTCAGAAGCAGAACATTCTCTAGGGGAATTTTCAGAAGCAAAAGACTCTCTAGGGGAATGTTCAGAAGAAAAACATTCTCTAGAGGAATTTTCAGAAGAAAAACATTCTCTAGGGGAATTTTCAGAAGAAAATCATTCTCTAGGGGAATTTTCAGAAGCAAAAAATTCTCCTGGTAGGGGCGGGGCAAATTTTCAGAACTTTTTCTAAATTTCCTTGCGGGTAATTTTGGACGGAGAGAAGAAGAGACCAGAGCCGAGAGCCCCCCCCCCCCCCAAAGTACAGTTCACATCACAGCCAGCTGCGATCGTCACGGATGCTGCAGCCGCTGCGGCTTACCGCTCAACGCGTCCGCCCGACAAATCGGGCAGGTCCGGTTCTGCTTCAGCCAGCGGTCGACGCAGCGGGCGTGGAACTCGTGACCGCAGGCCAGGCCGCGCAGCTGCTGCCGGGCCTCGAAGTCGGCCAGGCAGACGACGCAGCTGCTGCCGGCCGTGGCGGCGCGTCGGCGACGCTGGCTGCCCGGCACGAATCTGTAGGCGGGCAGGCGGCTGTCCAGCTCCTGCCGATCGGCGCCTCGGATACCGGCGCCACCGCCAGCTGCTGCGCCGCCCACCTGAGCGGCCAGGTGCAACAGGCTGTCCAGGTTGCTTGACTGACGCTGGCGCTGCTCCTGCTGCTGCTGCTGCTGCTGGTGCAGATTCTGGTACAACTGCAACTGCTGATAATTTGTCTCTTCTTCTAGCTCCAGTAAAGACAGGAAATGAAGCAACAGGCTTGAGTTGCGGCTGCTGGACTGTTGCTGCTGCTGAGGCTGCTGCTGCTGAGGCTGCTGCTGCTGAGTCTGCTGCTGCTGAGCTAAATTGGCCACGCCAAACTGGTCCAAGTAGGCTGCCGGCAGCAGGTCGAAGCCTTCGGTCACGTGATAGGCAGTCGGCGGCCGGTGCTGGGAGAACTGGCTGACGTACACGAAGCCGGCGCCGCTGTCCTGGCCGGTGCGGAACTGCTGCGGCGGCGGGATGGGCAGCAGGGTAGGCAGACTTTGCTGCTGACTGGCTGGCGCCGCTGCGTGAAGCCGGTGCAGCGGCGGGGGCGGCGGAGGCTGTTCAAGAGACTGCTGCTGTGGGCTGGAGTGATCGATGGGTTGGGAGTGGCGGTGCTGCTTGGCGGAAACAGCTTGATGGATAGCACTGCTGACCTAGGCATTGCCCTCTCCCTACCCGCCTCTCCCTACCCACCTCTCCCTAGCCACCTCTCCTAACAACCTCTCCCTACCCACCTCTCCCTATCCACCTCTCCTAACAACCTCTCCCTACCCACCTCTCCCTACTCACCTCTCCCTACTCACCTCTCCCTACACACCTCTCCCTACCCACTTCTCCCTACCCACCTCTCAATATTCACCTCTCCCTAGCCACCTCTCCCTAGCCACCTCTCCCTAGCCACCTCTTCCCTACCCACCTCTCCTAACAACCTCTCCCTACCCACCTCTCCCTAGCCACCTCTCCCTAGCCACCTCTCCCTAGCCACCTCTCCCTAGCCACCTCTTCCCTACCCACCTCTCCTAACAACCTCTCCCTACCCACCTCTCCCTACCCACCTCTCCCTAGCCACCTCTCCCTAGCCACCTCTCCCTAGCCACCTCTCCCTAGCCACCTCTCCCTACCCACCTCTCAATATCCACCTGTTCATCTCTCCCTCTCCGCACACTCACCCAGACGGCTGCTGCTGGTTGGCAACGCCGCTGCTGCTGGAGGCGGATCGCCACAGACTGGCGCTGGCAGCGGGCGGGTGCATTGGGAACTGCTGCTGCTGCTGGCTTGAGCGGTGCGCCGAGGATCTGGCAGAGCTGCCAGTCTCTGACCTGGCGAGTCCACTGCCAGCACTAGCGGTCGCGGCGTCTCCACCATTGGCGCTGTTGACTGTTGATGAGGAACTGGACGACGCGGCCGAGGTTCGACGCCGCTTTCTCGGAGGCGGCTGTTGCGGCGGCGGTGGCGGAGTCTGTGCGAGCGGATCGATGGTAAAATACCCACTTTGAGTTTGAGATTTTGAGTTCAGAGGTTGAGCAGCGGGGGCTTTAAAGTCTCACTGAGTTTGAGCAGCGGGGGCTTCAAAGTCTCACTGAGTTTGAGCAGCGGGGGCTTCAAAGTCTCACTGAGTTTGAGCAGCGGGGGCTTCAAAGTCTCACTGAGTTTGAGCAGCGGGGGCTTCAAAGTCTCACTGAGTTTGAGCAGCGGGGCTTCAAAGTCTCACTGAGTTTGAGCAGCGGGGGCTTCAAAGTCTCACTGAGTTTGAGCAGCGGGGGCTTCAAAGTCTCACTGAGTTTGAGCAGCGGGGGCTTCAAAGTCTCACTGAGTTTGAGCAGCGGGGGCTTCAAAGTCTCACTGAGTTTGAGCAGCGGGGGCTTCAAAGTCTCACTGAGTTTGAGCAGCGGGGGCTTCAAAGTCTCACTGAGTTTGAGCAGCGGAGCTTCAAAGTCTCACTGAGTTTGAGCAGCGGGGGCTTCAAAGTCTCACTGAGTTTGAGCAGCGGGGCTTCAAAGTCTCACTGAGTTTGAGCAGCGGGGGCTTCAAAGTCTCACTGAGTTTGAGCAGCGGAGCTTCAAAGTCTCACTGAGTTTGAGCAGCGGGGGCTTCAAAGTCTCACTGAGTTTGAGCAGCGGAGCTTCAAAGTCTCACTGAGTTTGAGCAGCGGGGGCTTCAAAGTCTCACTGAGTTTGAGCAGCGGGGGCTTCAAAGTCTCACTGAGTTTGAGCAGCGGAGCTTCAAAGTCTCACTGAGTTTGAGCAGCGGGGGCTTCAAAGTCTCACTGAGTTTGAGCAGCGGAGCTTCAAAGTCTCACTGAGTTTGAGCAGCGGGGGCTTCAAAGTCTCACTGAGTTTGAGCAGCGGGGCTTCAAAGTCTCACTGAGTTTGAGCAGCGGGGGCTTCAAAGTCTCACTGAGTTTGAGCAGGGATCAGCGGAGTGCAATTCACAAGGTCAAAAGGTCAAGCAATTAACAGGCAAAGTACAATGGTAGGAAAACTGCGTTACCTTAGCAAGAAAGTCATCTGGACTCCCTGGCGCGGGTGTTAATCGGTGCACAAAATCGTTAGCTAATTCTGAAAGAAAATTGTTAAAGAAATGCAAGCAATTATAATACATTTAATAATAATAATAATAATACAATAAAAATGCCACAGCTCGGTCCTACCTAAGCTAGAAATTTGGCGCCTCCGCGGTCTCTCCCTGAGATCGTAGGGCGGTGGGCTCAGCGCAGGGCTCAGCTGTATCAGAGGGGGACTTTGAGTGCTGAACCTCACGGAGCCTGCACCACCACTGGGCCCGTGCTGAGCAGGGGGGCTGGCGCTGTCTCGAGTAGAGGAACTGTTTGATGGAGACTTTGAATTAGTGCCAGCATTTGTGCAGCTGCTGGCCGAGCGGCTTTCCTTTGTTGGTCGCATGTTGGCTGTGTTTAGCTGAGCTGTTAACTGTGGTGGTTAAACATTGAAATTTATATGCTTAGTTTAGTATATCATGCATAAAAGCTGGGTTGCTTGCATCATAGCATGAGTCATGAAACATCAAATTTAATTTTTGCATCCTGAATTTGGACCTGGGATGCCATGAGTAATAATGCTAGATTGCTAGCATTTATTTAAATTTTTCTATATCCACATCTGTAGCTAAAAAAATTCTACGAGTAACTTCCTATAACTTTCTTGCTATGGTTGCAATGTGTAACCAGCCTAGTGATACCTAGCAAAAATGTTATAGATGGGGTATTAGGACTCTTTCTTGATAACTATAGTTGCAAGAATGCAGCTGTGAATATGAGGGCTGTCCCAAAAGTATTGTTACTTTTCATTATATCTCTCATTCTGCTGATCCAAATAGCATAATTTTGCACAGATTTATAGCGGAAACTCTTTTTCATATTAACTTTAAAACATCATTAAACATAGACAATGGAACAAAAGTTATAAACTAAAATGTAGCAGGAGCTCAACCATAGACAGCTGACAAATGGGTAACTGGCTGCAGTGAAAGCTGCAAAATGACTGCAGTAAATGGCTGCTAAGATCCATGAGCCAATGAAAGTTGAGCATGAATCTCAGTTTAACTGGGCCCTAGGTATATATCACACTCCTCTGAGCAACATGGCAATTTGGTTGGCCATGTGACTTAGTTTTTACAAAAGTGCGACAGTTTTTGGCCAAAAATGCGACTTACATGTAAAAAAACCCTAAAGCAAAATTAACGCAACTTTGGTAAACGGCAGGAGTAACTATGACTGTCTTATTAAGTCAAAATGCCTCGTCAGCTAACAACCTCTCTCTACCCACCTCTCCCTAACAACCTCTCTCTACCCACCTCTCCCTACCCTCTCCTTGAGGGTAGGGACTTGTACAAAGTAGTTAGTACTACTACTTTGGTATTTTTTCGGGTGGGCATTTTTGCAACTTCCATGATTGGCTACCAAATTGGTCGGCCAGATTGGCCGACTTGGCCGACTATTGCGCATGTATGCAGCAGGGTAAAAGAATACTATTTTTCACTATATTTTGGCATGACAGGGTCGTTTCACAAACCCTAATTTTCACAATGTCGAAACCAGAACCTTTCATAAGACCTATATTTCATAAACCCTAATTTTCACAACGTCGAAAATAAGCAATGCAGCAGATTTCACAAGACCTAAATTTCACAAGCCCTAAATTTCATAACACCTAAAAGGCATGCACAGATTTTCAAAAGCCCTAAATTTCACTATCTCTAAATTTCACAAACCCTAAATTTCACAAACCCTAAATATCACAACGTCGAAAATTAAATTTGCTTCTATTTTCAGAAGCTCTAAATTTCACAAGCTCTAAATTTCACAATGCCTAAAACACTATGGAGATACAATCTTTCACAAGACCTAAATTTCACAATGCCTAAAAACACTATGGAGATACAATCTTTCACAAGACCTAAATTTCACAACGCCTAAAAGCACTATGGAGATACAATCTTTCACAAGACCCAAATTTCACAATGTCTAAAAGCGTTTTTAGGCATTGTGAAATTCAGGTCTCGTGAAAGATTGTATCTCTATAGTGTTTTTCTACATTGTGAAATTTAGAACTTGTGAAATTTAGAGCTTGTGAAATTTAGAGCTTATGAAATTTAGAGCTTGTGAAATTTAGAGCTTATGAAATTCTGTGCACAACTTTTCGACGTTGTGAAAATTAGGTCTTATGAAAAGTATGGCTTGTGAAATTTAGGGCTTGTAAAATTTATAGTTTATGCAGTCTGATGCAAGTTTTGTTTTTGACGTTGTGAAATTTAGAGCTTGTGAAATTTAGAGCTTATGAAATACTGTGCACAACTTTTCAACGATGTGAAAATTAGGGTTTATGAAATTTAGAGCTTATGAAAGTTTGTGTCTTGCGACGTTGTGAAATTTAGGGCTTGTGAAAGCAACCCGGCATGACAAATAGTAAAAAAACATTTTAGCCTAAAGACAATGTAGTGTTACACTTAAATAGTAAAGCTGAAGCCCAGTTTGAAATATTCTGTTGCTTTAAAAGTTATATGCTTCTCCAAGTTTTTTTAGATATCTGTTTGTCACAGTAGCTAAACAAAGAAGTTTAATATATTCAATCAAAAATATGAGCTACTTTTTGCTAGCTTATTGACTTCCTATAAGTCTATGCTCAAGTTCCCGCTGCATTTTAGTTTATAATTTTTGTTTCCATTGTCTGTTTTTAGTGATCTAATAAAGTTAATATGAAAAGGAGAGTTGTGACTATAAATCTATTCAAAATTATATTATTTGGATTAGTAAAACAAGAGATGAGATAGGCCTTATTTAGCATTGCTCCTTTTCTTAGAAAGTATTGTATTTGAAACTAGGCTATTTTTGTTTTAATGAGTATAATATCAGTAATATTGTAAATATTATAAATATTATGAAATTTTTTTAACCCAAACTGAGAAAAGGGTATAAATACACAAGCAGAACCAGAAAGAAACCAACTTGTCCGCTGCTTGCTTCAAGCTTGAAATTGTTCTAGTATCTCAAAATTGAAGCCTTGTTCAATACTTACTGACTTAGTTATTTAGGTAAGGTAGAAGCATTAAGAAGCCCCAAAATTGGGAGAGTTCAAACCATTCTCAGAAGAACGAGAAATCTAGATCTAGAATCTGAGAAATCATCTTTAGAAGGCAGGATTCTTACCACAGGGTCTGAGAAACCCGCATCAGGGCAGAATACCCACCCAGCCAGTAAGCTGTGACCCTCTGATCTAGGGAATGCCCAGGACTCAGAGAATAATATCTTTAGAAGGGTATAGGAATAGGATAGACAGTGCCTAAAGACTGCTCAGGCCAGAAAGTACAATAGAAGTACATACGCTACCAATAGAAGTACATATGCTACCAATAGAAGTACATATGCTACCAATAGAAGTACATATGCTACCAATAGAAGTATATACGTTACCAATAGAAGTACATATGCTACCAATAGAAGTATATATGCTACCAATAGAAGTACATACGCTACTAGTAATAACCAGTAAGATCAGTAAAAAGAATTAATCTGTTATAACTTTGGTGATAGGATATTCAATAATAGGAAATAGAAGAGTACCCTATAACAACTTTGGTGGCATTATTTATAGACAGAAGGTTAGCCCTTTGACAATGACTAAGCGGTGGGATTCTGTACCATAGAGGAGCACCACTACGACAACTTTGGTGGCATTAGTAGGATTTCTAGAGAGAGCTAAAAGGCCTGTTACAAGATATAATGAAAAGTAATACTACTTTTGGGACAGCCCTCATAGTATTTTGTAGACAGTGCAAAATGTATTTGTAGCCCTCAATGTCTTATCAATTTGATTACCTTTTGACTTTTTTCTCTGTCTTCTTCTTTTAAAGTTAGGCTGTTTTTTTCAGCATAGCAACCACGCAACTTCTGTCCGCCTGCCTCTCTTTCCCGATCTAGGCCCAGATATGTAAAAGGGTTTCAAAATTGACTAACTTTTAGCGCTGCCATAAGTTTGCTCGATATGAAGCAAATGACTTTAAACTTGACACAATTCTTCATTGACTCATTCTCTATCTAAATATAAAGTTTCAACTCTTTAACTCAATCAGAACAGAAACTGTAAGCATGTGAAGTTTGTCTGCTTTTTCTGTTGTTTGTGCCACTCACTCACTCATTCCCCCAGAGCCAGACCAAGGGTCAGGCAATAGAGCTGAATATACATAGCAATGGCCAATGTACAGTGTTTTAGAATAACTTTATTTAAAGCCTTATCTGCACCCCAAGAGTTGGAGGAGAGGCTACATTAAGCCATGACAGTTTAGTAAGAAACAAGCAAGCAAGCAAGCAAGCAAGCAAGCAAGCAAGCAAGCAAGCAAGCAAGCAAGCAAGCAAGCAAGCAAGCAAGCAAGCAAGCAAGCAAGCAAGCAAGCAAGCAAGCAAGCAAGCAAGCAAGCAAGCAAGCAAGATTTTTATTTTTAGAATACTAGACTAGATTCTAACCACTGCCCTCTATATTGGCAAACTCTGCAACAGTTTAACAGTGGATGGCAATTGGCAAATCAAGACAATCCAGCATCATTTGTAAAAGTGAAAGATTTATGAAAATTGATGCAAAGCAATACAACCCTACTAAATTAGTCATACCATGGAAATTTAAGGTTTCTCTTAAAGGTACTTTAAAATTTAAATGGCCTTCTAAGAAATGTGTATTTCCTTGGTTGTTAGACTGATGCAGACTGCAGTGGAGCTGAAGATATACAAATTCCTTTCAGGGCTGCAAATTGGCAAGAAAGAAAGATGACATGATCTAAGCCTGAGAACAACCATGAGAGTACTACATCCTACAAACTGGCTTTCCAAGCAGGGATGGGCAGACTTTTACCTTAAAGGCCAGATAAAGAATCTAGCTCATGGAAAGAAGGAATAGATGATTAGAAAGAGAGCTACGGCAAGAGAGGGGATAAGATATAATATAGATAATAGGACAGACAGGGAAGAAGAGAGGAGAGAGAAGTAAGATAAGAGAGATGCAATGAGAGAGAAGACAGTAGAGAGGAGAGAAGAGAGTAGAGATGAAAGCAGAGAGCTGCAGATTAGAGGAGAGAGGTGAAAGGGGAGATGAGAGTAAAGGGAAGAGGAAAGAGATAAGGTTGTAGAAATAAGAGGGATATAAGGAGAGATAAGAAATTAGAGATAAGAGATGAAGGAGGAGAAAGGAAAGTAGAAAGAGAAGACATGAGACAAGAGAGGTAGAGAGTACAAAAGAAGGAAGAGAAGAGAAAAGAAAGGAGAAAGAAAAGTTAGGTGTCAAAAGAGAGGAAAGAAAGAGTACAGAGGTGAAAGAACATATAAAAGAGTAAAGATTACAGATGAGAGTAAGGAGATAAGAGAGCAGAGACAAGAGTGAATAGACAAGAGATGGGAGAGTAGAGAAGAAAAGGAGAGATAAGAGGTAAGAGTTAAGAGAGATGAGATTACAGATACCAAAGGAGAGAGCAGAGACAAAGGGAGAGAGAAGTGAGTCAGGAGAGAGGAGAGAAAAGAGAATGGTCATTGGTCATAGAGAATGGAGAGAGAGTAGAAAGGAGAAGGGAGAAAGGAAAGAGTAGAGAGAAGAAAGAGAAAGGAAAGAGTAGAGAGGAGAGATAAGAGAGTAGAGGAGAGAGTTAAGAGAAGAGAGAAGAGAGTGAGAGAAGAAGGAAGTGTTAAGAGAGGGGAGAGTGAGGAGTGAGAAGAGAATAGAAAGAAGAGATAAAAGAGGATAGATGAGAAAAGAGAAGAGAGGAGAGAGAAAAAGAGTAGAAAAGAGAAAGGAAAAAAGAAAAAAGATGAGAGGAAATACTAAAGACGAGAAAGAAGAAAGAAGAAAAGAAAATAGAAGTTTCAAAAGATCCAAGGGATGTAGGAAGAGGGAGAGGCAGAGGCCAAAGTCTGCCAATACATGTTTAAGAGTCAAACAGACATTGCCTAACATTCTGCATAGCACCTCAACTAGCAAAATAAATACTTGCCTTAAATCTTAGGCCTAATTTTATATAAATTTACTCCATTTTATGTTTATCTCTATCCTAACTATTAACAAGTTTTTTAGTGTGACTTCAGATAGTAGAATACATGCAAAAATAGTTGTGGGGATGAGAATTCCATAGGTTCAAAATCCGCAGGTTTTAACAGCTTGTAAGCACTAAAAGTAAACTATTTAGAAAAACCATTTATATAAGGCTAAAGATAAAAATGTAGCCTATTAGTATTAGATAAACTTAGCAAGAAGATAATAGATATTTTCAACCTAGCTAAGTCCCAGTGGTTTGACTAGGCTTAGGTCTACAATAGGCAAAATATAGCTAGGAAAAAAAGTTTCAATTAAGATATTGATAGGCCCTAGGCCTATAAAAATAGGTTAGACCTAGCCTAGGTCCTAGCCTTGAATAATAGGCCTTATCAATAATATAATATATCATTATACTAACTTTAACAATAGGGCCTAAATTTAATTATTATTACCAAAATATATAATAATTTATTTTTATAGAGGCCTACTATTACTATACTAGATATTGTCTCTTACTGCATTATTATTTAAATCTTGTTTAACTCTATTTCATTTTCAATTACTAGGCCTAGACATATATAACTATTTTTCAGCAATTGTCAATTTTGCTAGGGTCATATATAAGCCATGACATAACCCATAGTCAGGAAGGTGGCAGAGTGTGCGCCGGAACAAATTTTGGCCTCTCCCAAAATTGTGCGCCGTGCGCCGACACAAAAACCCTCGTGTGCGCCGTTGTGCGCCCGCCACTACCTGCCTTGCGACAATAAAAGACCTTTTTTTACAACATAGCAACAATTTTTGTGCGCCAATATACGGGACGGTTACGGGCTATCTATATTATATTATGAGAAATTGAGATCGTTAAACCGAAAATAGAAATTTAAAAAATTTTTAATTAAATTTCTAATTTTTAAAACAAAACAAACATAAAAAGTAAGCAAATGGCAAAAACAAAGGTAAAAAGGAAAAGGAAAATATTTTATTTTATTTTTTATTTTTTGGTAGAATGCAGTGTTACATTAGATAGAACAGTGAATAGTGTACTGTAACAAGTAACGACTTACATCGTTACATGGGATCGCCACAAGGGTAACGCTGCATGTGGCGCGGCGCCCGCCGCGCCGCGCCGCCATGCGCCGGTGTCCTCTGGTGTGCGCCGTTGTGCGCCGCTGTGCGCCAGTGCGCCGCTGTGCGCTGTTGTGGCGCGCCGCTGTGCGCCGTTGTGCGCCGTTGTGTGCCCAAAAAGGGCTTGTGTGCGCCGGAATTTTCCGACCAAACTGCCACCTTCCTGACTATGGGACATAACTAGGCCTACTAGGCCTATTTAGGTCTAAGTAAGTAGACTGTAGGCCTAATAATTAATATAGCAAAACTTTTTTAACTAGGCCTACTTTATAAAAGACTGAAAAGGTGTAGTAAATATAGATTTCAATTTATTTTTAGGTCAAAGATAACTACTAGAACTCTAGGACTTCGACAGCCACTAGGATAGGGCATAGGCCGTAGGCCCTAGGAATAGGCTAGGTTAAACAAACTAAGCTACCGAAACTTAATAATAAACCTGATTTTGGCATTGCATAGCGCCTTAATCTAAATAAAGCCCTGTCTATAATATTAATTTATCTGCCTCAGTCTTTAATTTTTTACAATACGTTTGACTGAGTCAAAGGCTACTAATGGAATGAGTGCAGTAATATCGTATTATAAGGAACGTCTGGAACGAGGGAACTTGATTTTAGATTGAATGAAATTTACAAGCGAAACTGTAAATTAAGCTGAACCAACGTACTCTGTTATTCGCTTAGGAAATATGATTTAATAATCAAATAGCCGATTCGAGCTCTTTTTTCAATAAAAAATAAGTTACACATAAGACTTACCAGCAGTATATTTTTAATTACTGCCTTTAGAGCTTTGTTTTAAAAGTGCATAAAACCACGGCTAAAACCCCGTTCCTTATAGTTTAGACCCGAAAACTTTCTGACAACAGCCGCGTCCTCCCTGTTGTAGACATTCTATTAAAAGCAAATTATGCAAGTTAATGATTTCTCCGAGTTTTTCTTCTAACACCACTAATGATTTTGCTGAGCTTCCCATTTTGCGTCACCTCACATCAGATGACAGAACGTACATGCAGTCGTGGATGCGTGGAGGCTTGTAATGATTTAAATTAAGTTACAGCTTGATGAATCAATAACCACCGTTTCGACTTTTTGCATGTTAGCAGGATGCAGTTTGTAGGCTGGTAAGTGTTGAACAGAAATCGGATTTCGAACATGACTGCGGCATCATGACCAGGCTAAACGTACAGATCGATGTGCAAGTCAACTAGACAGATCAGATACCAGGTACAGTACATAAATTTTCAATACAAAAAATGCTTGGCATACCAAAAGAAAGCAACCTATGGAGCATTATGCTTATAACTATTCGGTACTGACTGCGTCGAAGTTCGTCTTAATTCAAACTTTTCGATAACAAGCGTATTTACAATGAAATCCGGCAAGAACAAAGAAGCTAATAAAATTCTGGCCAGCATCAGTTACGAAATAGGTGCTAATAGTCTGCATGGCTGCTACGCAGCTGCACAGCGTATATTTAAAACACGAAGTATATTTTGCTTAGCATTAAACAATTGTAAATTTATATTTACAAAAAGCGCCACAACTTACATAATTAATTGAAAACAAGATAGTAAACATTCGAATTTATGGATGAGTATAGAAGTCATGTATTGTAATGTTTATGTAATATTTATAAATGCCTAAATACAAAAAGCAGCACTAGCAAGCTCAGGGCGACAGCAATTCTATAATTCACGGGATTCCAAGTAGCTCCTCAAGCTCTTGGCGTCGCTTGTCAATCTGAAATAAAAAAGCTCGCATTATCAAGTAGTGTTTAATACAGGAAGCAGTGCCCTGGAACCCATTTTGAGATCATGGGTGCTATATTGACATCCTGGAACGCATATTAAGATCTTAGAACCCACCTAAAGAGCCAAAAAATCTAGACGCTAATTTTATAGACACGACATTTACTTAGAGTGCGACAATCATAAGATATGTAGAAACCCATCTAACAGCACTAGAACATACTTTTAAGACCCTGTGGCCCATATTAGGACCTTAAAATAAATCTAGAAACACTGTAATCTATCTACGGACACTGGATATATCTACAGACACAGGGATCTATCTACAGACACTGGAATCTATCTAAAGACATTGAAAACTATCTACCGACACTGAAATCTATCTACAGACACTAGGATCCATCTAGAGACACTGAAATCTATCTACAGCACTGAGATCTATCTACAGACACGGGATATATCTACAGAAACTGGAATCTATCTACAGACACTAGGATCCATCTACAGACACTAGAATCTATCTAAAGACATTAAAAACTATCTACAGACACTGAAATCTATCTACAGCACTGAGATCTATCTACAGACAATGGATATATCTAAAGACACTGGAATCTATCTAAAGACATTGAAAACTATCTACAGACACTGAAATCTATCTACAGACACTGAAATCTATCTACAGCACTGAGATCTATCTACAGACACTGGATATATCTAAAGACACTGTAACCTATCTAGACATTGAAAACTATCAACAGACACTGAAATCTATCTACAGCACTGAGATCTATCTAAAGACACTGTAATCTATCTAAAGACATTGAAAACTATCAACAGACACTGAAATCTATCTACAGCACTGAGATCTATCTACAGACACTAGGAACCATCTACAGACACTGGGATCTATCTACAGACACTGAAATCTATGTACAGCACTGAGATCTATCTACAGACAATGGATATATCTAAAGACACTGTAATCTATCTAAAGACATTGAAAACTATCAACAGACACTGAAATCTATCTACAGCACTGAGATCTATCTACAGACACTGGATACATCTAAAGACACTGTAATCTATCTAAAGACATTGAAAACTATCAAGACACTGAAATCTATCTACAGCACTGAGATCTATCTACAGACAATGGATACATCTAAAGACACTGTAATCTATCTAAAGACATTGAAAACTATCTACAGACACTGAAATCTATTTACAGCACTGAAATCTATCTACAGACACTGGATACATCTAAAGACACTGTAATCTATCTAAAGACATTGAAAACTATCAACAGACACTGAAATCTATCTACAGCACTGAGATCTATCTACAGACACTGGATACATCTAAAGACACTGTAATCTATCTAAAGACATTGAAAACTATCAACAGACACTGAAATCTATCTACAGCACTGAGATCTATCTACAGACACTGGATACATCTAAAGACACTGTAATCTATCTAAAGACATTGAAAACTATCAACAGACACTGAAATCTATCTACAGCACTGAGATCTATCTACAGACACTGGGATCTATCTACAGACACTGAAATCTATCTACAGACACTAGGATCCATCTACAGACACTGGGATCTATCTACAGACACTGAAATATATCTACAGCACTGAGATCTATCTACAGACACAGGATATATCTGCAGACACTGGGATCTATCTACAGACACAGGATATATCTGCAGACACTGGGATCTATCTACAGACACAGGATATATCTGCAGACACTGGGATCTATCTACAGACACTGAAATCTATCTACAGACACTAGGATCCATCTACAGACACTGGGATCTATCTACAGACACTGAAATCTATCTACAGCACTGAGATCTATCTACAGACACAGGATATATCTGCAGACACTGGGATCTATCTACAGACACAGGATATATCTGCAGACACTGGGATCTATCTACAGACACAGGATATATCTGCAGACACTGGGATCTATCTACAGACACTGAAATCTATATACAGAAACTGGATATATCTACAGACACAGGGATCTATCTACACTTGATCTATCTACAGACACTGGGATCTATATACAGACACTGGGATCTATATACAGACACTGGGATCTATATACAGACACTGGGATCTATATACAGACACTGGGATCTATATACAGACACTGGGATCTATATACAGACACTGGGATCTATCTACAGACACTTTTAAGTATGACCTTATTACGATAACCTTTTAAGTTGAATAAGCCATTTTAGCTTCTAAAAAACCAACCTTTTCGGCAAAATATATTGCCGTAGCCTCCGGTAGCCAGCCGCCCTGAAAGAAGGCGGCTCGACGCTCTTTGTCTGGATCAGCCTGCGGCTGCTGCTGCCTCTGCGACTGCGGCTGTTGCTGACTTGTCGAGTTAGCACCGCCGCTTTTCAACAGAGCGCTGGTGAGGAACTGCTGAGGGTTGGAAGCGAAATCGGCGAAGAATTCCGCCTGCTCAGCGGCCGAATTCATCTGGTCCAGGGTGTCCGAGATGCGGCTTTCCGTGGCGTTCAGCTCCTGCGGTTGTTCGGTGGTCTAGACCGGATCGGGAGCTATTCTTCCTACGGCCTCACCTCTCCTCCATGTGTCTCTCATTTCTCTTCCATTTGTGTCTCTCACCTCTCCCTATTTGTGTCTCTCACCTCTCCACCAATTGTGTCTCTCACCTCTCCACCAATTGTGTCTCTCACCTCTCTTCCATTTGTCTCTCACCTCTCCCTATTTGTTTCTCTCACCTCTCCCTATTTGTCTCTCACCTCTCCCCATTTGTGTCTCTCACCTCTCTACCAATTGTGTCTCTCACCTCTACCCCAATTGTCTCTCAGCTCTCCCCCACTTGTGTCTCTCACCTCTCCCCATTTGTGTCTCTCACCTCTCCCTATTTGTTTCTCTCACCTCTCCCTATTTGTGTCTCTCACCTCTCCCCCACTTGTGTCTCTCACCTCTCTTCCACTTGTGTCTCTCACCTCTCCCTATTTGTGTCTCTCACCTCTCCCCCACTTGTGTCTCTCACCTCTCCCTATTTGTGTCTCTCACCTCTCCCCCACTTGTGTCTCTCACCTCTCCCCATTTGTGTCTCTCACCTCTCTACCAATTGTGTCTCTCACCTCTACCCCAATTGTCTCTCAGCTCTCCCCCACTTGTGTCTCTCACCTCTCCCCATTTGTGTCTCTCACCTCTCCCTATTTGTGTCTCTCACCTCTCCACCAATTGTGTCTCTCACCTCTCCACCAATTGTGTCTCTCACCTCTCTTCCATTTGTCTCTCACCTCTCCCTATTTGTTTCTCTCACCTCTCCCTATTTGTCTCTCACCTCTCCCCATTTGTGTCTCTCACCTCTCTACCAATTGTGTCTCTCACCTCTACCCCAATTGTCTCTCAGCTCTCCCCCACTTGTGTCTCTCACCTCTCCCCATTTGTGTCTCTCACCTCTCCCTATTTGTTTCTCTCACCTCTCCCTATTTGTGTCTCTCACCTCTCCCCCACTTGTGTCTCTCACCTCTCTTCCACTTGTGTCTCTCACCTCTCCCTATTTGTGTCTCTCACCTCTCCCCCACTTGTGTCTCTCACCTCTCCCCATTTGTGTCTCTCACCTCTCCCTATTTGTTTCTCTCACCTCTCCCTATTTGTGTCTCTCACCTCTCCCCCACTTGTGTCTCTCACCTCTCTTCCACTTGTGTCTCTCACCTCTCCCTATTTGTGTCTCTCACCTCTCCCCCACTTGTGTCTCTCACCTCTCTTCCACTTGTGTCTCTCACCTCTCCCCCATTTGTGTCTCTCACCTCTCCCCATTTATGACTCTCACCTCTTCCCCATTTGTCTCTCACCTGTCCTTCATTTGTGTCTCTCACCTTCTACATTGTGTCTCATTTAGAGTTGTGTTGATATTTTCAGTTCACGAGGCACAATCAACTGATCACTAACCTGCAAAGTAGATCCGCTCATAGCAACAGGCTCAGCAGCAGCAGACAACACGCCAGAATCTTCAGCGTCCAATTCTAATTCGTAATTAACGCAGCGTTTAACCCCGGCCTCGGCCGACACTAGATAGTTTAGAGACAGCGGCTCCATCGGCAGCAGCAGCTGGGCCAGCCGCCTGGGCACATCAGCTGTAGGAATTCTCACCGGCTCTTTGCTGGCCTGGCCATCCGATCTGAACAGCTCGCCCAGCGGCTGGTCCAGCACCAGACAGGCTCTGTCCAGCGGGTCCAGCAGGGATTTGGCGGCAACGTAGCGCCAGAAAGCGTGCGCCGCCTGCGCCTGGGTGCCCGTGTGCAGCCCGAGCAGGCGGCCCAGCTGAGGCTGCAAGCGGTAGCGAGGGGGTCGCTGCTCAGGGGTCAGCAGCACCGTTACTCGGACTGGCGACTCGCCGGCCCTGCGCACCTGGAGACAGATGGGGGGTTATTGGTTGGTATGAAGCATTACTGTGACGTCTGAGAGTTATGAGACTCACTGACCATGAAGCCTGACAGATATTATGAGACCTACTGAAGCCTGACAGATATTATGAGACCTACTGAAGCCTGACAGATATTATGAGACCTACTGAAGCCTGACAGATATTATGAGACCTACTGAAGCCTGACAGATATTTTGAGACCTACTGAAGCCTGACAGATATTATGAGACCTACTGAAGCCTGACAGATATTATGAGACCTACTGAAGCCTGACAGATATTTTGAGACCTACTGAAGCCTGACAGATATTATGAGACCTACTGAAGCCTGACAGATATTATGAGACCTACTGAAGCCTGACAGATATTATGAAACCTACTGAAGCCTGACAGATATTATGAGACCTACTGAAGCCTGACAGATATTTTGAGACCTACTGAAGCCTGACAGATATTATGAGACCTACTGAAGCCTGACAGATATTATGAGACCTACTGAAGCCTGACAGATATTATGAGACCTACTGAAGCCTGACAGATATTATGAAACCTACTGAAGCCTGACAGATATTATGAGACCTACTGAAGCCTGACAGATATTTTGAGACCTACTGAAGCCTGACAGATATTATGAGACCTACTGAAGCCTGACAGATATGAAACTAACCTACTCTGAGTCTAGTAAAACACCCCGTGTAAAAGTTAGAGCGAGTTAACGCGCTAAAAAAATTCAAAGAGCGTGCAAAATACACCGAGTTTATGTCCCTGCACTCGCTCATTTTCGCACGGTGCTGACTCGCTAAAAGCATTTTTTGTAAAAATTCTCACGCTCATTCTCTCGCTATTGTCTCTCGCTCATTCTCACGCTCATTATCTCGCTACTGTTACTCGCTCATTCTCTCGCTCATTCTCACGCTCATTCTCTAGCTCATTCTCTCGCTACTGTTACTCGCTCATTCTCTCGCTACTGTTACTCGCTCATTCTCTCGCTACTGTTACTCGCTCATTCTCTCGCTACTGTTACTCGCTCATTCTCTCGCTACTGTTACTCGCTCATTCTCTCGCTACTGTTACTCGCTCATTCTCTCGCTACTGTTACTCGCTCATTCTCTCGCTACTGTTACTCGCTCATTCTCTCGCTACTGTTACTCGCTCATTCTCTCGCTCATTCTCTCGCTACTGTCACTCGCTCATTCTCTCGCTACTGTTACTCGCTCATTCTCTCGCTCATTCTCTCGCTCATTCTCTCGCTCATTCTCACGCTCATTCTCTCGCTCATTCTCTCGCTACTGTTACTCGCTCATTCTCTCGCTCATTCTCTCGCTACTGTTACTCGCTCATTCTCTCGCTCATTCTCTCGCTCATTCTCTCGCTACTGTTACTCGCTCATTCTCTCGCTACTGTTACTCGCTCATTCTCTCGCTACTGTTACTCGCTCATTCTCTCGCTACTGTTACTCGCTCATTCTCTCGCTACTGTTATTCGCTCATTCTCTCGCTACTGTTACTCGCTCATTCTCTCGCTACTGTTACTCGCTACTGTTACTCGCTCATTCTCTCGCTACTGTTACTCGCTCATTCTCTCGCTACTGTCACTCGCTCATTCTCTCGCTACTGTTACTCGCTCATTCTCTCGCTACTGTTACTCGCTCATTCTCTCGCTACTGTTACTCGCTCATTCTCTCGCTCATTCTCTCGCTACTGTTACTCGCTCATTCTCTCGCTACTGTCACTCGCTCATTCTCTCGCTACTGTTACTCGCTCATTCTCTCGCTACTGTTACTCGCTCATTCTCTCGCTACTGTTACTCGCTCATTCTCTCGCTACTGTTACTCGCTCATTCTCTCGCTACTGTTACTCGCTCATTCTCTCGCTACTGTTATTCGCTCATTCTCTCGCTACTGTTACTCGCTCATTCTCTCGCTACTGTTACTCGCTCATTCTCTCGCTACTGTTACTCGCTCATTCTCTCGCTACTGTTACTCGCTCATTCTCTCGCTACTGTTACTCGCTCATTCTCTCGCTACTGTTACTCGCTCATTCTCTCGCTACTGTTACTCGCTCATTCTCTCGCTACTGTTACTCGCTCATTCTCTCGCTACTGTTACTCGCTCATTCTCTCGCTACTGTTACTCGCTCATTCTCTCGCTACTGTTACTCGCTCATTCTCTCGCTACTGTTACTCGCTCATTCTCTCGCTACTGTTACTCGCTCATTCTCTCGCTACTGTTACTCGCTCATTCTCTCGCTACTGTTACTCGCTCATTCTCTCGCTACTGTTACTAGCTCATTCTCTCGCTACTGTTACTCGCTCATTCTCTCGCTACTGTTACTCGCTCATTCTCTCGCTACTGTTACTCGCTCATTCTCTCGCTACTGTTACTCGCTCATTCTCTCGCTCATTTCCCATCTCTAGACTTGACGCGCTTATACAATAGAAATGCAGTGGCTTAGCTCACCGGATGTTGCAGTTTCGCGCTCAAAACGGCGCTCGATTTTTCATATGAAGTATGCACACCAATTAATTACTTGTGTATATTAAATTGGTTCAAACGGTACAGTATATTTATGGCTTAAAGCTGGAAATAGTACTGATATTCATGAAGATGACATCATACGGCGCCTTCTTGTACGGCTTTGTACGGTAAATTCATAAAGATGACATTTATGCGGCGCATTGTAAGGATTTGTACGAAAAAAATGCTAAAGTAAAGAAAATAGTAAAGAAAAGAAAAGCACCAGAACGTATACTACGAGGGGCATTCAAAAAGTTTTGGCAACTGACCTAATATCTCCAAAAGTACATATCACAAAGCGTTGAAATTTTTTTTTACGAATTCGCAGACATTGGTTTTAACCATAGAGTATGACTTTTTTCCCTCGAATGTGTTATACTTGCGCGTGGCCAACGCAAGGTGGTGTTTTAGACTCTGCCAAAAATGGAGCCAGTGCAACCAGACCAGTGGCTATTCTACGTTTTCATGCGCTCACGACTCGGAGAAAGCGCGGTCAAAATCCATGCAGACCTGGTCCAGGTAGTCGGGGACCAAGCCCCTTCCTACCGCACGGTCGCCAGGTGGATAGAGTCCATCAACGCCAGACGGGCCTCCTTGAACGACGACCCCCGGTCTGGACGACCCAGCACAGCTGTGACCGAAGCCAACATCGCTGCTGTCAGGGCTCTGGTGGACGAGGATCCAAACATTACCGTCGCTGTGATTAGCGAGACTGTCGGTATTTCCGATGGCAGTGCGCACACCATCCTGCACAGCCACCTGGGCCTCCGCAAGGTTACCGCCCGCTGGGTGCCCCACCTCCTGACAGAAGAGCAGAAGAGGGAGAGGGTGCGGTGCAGCCAGGAATTCCTGCGCAACTTCGGTCCAGGAGGCTGCCAGAGGCTTTCCGACGTCTTTACAGGTGATGAGAAATGGTTTTTTTTCAAGCGCCCCAGAAGATGCAGAACAAGGCCTGGGTGGGCTCTGGAGACGCGAGGCCGACTGTCCTGCGGTCCAGCTTTCGGTCCCGGAAGGAGATGTTCATCATCTTCATCAGCACATCTGGGCCCGTGGCCGTCATCATGGTGCCTAATGGACAGAATGTGAACGCCAGCTTCTACTCCGGTACGGTTCTGCCACAAGTCATGGCGTCACTTCACGCAACTCAGCCCTCACGGCTTCAAGCTGGGCGAGTTCACCTGCACCATGACAATGCGTCCAGTCACACAGCGGCCCTGACGACCAACTTTCTGGCAGCCAACAACATCAAGACCATCCGCCACCCACCCTACAGTCCTGACTTGGCTCCCTGCGACTTCTGGGTGCTCGCCAAGCTGACTGAACGGCTGGCAGGACGGAATTTTCACCGATGCCAGGACCTGGCTAAGTGCATCAATTCAGAACTGAAGGCCATACCTGCTTCTGAGTACCATGGCGCATTCGAAGCATGGATTCGGCGGCACCAAAAGTGCATTGAGAGAGGGGGAGACTACATTGAAGGATTGTAACATGTTCAGTTGTTTTTTGCAGTTACTGTTTTTTCATAGTTGACCAGTTGCCAAAACTTTTTTGGCCAAAAAAACAAAAACTACTTTAGATTTACTCGAAAACTAAAACTATAGCAAACTACCGAAACCAAAAACTACTACGCAGTTATGCATTCTTCTAAAGTAGCTAGAAAGTAAAGAGTTATAAGTTTTTGTTTTAAGAGAGTTATAATTGCTGTCTTGCTCTTTCTCTATATAACGGAAGCCGAAAAATTGGTACCGGCACCGACCGTCTATCCCACGTTGCCGTCGCCGCGGACAACGGCCGCAGTAACTGATCGGCCTCCGCGTGACTTACCGTTTGACTTCGACTGGTCTTCGAGCTTGTTGCTCGAATATATATTATATATATATATATAATAATAATAATATTAATATTATTATTAAATATTATTAATATTATAATATTAATTTTATTATTATACTATTATATATTATATATATATATATATATAATATATATATATAAAATAATCTCGCTCATTCTCTCGCTCATTCTCACGCTCATTCTCTCGCTTGTTCTATTATTAATAGAATAAATAAATTATTAATTATTAATTATTTATATATTTATTATAATATATATAATATATTATTTGTACACCGACAGAATTAGCGAGACAACAAGCGAGAGAATGAGCGAGTAACAGTAGCGAGAGAATGAGCGAGAGAATGAGCGTGAGAATGAGCGAGAGAATGAGCGAGAGAACGAGCGAGAGAATGAGCGAGTAACAGTAGCGAGAGAATGAGCGAGTAACAGTAGCGAGAGAATGAGCGAGTAACAGTAGCGAGAGAATGAGCGAGTAACAGTAGCGAGAGAATGAGCGAGTAACAGTAGCGAGAGAATGAGCGAGTGACAGTAGCGAGAGAATGAGCGAGTAACAGTAGCGAGAGAATGAGCGAGTAACAGTAGCGAGAGAATGAGCGAGTAACAGTAGCGAGAGAATGAGCGAGTAACAGTAGCGAGAGAATGAGCGAGTAACAGTAGCGAGAGAATGAGCGAGTAACAGTAGCGAGAGAATGAGCGAGTAACAGTAGCGAGAGAATTAGCGAGAGAATGAGCGAGTGAGTGAAGCGGCTAGCGAGTTGTCCACCGAGTCAAGCAGCGAGAGAGCTCTCACCGTGAAAACCACCGCGTATTTGACCGTGAGCCAGCGCGTTTTTTTGGTAGCGAGTCACAAAATTGGCAAAAACGCGCTACCGTGTAAAAAAAGTTGATTTCATCGGTGGTTTTCCCGCTAAGTACTCGCTACTTCCAAGGATTCACTCGCTCTGACTTCTACACGGGCACCAGAAAAACACTCACCACGAAGCCATCCGTGTCGGGCAAACCCTCAGCCCTGTTCCACTCAGCCAGATGCTGATCAGGCCCATACAAGCCCCGGTCCAGCTCAACCACCAGGCTGTTTAGATAGCTGGTAAACCGACGCCTGCCATTGGGCCCGCCCAGAGTGGACTGGTCGTGCGACAGGCCGGCGCCAGACTGTCCGGAATGAAGCAGCGACGCAGCCGACACAGTCGATGAGCTGGTGGTCAGCCCGCCTGAGCTGGTCGTTAAGGGCGACGCGTCGTCCAAAGCGCGACCTTGGGAATTATTGAGTTATTTAGTGAGTTCTTCTTAGAGCAAAATTTATCATAATTGCCCCGAAAAGTTACTAAAATTATTGTAATTCTATTAGGTCAAGTTCGAGGCTTAAATGAAGTGAACTGCGGCTTCAGTCGCAGTGTTGCCACTCCGAAATTTTTCTCAAGATTTCGAGCTTTTCAGCGAATTTTTAAGTGCATACAGTAGTTCTTATTGATTTTTACTTTTGTGCTCTGTAACCTTTTAAATATAAACTAAATGGCAGTGACTTGTAGAAGCATAGCTTGCGTTAATGTTTATTCTCTAGAAATACGAAGCAACTGTCCATTTATCGCTTCTGGCTTTAGCCTTTAATGCTCCGTCAGATTTGCGAGCTTAGCGTGACCGTGACCGTTCCAAGTTTTCAATTGAGTTTGATCACATCTAGCATTAGTTTATGCCTAACAGTTACGAGTTCCTCGTATAGCGACTTCCAGAGTCTGCGTACTCAAAACTTTCTCATTTTTGTCATTGCTTCTCTGTATGAAAGAGTCATGGAAATGGAAATGGTCATTTATCTTTCATACTTTCCTTTCATCGCTCGGTCTCTCGATCCCGCTTTCTTTATTTCTATTACTTTTCCCTCCCCTCTCTCTAATGTCTTTTATGGTAGGATAAAAGTATATTTATCAGTTTTAAGTCTATTAAGCTTATTAAGTTATTATCTCCTATGCTAGGATACATGTTTACTTATCACTTAAGTCTTTGAGGCATTATGCTGCACGAAAAAAAATTTAACCGCAGGCATATACTATTTAATGAAGGATTAAGGTCTACTGCCGGCCACCACCTCTTTCAGCATTCTAACAAGCATAATGACACACTGCACAGTATATGATCCAAGATGGGTAGAGCAGTTAAATGCAAGTAAATGGTTGCGACCTTGGATCTTGTGACCATGAGGGGTTCTGTGCAGCCTGTCATGTCAAACTGAACGTTGTATTGGGAGGAGTGTCTGTGGTTAAAACCCACATAAAGACAGCCAAACACATCAGCAACGTGGCTAGCATGCTCAGGGCAGACTCTGGACCAGTTCGTGGACCGGCAGCCTCGCACAACAGGCGATGATCTCCTTCAATGTGCCACTACTAAAGCTGAATTCGTTTAGACCTGGCAAGCAGCTTATAACTCAAAGTCATTTTCAGGCGAAGACAAAGCTGCCAGCTTGTTCCTTACCATGTTTTCTGACTCTAAAATTGTTAAGACGTTCAAGTGTGGAAGAACTAAGCAGGCCTACTTACTCAACCATGCGATCGCGCCGTACGTCAACGAGGATTCTACTCCGTGAGTTTCGATGAAAGTGATGGACGCAGGATGATCTGTATCAGGTACGTGAGCGATGGACAGGTAGTCACGGAGATGCTGGATATGGTCACCATAAATGCCTTCGACGTTGAAAGCTGTTCAACTGTGATTCGCCAGTGCATCCAGAACCACGGCTTGTCATACCACAAGCAGATTGGTGACTTTTCAGATAACTGCAACGTGATGCAAGGAATGCACTTCGGAGTAGTCAAGTATCCGAGATCAGAGCCTGAGCTGAAGCATCTTGTTGATGTTGGTGGCTGCACCCTGCATGTTGTGGCGAATGGTACTCGCTATACCATCGATACGCATTTGTCCTCCATTGCATCTCTGTGTGAAGACATTCACGCCTGCTTTTCCAAGGGCCCAAAGCGGACGAAGGAGTTCAAAGCCTTTTAAGAGGTGCTGAACGTGGTCACACTTAAATTCCTCCGTAATGTGCTAACGCACTGGTTGGTGCTGCTGCCCTGCCTCGAGCGACTCCAGCAGCAGTGGAGTGTGCTGGTGACATACGAGTACTTTGTAGAACAGATTGGTCGAGATGCTCACGATGCTCCGGCTGCATCCAACGCTCGAATCCAGCGCATCAGGAAAGCTCTGTAGGACGCGACGACTCGATCGGCAATTAGTTTCGCCATTTATGTCCTGCGCCTTCTACAGAAGTACGAGATGAAGTTTTAGCAGGGCAACACTGTGCTCGTTCATGAAATCCACAAGCAGCACATTTAACTGTTGGAGTCCATTGATGTACAATTCGTGCAGCAGTCGAATCGACTTCCAGAGTGCTACCGTTCACCTTCCGTTGGAGAAAATCGGCGTCGGTTCGGACACCAAGAAGCTGCTGGGTGAGGGTCAGAGTCCCAGGCCTCAGCTTATCGTCCTCAAGAAGGTGCTGCTCGATCTCGCGACCTACCTACAGATGAACCTGCCGTTTCAATCTAGAATGTTACGTAGCCTGACATTTCTGGACACATCGACTTCTATCGGAGAGAAGAAGGTCCAGTTTGTAGCCAAGAACCTGCCCAATGTGATTCCAACGGCTGAGCTGGATCAGCTGACAACGGAGGTACGTTATTTTAACATGATGTCAACTAACTCTGCTGGAACCACGGATGCGGCGCGATCTAAGGATTTGGCCAGGGAATGGTACTCGATTGCGCAGTCAACTGAGTTTCCCCTTCTGGGGCGCCTGGGCCTTGCTTGCTGAATGCTGCACACTCTTTCATGGAAACGCGGACTGTGAACGCTTCATCGGAAAGTCCCACGACATTGATGCCCAGGAAAAGCGCAACCGGTTGGCAGATACAACAAGAGTGAATTCACTTTTAGCTGGCAAAGAGCTATCTCAGTGCCAGGGGCCTGACGCCAGCAACAGTCCCTGTACCCGACACATTGTTTAAGTCAGCATTGAAGGCCCGGGCTGAGTACCAAGACTACCTGGCTGAGCAGAAGAGACGCAAAAAGGCTGAAGAACTTCAGCGCCTTGCAGACGAGGAGAAGCGAATCCGAAGCAAGACAGCACAGGTTTGTAATATTTTCTATCGTATTATCTACTCTAAAGCTTTATGACACTTTATATCCATCGAACCTAAGCTGTCGTCTTCAGTCTATTTTTTTAGGACGGCATTCGAAGCACTGAGCTTCAGCAGCTGGCCGGCAAGCAGAAGACAGAACAGCAGAAGAAAAGCGAAGCGGCTCAGCGTTGCATCGAGGCCGAGCGGCAGGTGCAGCGCGCACCGGACCACTTGCGCAAGGCACAGGCGGAGGAGACACAGTCGACGGCTCGCCTATCCAGTCTTGAGACTAGGCGACTGGAGAGTGCTATGAGAAGTGCAGCAGAGGAAAGCGCCAATCTGAACTTGCAGTGATGGCCCGCCTGCCAAAAGTGTCAAAGAAAACCTGACACGATAAGCACAATACTAGCACGATACTAGCAGGCTGTAAAGCAAACAGAAAGAGTCGCTACTCGCCACTTGCAATTGTGATTGCATAAGTTTTTATAATACTGTAATCAAATGCACTAAAACATTTTAGTAATGACTAGTGAGACTTGAATATGAGATTATTTGCCTCAAGTATGGCCGTACTAAAGAGTAAAGACGATCTATGCTAATTCTTATGAAGCTCTTATGAAGCCAGCACAATGTTTTAAAAAGAGTAATTTCTACTGTCATTTTACTAGCTTGCAAACTGTGCTTAACCTTTTCTCTATAATATAAGCGTCATATATTGTTTGGTAAGTTTCTATTACTGTTTTGTTATTTAAAAAAGTTATTGGAAATTTCAATGCGTACTGTTAGCGGCCCTAGACATGTGACTGCTGATTACTGCCACAACCCGGTAAAATATGTAAATTCCTGTCACTTTTCAATTAAAAACTAAGTTACAATCAAATTTTTAAAGTTTTTTAAATCTAATTTTGGTCTGCAATGAATTTCTTTGATAAATTTTATCAGTACATAGAGTCATAGACATCATAAAGGCTACTAAGAGTAAATAACATAATACTGGTACCGTGGTGCCCCTGCCCCTGCTAGAACTTTTTAAAAATTGAAATACAGTGACGAAATTTCATCAAGGAATCAGATAAAAACATTTTCTGAATAATGGATATCTGAAGTTGCGTTCAAAGCAGTTATTGTTGCATTCTAGCCTTCAGTGTGTACTGTGAAAAGACCCTGCGAATTTTCATGCGCCTGCGAATTTTTTCTCCAATGTGTGATTGGCAACACTGCTTCAGTGTCAGTGGGTCTCATATCTGTCAGATCTCAGTGCGTCTCATATCTGTCAGGCTTCAGTGTCAGTGGGTCTCATATCTGTCAGGCTTCAGTGTCAGTGGGTCTCATATCTGTCAGGCTTTAGTGTCAGTGGGTCTCATATCTGTCAGACTTCAGTGTCAGTGGGTCTCACATCTGTCAGGCTTCAGTGTCAGTGGGTCTTATATCTGTCAGGCTTCAGTGTCAGTGGGTCTCATATCTGTCAGGCTTTAGTGTCAGTGGGTCTCATATCTGTCAGACTTCAGTGTCAGTGGGTCTCACATCTGTCAGGCTTCAGTGTCAGTGGGTCTCACATCTGTCAGGCTTCAGTGTCAGTGGGTCTCATATCAAGATCTCAGTGGGTCTCATATCTGTCAGATCTCAGTGGGTCTCACATCTGTCAGGCTTCAGTGTCAGTGGGTCTCATATCAAGATCTCAGTGGGTCTCATATCAAGATCTCAGTGGATCTCATGTATCACATCTGTCAGATCTCTGTGGGTCTCACATCTGTCAGGCTTTAGTGTCAGTGGGTCTCATATCTGTCAGGCTTCAGTGTCAGTGGGTCTCATATCTGTCAGGCTTCAGTGTCAGTGGGTCTCATATCTGTCAGGCTTCAGTGTCAGTGGGTCTCATATCTGTCAGACAACAAGTAAATGTGGAACTGTTCATATTTTGTGTTGCAATCAGCCTACAGTTGTCTGATAACAATGGCTGTCTACTCAGCTTGGATAATCTCACAATCGCACACAGCTCAGCTACCTTCAATCCGCAGCTCCCAGCCCTGCTCGCCAGCCGGACCGTAGGCGCCAAAATGGCTGCTCAGTTGCAGCCGGAACCGCCGCTTCGGTCTCGGCTGCCCCTGCCGCCGCTGCGCCTCGTGCAGAGCCAGCCGCCTGGCCAGGATCGCCTCGTCCAGCCGCTGCTCCAGCCGCGACAGCTCCCGATGGGCGCCGCATTCTGGCGCCAGCCGGATGGCGCGGTCAGACAGCTGATGCGAGGCTGTCGCCGCTGACGGGCCAGCGATTCGTCGACGCTTCGCCGCGGCAGCAGCCGCCGCCGCCGCCGAAGATGCAGCAGCCGACGTAGAGGAAGATGACGCTAAAGTCGACGGCAGAGTGCCAGCCGTTGCTAGGGACATCATCGAGATGCTGGGCGTTGAAGAGACTGCAGCGAAGGTCACGACTGGCTGCTGCTGTTGCTGCTGCTGCTGCTGACTGGACGAAGGCCCCGGCAAATAGGCCGGGGTGGCGCGGACGATGATTTGCCGGCGCTGTTGCGAGGGCAGCATTTTGGAAAGGATTTATTCTGTTTGATTTATAGACTTGGCTATGGCTGGGGTTGAGCGCTGTAAGGATAGAAACAATCGCAAACTCAAAACGTGTACAATATCCAAGTTAGATCCTAAAGCACAGAGTAAAAGTATATTATTACACCAAATGGGTACCTGCATGTACAAAAGCTATGGATATGTCTATAAAAAGCAACTACTTTATGGCTACTTATAACTATAGAAAACTAGAGCTTTGCCTATAAGTTTCTATACTATAGTTTTGAGCCTTAAATTATTAGAAGTATATAGATAAAACAAAAAATGAATTTAAAATTGTCATATAGATTGACTAGACTAAAAAGCAGAAATGTACATTTGACAATAAAAATTTATTGGGTATTCATTACCACCATAAACTATTTTTTCTATATCCATAGACCATATCTATAGCCATGTCTGGAGTCCAACTGAGATCAGATTTTTGTTTTTGAGCAAGATTGGGTAGGAATTTTATAAAAAAATTGAGATTGAGAATAAGTTGATTGAGAATAGAGATCTCAGATCTGGCTACAATTGTGAATTTGTACAGGAAGAATAGTACTTATGATAATATATATATAAAATTTAGCCTATACCAGCAATCTACGCCCCCCCATTGGGGAGCCAAAGAAATGCAATACACATTTTTTTAATAAGCTACATGTATCCTTGAAATCTTAAAAAATCTCTTGTCAAACCTTGTAAGCCTTGACATGTCAGTAATTCCCCCCCCCCACAAGCTTTAACATATCAACTTCCCCCCTTGACATCTCAGCAATGCCCCCAATAAATCTAAAAATATCTATCAACCTTCTAACCCTAACCCTAGCCTAACCCTACCATAACCCTAACCCTAACCCTAACCTAACCCTAAAGCATTGAAATTTCAGTAATTCTCTCTAAGAGTCATTATAGCACTATTACAGCATTATAGCGATTCCCTGCAAGCCTCGACATTGTAGGGATTCCCAAATGAATCTCTTAACTTTGACATGAAGCTTCTTTTATTTTTTACATAACGCTTTTTTTATCAGCGATCCCTCCCCTGAGGAGGCATCAAATAATGTAATAAAAAGTTTCAATAAACTACATGTAGCTTCTGACTTTAGCCTTGAAATCTCATTTATACCCCCGTGAGCCATTTTGCAAATGGTAGGGTATATGCCAGAAAATTCCGGCGTACACCAGTGTACATTTTTTGGCTGTGTACAGTGTGGTCTACAGTGTGGTGTATGACGACTGGTGTAGAAATTAATATAAATAATTTTTTGTGCTTTTTCTGTGTTAAATTATTTTAAAAACCATTTTTTCTGCTACTATTTTTTCATTTACCAATCATTTGAATTACCGGAGTTGTCACGACAATTGTCATGTTGTTATCAATTTTTTGTAGTTTAAATTTAAATTTAAATATTTGTTGATTTTTTTACCATTTTTTAAGTTGGCGTACATTTAAAATCTGTTGGCGTACAATTAAAAATTCAATAAAAAATGTGTCTAGCATACACAGAAAACCTTCTGCAATATGGCCTGTGAGCCTTGACATCTCAACTATTCCACCCATAAGCCTTGACATGTCAGCGATGGCCCCTATAAACCTTGAAATCTAAAAAATCCACTGTTAACCTTGAAACCCAATAAAATATAACCCTTAACCCACACCAGACCTAAACCTAACTTTAACCCAACCTAAAGCCTTGAAATCTTAGCAATTTTTCTCCCCTAAGCCTTGAAATTTTAGTGATTCCTTCTTTAAGAATCACAGCACTATAACAATTTCCACCAAGCTTTGACATTGTAGCAATTCCCAAATGAATATTTTAACTTTGACATGACTTTTCTTTTATGTATACATAGTGCTACTTTTATTTTTTACATGACTCTTCTTCTATCAGCGCCCCCCGTGGCGAGCCAACAAAGAATGTAATAAAAAATTGAGTAAAGTACATGAACTTTGAAGTAGCTTTTGACTTTTGCTTTGACATCTCAGAAACCCCCCCCCCCGTAATCTTAGTTATACTCTGTGAGCCTTGACGTCTCAGTTTTTCTCCCCAGCACAGCACTATAGCTTTATTTAATTTTTACATGACACCCTTCATGTCTGACATGACACTTTTTTATTCTACCATGATGCTTCTTAATTTTTTAAATGACACTTTCATTAGTATTTAAATTTTTTCAAGACGCTTCTATGACTTTTTACATGACACTTCTATGATTATTTACATGACGCTTCTATGATTGTTTACATGACGCTTCTATGATTGTTTACATGACGCTTCAATGATTGTTTACATGACGCTTCTATGATTTTCAGGCTAGGCCTAGGCCTACTCTAAAGCTGTCAATATTAGCATTTATCCTGTAACTATATAGGCCCCTAGCATGCTTGGAGAAATAACGAAAGACACTCAGACTTGGTAAATAATAGTTTGGACTAAAACCACCCCATCTCTAAATCATAGACATAGGCCTAGTACTATTTAGCTTTAAAACTTTACATTTATTTATGCAAAGACACAATGATTTGCCCTATAAAGCCAAAGGGTTGCTGCCTCAATTTAAAAAATGACAAGTCGTTTTGTGCCTAAGTTTAACATAGAACTGCAATATATAATATACAGCCGTGCAATGCCTGGCCACGCAGGTCATGCTGCCCACCTTGTGGAAACATAAATCGCTTAACATTTTCTCAGTTAAATCGTAATTGCTTCTTTGAAATTAAAATGAAAACAAAGGCTTAAGCGTATTGACGAAGCAATTTACAAGAATTTTAATGCAGAAGTATTTTTAATAGTTATTTACGATAGGTTACAAAAGCTAAATATTCTTAAAAAAGATTTATATCTAGCGTTTCAAGCTTCATAATTCTCATTCACATCAGCTGAAGTTACAGGCAGCGGCGCCTTTATAACCAGCCAAAAAATCAAATTTTTGCGTAAGAGCATAGAAATTTCTCTACGTCTATATATACTTCTGGTTGTGACTATACTTGCACAACTGGGGGGGCTTGTATAAATTACAGAAGACGCTACGGATCGATATGAGCATTTCACAATTGACTTCTTGATAGCAAAATTGTTTCATTCTTCATTGATTTTTGGAAGGAGCTTTATTAACCAAAATTTAGAGATTCTTATACAATTTATGCACGACGTACTGTAACGAGTCCGGTATATTTAATATTACTAGCGAAGAGAGAGTATTAGCAACGTATATGGTTCAGCAGATACGTCTGTCAGTCCTGGACGATTTACTATACTCGGAGCATAAGAAATCTTACTGTCTTAGTATGAATGCGTACACTGGTGATCGGCTCTGATTATAATTATTGTATCTCACGTACATGCTAGGTTGATCTACGTCCCAGGCTGCCACACGCTTACAGAAAAAGACTAGAACTTACATGTTAAAATTATGAGTCGCATTTCTTGGAAACGGAAACCAAATTAACAAAATACGTAATATTAAACCCTAGAATAAATTACGCACGTAATCTAAACAGCTAAGGATTTGAATAAAGTTAAAATACACCATGTAAATAAACTAGATTTGAATTACAGAATTTCCAAACCGTTACACTCGCCTCCCTTCCAAAACGAGCCTATTGGCAGTAAACTACATGAAATATTATTAACATGATTAGCGTTATTAACCGAACACATCGAACAGAAATTGAATGACACAAAAATGGGAACACGAACGGAGTGAACGAAATATTCAAAGTAGACGTCACCGAAAGTATACGAATGTTGAGAAGTCATTGAGCATATTGCATGGGATTTAAAAGACCTTAAGTAACATTCTGTAACTAGCACGGATTAAAATATTGCATCACTGAGACTTTTATAAGCAAGGACGTAAAATAACAATTAATAATTACAACTGAAACCGAGAGCTAAGTGACAAAAGCAAATCACAGAACCGAAAATAACGTCACCACGGATCGGAATGCACGAACTTCAATTCGAACTGCGCAGCAGAGCTCACCCAGCCAACACACGGACGGGACGCCGCCCCACACACACACAACCCACCGGCGGCAACGCAACCGGCAGACTCAGGGCTAACTTGGCACTGGCACGGAAAACAAAGAACAGAAAAGGAAGAAGAGAACAAAGCGAGACAACACAACGAATGGAGGGAAAGAGAAGGAAATCAAAGACTGTTGGAATTGGAGCGGTGGCAAAACCCGGCAAGCACCTGCAAAAATCTGGTTGGCGGCCGAACCGCCCTGCCACTTCGAGTGGTGTAAATGCTACCCCGAGTACTGACTCTGTCTGATAACGATGGGTCTGGTTCCACTGTTTCACGCTGGCCAGCTGGCTCCGTCCTCTGTCCTTGGCTGGCGGTTCCAGGCAACTCACGCGCTCTATCTCCCACTATCTCTACCTCCGCACCGATTGAAGGAACCTGGCCATCCTCGACTTGTTCGAGTCGATTCGTGCTACTATTACCACCTACTTCAGGCACACGGTGTTGAGTGTGTTTTTCACTTAAAAAATCTGGCTCCTGCACAAAATCTCCAGACTCTGTTCTGGGTTGCAACAGGTCCAAAACTGGCTGACCAAGGTCCTCAACCGGTTGTCCTTGGGTTCCACCTGTACACACCGGAGTCTCACCGGGCTGCAACCGTTTTCACTGGACTGCACCTGGTTCTCGCCGGACTGCACCTGGTTCTCACCAGGCTGCACCAGGTTCTTACTGGACTGCACCTGGTTCTCACTGGACTGCACCTGGTTCTCACTGGACTGCACCTGGTTCTCACTGGACTGCACCTGGTTCTCACCAGGCTGCACCAGGTTCTTACTGGACTGCACCTGGTTCTCACTGGACTGCATCTGGTTCTCACTGGACTGCACCTGGTTCTCACTGGACTGCACCTGGTTCTCACTGGACTGCACCTGGTTCGATCCCAGCCCTGCAACTGGGAAGTAAGGTAATCCACGCTCTTCCATGTCGGAGTCCGAGCTGGAATCCGAGGCTGGCGAGTCCTCGTCACAATTTCCCACACGAGATTCCGGCAACCGTGCAGTTATTTTTAGACCGAAACGGTCAATGGTGTCTTGATAGTTCGGCTTGCGTATGCATTTTTTGATTCTGTCTACATTATAAATGTTGTGGCTCGGGTTAGGAGTTCGAATGAATGGATTTTCTCTAATAAATTCGGGCAGGAGCCGATAGTTGCGCTCGGATATTTGCTGAACTACGCGGTATGGTCCCAACCAAACTGCTGGGTCAAGGCCTCTGTGATCCGGGTTTCGAACCCAGACCAGCTCACCTACTTCAAAGTTAGGTTTAAAAACGGCTCTGTCATAGTAGCGCTTTTGTCTTCTCTGGGCCTTTCCCCGCAAAGCGCGAGCCGTAGCCGATGTTTCGACCAGGGCTTTGTGCAGGGTGTGTGCGTAAGATTCCGGATCATAGTATTCTCTTGGTGGTGGGTTGTACTGGAGGTCCAAGGGGATGTCGAGTTCTCTCCCGAAGAACAACTTTGCTGGCGTGAAGCCGGTAGACTCGGATTCGGTCGTCCGGATCGACAACCCCACAAGCTTAGCAGCCAAAGGCCACCCTATTCTACGATCAGCACACACTGCCCGAACTTTGGTTTTGATCGTTTGGATAGCTCGTTCGGCCTTGCCATTGGCCTGTGGTCTTCTCGCTGTGATTCTAACCATGTCGATTTCGAGTATTCGAGTCAACTCGGCAACCGTAGCGTTAATGAATGCAGTGCCGTTATCTGAGACAATCTGTTCCATCGTCCCATACCTTACCACCCATTCAGTGAGGATGGCTAGCGCCGTAGTTCCTGCTGAGACATCAGGCACCGGGACAATCTCGACGAAGCTGGTGAAACGATCAATCAGCACCAGAAGATACCGCATACCATTAGATTCAGGAAAAGGTCCACAATGGTCAACGTGTACCACCTGATTGGGATACCCTGCCAAGGTAGGCTGCAGGGGGGCTCTAATCTTCTTTGTACCTTTCTTAACTCTGGCGCAAGTTTCGCATTCGGCAACGATACCTCTTACGTAAGTTTCCAGATCAAAGATCAAGAAACGTGCCTTCAATGCCGCCGTGGTTTTATTGGCTCCTGAATGGTTGCACGCTCTATGGTACTTGATTACTAGTTCATCTAAATTTGCAGACGAGGGAATTATCAACTGCTTAACACTCGGTTTGCCCTTCGTCGCTGGCTTTGTGCGGTAGAGCAAGCCATTTTCAACTGACAGTTCGTTATACAGAGCCCAGAGAGTTTTAATTTCTCGACTGCAATCTTGAATATCCTGTTTGCTAAGTTTCGGTTCGGAGCCAGCTACGGATTGCTTGATTCTCAGCAGATCTACGTTTGACTCTTGTGCCAGCGTCACCCAATCCACATCTACTCTCTCATCAGCCTCACTCTGTGGTAGGCTTAATTCGCTTGCATCATCAGCGGCTTGATTCGCTAGGCTGGTTCCAATGTGGAAGGAATGACTACCGCTCGTTCTGTCACTCTTCGCACTTTGGTCATTGTTAGAATTAGTTGCAATTTTAGCCACCTGAACCTTAGGTTTTGTCACTTGAATTTGGCTATCTTCAGAGGTTTCTTTCTGGTTTGTGCCTGATGGATCAGTCTGGATCGCTTGGCTAACTGAGTGACAACTATCAAGCCGGCTCTCATTGCCGTGGTCATCATTCCTAGTGGGTTCACACATGGTTGGTTGATCTAAAAAGTGTGTACCTTCGGTTTGAGTCGAAGCCTCGTGCTTTTCTAATTTAGCACAGCCTATTTTAACGGCTCTAACGGCGCTACTTTGGCATCCGAACCTGGCCTGAAACTCTGGAATACGAGAGCAAGATGGGCAGTCGAAATGGTCCGGACGGAATTTGGGATTGCGACTGAGAATGTCGGCATTAATGTGGCTCTCCCCAGGCCTATGTTCCACGGAGAAGTCAAAGTCTGCCAAGCGTTCCAGCGGCGTCTGCTCAACGCTAAAGTTGTAAGGCTCTAGGATCACAAGCCACTGGGCTAGCATTCCCGTAGCGTGTTTTTTGGAATGAAGCCATTTAAGCGCCACGGCGTCAGTTCGGACGACGAAAGGCCTGTCTAAGAGGTAAGTGCGGAACTGCTCTAGCATGATAATCAAACCGAGCAGCTCGCGCATTGTTGCACAATAATTTCTTTGTGCATTGTTGAACTTCTTCGAAGCGAATGCTATCACATGCTCTTTACCAGCTTTGCCAACCTGGGACAGGACTCCTCCCACCCCCAGGCCAGAGCTGTCACAGTCTAGCACGAAGGGGCCGGCTTCTGGACGCATATCCGGGTACGCCAGGGTTGGAGGATTGCAGAGACTGTCCTTTAACTGTTTGAAAGCTTCTTCGTGCTTTTCTTCCCAGTGAAACCTATCGGAGTTAGCGATAGCGTACAGTGGAGCTGCTATGATCGAGAATTTTGGCACAAATTTACGGTAATAGTTGGCAAAATTTAAGAATGACAAGAGTTGTTTCCCTGTCTTTGGCCTACACCAACTCTGGACGGCCTCTGTTTTGCTGGGGTCCGTCTCGATTCCATCCGCCGATACTACAAATCCTAAAAACTTTAGTTTTTCCCTGAAAAGCTCGCATTTTGCTGGCTTAATTTTTAGGTTTGCCTTTTGTAGTTGCCAAAACACCAGCGCTAGGTTTGTTATCATTTCGCTACTAGTTCGAGCTTTGATAATGACGTCGTCAAGATAGACGAGGCTAACTCTCATCAGCAAGGGTTTGAGCACACGGTGCATCAGCTTAGCAAAGTTAGATGGTGCCGTTTTGATACCGTATGGCACAACTCGCCAACGGAATGTGCCCTGGGGGCAAGAAAAAGCCGTAATGTCTCGGTCTTGCTCTCTAATTCCTACCTGCCAGTATGCACTTGTTAAATCTAGTGTTGAAAAGATGGTAGAGTCGGCAAGGCTATCAAACGTTTCATCCATTAATGGGAGCGGAAAGCTACACGGCTTTATTAGCTTGTTGACCGCTCTGTAGTCAACACACATTCTGTAAGACTGGTCCTTCTTTTTGACTAAGACAATTGGTGAGGCCCACTCGGAATCACACTCTTCTACTATGCCCTGCTCCACTAGCTGTTCTATATATTTGTCAAGGAAATCTTTTTGAGCCGGGGTGGTGCGGCGTGATGGCTGCGTGATCGGCCTACAGCTAGGGTCTTTCAGTTCGATAGCTAGTTCATGCAATTGGGTTCTCGAGATATCGTGCTCACTACGAGAGATTTGACTTAAGAAATAGTTAAGCATTTTCAGTGTAGTTCCCAACTGTTCCTCGCTGAGTTTGGAATCCGTTAGGCGAAACTGGTTTGATAGCCACTTCGCTGTACCTTCATCTGGACTAGGCAGCTGATTGAGTTTTCTAAGGAGCTGATCAGTGTTTTCGATTTTAAAGTCTTTTTCAGAAATTGAAGTTTTACTGATTGTCTCGTTTGGCCCCAACTGCTGGAAGGATCCCATTTCATCTTCTCTTCTGAGTGATACTGGTTCTTCACTGGTGTTTAAGACCCGCAGCAAGATGTGATTGGAACTGTTTACTTGGTCTACCGAGTGTGCTATTAAGAGGCTCGAGTCGTTCGCAAAAATCTTGCCACCCACGGAGCCGCAGGTGTTAGGCTGACTGTCTATCACCCTCCCAGGGATTAGAGTCTCCGACCTGGGCGGGAGTTCGACATTGCAAGCCGCCAGCACTCTCTTGACTTGGAAGATGCTACTGTCCCCTTCGATGACAGGAATAAGCTCACCCCAGCCGTCGCTCGACCCTCTGCCACCAATAAATTAATCTGGAAATTCCGCATGAAGTCGATCCCAAAGAGAGTGTCGGAGATCGAGTGTTCTATGACTAGGAAAACGTGCGGCTTTGTCTCATTCGCTACTTGAACCTCGCAAACTAACTTGCCAAGGATTCGGCTGGAGGCACCATTGAATCCCGAAGCTGACTGCACTGTAGTTGCGGCCGTGAAGCGATTATTGATAGGATCGGCTGCTAACAGTTTGTCCCGAATTTCTGGGCTGATGATGGACGCATTTGAACCACTATCTAGACACCCAATCAGCTTAATGTCTCCCACAGTGGCCTGCAGGTAGTACCCGGAGCTGGAGGATTCTGCCCTAGACACGGTTTGGCTGCACCGGACATCCTGGTTACTACACACAACATCAACAGCACGGTCGTTTTTCTTGCCCTTGTCGGCTAGCCGGATAAACTCTACGGGCGCTCCGACAATCTGATGGGCGGGGACAAGATCCTTTAACTCGCTGCTGAGCTGCGAGAAGTGTACGAAAACAGAATCTCCCAGAGGCAGAGACTGGATGAATCCGTAGGCATTTGACCAGTAGGAAATTCTACCCAGCTCTTTTTCCACTTTAGCTGAGCCTTTCTGTGTGGGCTGCCTCGGGTGGCGCCATGAAAATTTACCGTTTTCAGGTGCACCTGAGCCAGGGCACTCTGCTACCAGGTGATCAGCTGAACCGCACCTGAAGCAGTGCCGCTTGCCTGCGTGCCTGCCCGTGATAGGCGCATTGTACCTCGGTGGTTTATCAGTGGCAGTGTGCAAAGCCTGTGGTCTAAATCCCCCAGTAGGCTGGCTATTAAATTCGTGTTCGAACTTGCCCCTCTGCTTGGCTTCTGTCTCAAGTTCTTGGATCCTGTTTTTGAGTCGGCTTATCTCGTCTACTTCTAACTGCCGGATCTTGCTTGTCTCAGTCGGTTTCAGCAGCTTCTGAATGTCTAGAAAACTTTTGGCTTTCTTCAGGAGGTCTTGAAGGGTTGCTTTGGGTGACTCCTGGGTCATTGTAATTAGTTTCTCAGCTAGATTTTTGTCTAGAACTCCATAACAAAAACGTGACCGAACCAATGGATCGCTGTGTGGAGCAGAAATTTTAGCTGCGGTGGCTAGGGCTACAAGACGGTCACAGAATTCTTGAATTCCTTCGCCATCAGCTTGGTGGGCAACTGTCAGCTCAATGTAAAATTTATCGGCACTGCTAGAGTCCGTGTACCGCTCGCGGAGAGCTTCTAATGCTGCTGGAAACGCTAGATCCTGTAGTTTGCTATTGTAGTAAAACTCTTGGACTTCTGGTGATAGTAGAGAGAAAAGAACACCGCCACAGTGCTCCCGCTGAACTCTGTTAACGCTTAAATAGGCCCGGAGTTGTGTCTCCCAGAGCTCAAATCTGATTTTAGGGTGGTAGCAAGGTGGGGCTTTCAGCTTTGCCTCAGGCACTCTCGCATAGTCAAGCTTGGCATCCAAGTTGCCCAGCGTTCTGTCAAGACTTCCTAAAATAGCACCCACGCTACTCTCAGTAGCAATTTGGTTTAACTCGGCTTCATTTTGAGCCTTCTCAGTCTCAGGCAGCTTTATGGGTTCACCCACCAGAGGTGCGCCTTGAGTTCCAGTGGCTGATTGCTCTACAGACATATTGAGAGAAAAAAGAGGTGTGCCAGTGCAAAGTGAAGACTAAGATTACAGAGAGGAAAGGAAGAAAAAAACCTACACGCGTACACACCTTTGAACAGCCAGGTAAGCTCAGCTAAACAGCCCAAAATGAAGCAACCACACTCACAACTGTGATGAAACTCTTGGAGGTTATTGGCCGTGGAGTACAATGTACAGACTGCCGTCCTGCCGTACTGCCGCTTGGACCGGATTGGCTGTGGCCTTTAGGGGTGGCTGCCGCTGGGGTGGTGGTCTCGCGGTTCAGTCGGCAGCTTATACGGACCTCAGAACAGTTGAGTGTTGTTTACGCTGAGTTGACCGGCTGGGGTTTTGACGCGCCGTAGCTACGAGCGTATTGACTGTTTTCGCTTGGCCTTGGGTCTAGATGTAGAGCTGACTCACGCGGTTTTAGACAAGTTGAAACGAAATTGTGCTGCCTCAGCCTCGCCGCAATACTGTAGTGTAGGACCTGGTTGCGGTTGCAGATGGCTATTGTGTACCCGGCCAAAATTCTCGTGTCGCAGTGCCTGATGAGGATGGGAGCCTGAATGCTGACGGACTCCTGATGATGATGACTGATATGAAGAGTTCAGTGGTGGGACCTCCAAATTGATGTAACGAGTCCGGTATATTTAATTATTACTAGCGAAGAGAGAGTATTAGCAACGTATATGGTTCAGCAGATACGTCTGTCAGTCCTGGACGATTTACTATACTCGGAGCATAAGAAATCTTACTGTCTTAGTATGAATGCGTACACTGGTGATCGGCTCTGATTATAATTATTGTATCTCACGTACATGCTAGGTTGATCTACGTCCCAGGCTGCCACACGCTTACAGAAAAAGACTAGAACTTACATGTTAAAATTATGAGTCGCATTTCTTGGAAACGGAAACCAAATTAACAAAATACGTAATATTAAACCCTAGAATAAATTACGCACGTAATCTAAACAGCTAAGGATTTGAATAAAGTTAAAATACACCATGTAAATAAACTAGATATGAATTACAGAATTTCCAAACCGTTACAGTACGCTGTAAAAACCCTATCAAAGTAGCAAAAAGGGCGGTTTTTTGGTTCAGCTCGCACTGCCAGACTTCTTCGATTTTCAGCCTGCATGAACGAGGGTCGCTTTCACAAACCCTAAATTTCACAACGTCGCAAGACACAAACTTTCACAAGCCCTAAATTTCACAAAAGCTCTACATTTCACAACGTCGAAAACAAAACTTGCATCCAGACTGCATTAAACGATAATTTCACAAGCCCTAAATGATCACAACGCCCTAAATTTCACAAGCCCTACTAAATTTCACAACGCCTAAAAACATGCACTATGGAAATACAATCTTTCTTCTACAATCTTTCTGTATCTCCATAGCGCTTTTAGACGTTGTGAAATTTAGAGCTTTTGTGAAATTTAGGTCTTGTGAAAGTTAAGGCTTGTGAAATTTAGGGCTTGTGAAATTCTGTGCATGCCTTTTAGGTGTTGTGAAATTTAGGCCTTGAGAAATTTAGGTATTGTGATCAAATCTGCTGCATTGATTACTTTCGACGTTGTGAAAATTAGGTTTTATGAAATATAGGTTCTGGTTTCGAGGTTGTGAAAATTAGGGTTTGTGAAACGACCCTAAGCTGGCATAGTCGATCTCTGAGACATGAAAATTTGCATGCATTATAAATTAATTTATAATTTTGCACGCAACAACTAGTAAATTTCAAAGCATTTTGCTTTTGAATATATTTAGCTATCTGCACGTAGTCCAAAAATGCATAAACACTGCTACTGGATTCTAGAAATGCAGTAGATCGACTGCCCTAGAGAAATAAACATATATGGTAAAAATTAAAACCAGCAAAGAAATCCACGTGTGCGTACTACTACTCGCTCAGATCAAGACCGCGGTGCGATCGACGCTTGGCTTAACAAAACACACGACAACTCCTCCCACTTGGTCCGTTTTTAGTCCCTGGTATTTCTAAAGCTTTTGTTCGCCCAGAGCAGGACTGATCGATTTTTATTGCTCTCGGGGAGTCAATTGGGAGGTTGATCGGGTGTCCGTACAGGCTTGGGGCCGAGTTGAGAGCTCAGATCTACGCGCGCTACTGACTTCTATTCAAGCAAGCCGATCGTGGAAAGGAAAATCGATTCGCTTGCTTGCACATAGGACAGACTATACTGCAGCCATTGCTCTCTAGAACTTTTTTAGCGTTTGGATTTTGCAGAGAGAGCGGCTTTTCTCTGAGAGTCTAGCATTGCCGAGAAGTAATAATTATAAAAGTCAGGCTGTTTGCTGAAGTTGAGGACCTGCAGTTGCTACACTGGTACTGCAGTCTGATTCTGGTCGATTCTCGACGTTTCGATCAGTTAACAATTGTATTGAATACGAGCCAAGAAAATCTGCAACTGAAATAGAAAAAAGCTGAAATAGCTATGCGGACAATGAATTTCTGTTGGTTTCAAATCTGAATTGAATAGTTCATTCGATATAGTTTGTCTGGATTCTGCAAGCAACTGGTAAGCGCCGTATTTTCAAGCTACGAGTATGCACACGGTGGAATGGGCTGAATTACTGTCAGTTGCTGTTTTTGTGGGGACGATGTCCTAAAGCTGGCGTTGCGCCATGCAGCAGGGTGCCCACAGATCTCCAGCTGCGAATATTATTGTTGATTTTTAATCTTCTAGTATTATTATGTGCAGGAAACACGGTAACGATTAATTAAAAATTCTAAATGTATGGAATTTTGTAACTATGTGCAAAAATCTACAATTCCGAATGCATTTGAAACTGACGCTAACCATGCAAAAAATCATGGCATGCCTATCATTAATTTGACGACTCGCTCGTTGCCCAACTGTACTTTACTTTAATCAGGCGCGTCGCCACCGGGGGGACAGGGGGGACATATCCGCTCCCCAGTAAAAGCTATTGGGGGACATACCAATGCTTTGTCCTCCTCCCACCTCACCTTGTGACGTGTCGTGATAATCAATAATTTTTCTTCCGGGCGCTAAAATAAAGCACCATCGGCTCCAAAGTGAGTGCCTGAGGCGCTGAAATGAGTGCTTGTGGCGCTAAAATGAGTGCCTGCGACGCTAAAATGAGTGCCTGAGGCGCTAGAATGAGTGCCTGAGGCGCTAAAATGAGTGCTTGTGGCGCTGAAATGAGTGCTTGTGGCGCTAAAATGAGTGCCTGCGGCGCTAAAATGAGCGCTGACAAAACCGATTCTGAAAATAATGGACATGTAGGATTTTAGTCATGTACACGTACATGTTGAATTCCTAGCTTTGTCCCCCCCATCAAAAAATCCATGGCAACGCCCCTGACTTTAATTAGTCACGTAATACGTTAGCGGAACCCAAATCGAAACAGACTGCTGAGTTCATTTAAAAAATGAAGAACAAAACCAAAACGTCTTCAATCTTTCAAAACATTGAACAGACAGGCTGCTCACACTGCAGCTTCACACGGCGCAATGCTGCAGTTGAACCTGACTCAAACTCGGGCGTCCAATCATTTGTGCTCGTCTGCCGCTAAATTCGGCACCAACGAGGGCTGCGGTTTGGACCTCATCGACTTTGTGGCGTCAAGCATCGAGGCGCAGCTGGACCAACTGCTGTTGATGCTCACAAACAACGACAATAATAACAACAACAACAACAGAAAGGGCAATAAGAATGGACCGAAGCTTCATCAGCTTGGCTTCAGCGGCGATGAGGACGAAACGGACGACGAACAAACCGCGTGGCGACCTGGCGGCAGCTCATCCGGCCCAGTTGACGCCGAGACTCTGCGCCGCTACGTGAACTCTCTGCGCTGGTGTCCCACGGGCGGCGGCTGCAGTAACGGCCACGGTCAGAAGACAAACGGCTGCGGCAACGAGTTGACGCTGCGACACCTGAGACAGCGCTTCCGACCGGATGTTACAAGAGCCTATCTAGCGTTGAAAGCGGCCGAATTGGTGGGCGATTTTAGTGGAGCTGATGCCGAACAGGTCGACTGTAGTTGCGAAGAAAAGGTGAGCCTAATTTCGGATGCAACACTAGGTCTCTGGTGAATGGTTCAACTTGAAAATTTTGTGTCGATCGACAGTTAGCAGTTGGGTGCTCATCTTTGGCTTGCTTGTTGCAGGGGGTTTCGGCTTTGCCATGATTCAATGCTGCAGTCGACCAGCAGCCAGCGTGAAGGCAAGCAGTCATTACGCTCGTATAAGCTCACAAAGAGGGGCCGACTTTGAGGGGCTTAAATCGCACGAGTCAATTTTCGAGCATGAGCCCAAAGCTGCTGCAGCGTTACCGTTGTAATTTTTGTCATAAAATAATCGACTATCTCAATCTTCCAATCCAATCCAGGCATTCTCACTGCACTTCCACGGAGCGGACAGCTGGTGCGACCTCGTTGCAGTCATTGCCGCTCTGTCTGAAGCTGACCAGCAGCTCCGACTGGCTGTCGTCTGCTTTTGCGAAGAGCCCGCGCTGCTGCCGCACTTGGAATTCCTCCGAGAGGCCATCCTGACCTCGGGCCTGACTAGGGGCTGTCGCGTCGAGTCCATGCGCTTGTCGTCTCGTCCAGTGACCGCCGAAGACCTTCGTCTGGCTGCAACGTTTCAAGCGCGCGACCTCGGCCAGGACCCGCCGGCCCTGATCGGGTTCCTCAGCCAGCGCAGCGCACTGCAAGCCTCGCGCAACGTCTGGCGCGAGTTGCAGCGCCTGCATTGCAGGCTGTACGTCGTAACGGCAGGTGCACCACCGAGCGCTCTTCTCAGACAGAGCCTGCAACGATGCGGCTTCGAGGATCGAACCAGCGGATGCGGCCTGCAGTCGTGGCGCTTCGTCCAGCGCAAGCAAAAAAATCTACCAAAGTCGCGTACTGCATCGTCTAGCGACGAACAGACCGTGTCGGTTCGGGAAAAACTCGGCGTCCTAGTGGCATCTATCGTGCTCTTGGCTATTTTTGCTCAACTACTGGTCCGGCCGCTGTCAGTGATGACCTTCGCGTGGTCCGCAGTACTATGCCTTGGCGCCGGGTGCATCCTAGCCAGCGTGTTCTTCCTCCACCTGGCTCTGGCATCGATGATCGGCTGTCTCGAGGCCAACCTGGAGAGATGCGTTCGCCAGGGACGCTTCGAGTGGCGTCGTTGCCAGGCTCGCGCTGGCCCGGCGGCTTGCGTGATTGGCTGGCTGATCTCCACCGCGGCTGGAGCTGTGCAGGTGGCTGCTGGAGGCGGCAGAAGTCGACTGCGGCGGCGGACACAGTGACTAGTTCATAGATAAGTCAGTCAACTTCTCAGATATCACCAGATTGGCCACTTCCTAAGTTATTGGGACTACAATCAACTGAGATAATCATTTAGAGGTTTTCCTACAAATTCGGAAACTCACTGTAGTCAAACAAAATCTAACGTCTCATCGCGAAATTTTATTTTAGTTTGCACCTATAGTATACTGGAAATCACAGAATATACCCAGAATGCTCAACGATGGTTCCGACTACAAAAAATAATTAAAATTCATGCAGCCTACTTATATTGTAAGCTTCGTCAGTAGTACGAATAAAAATTATGAAAATTGCGAATTGCTTAATTTTTCTTCACAATGAGACCAGCTAGTGCAAGGAATCCCAAGGATGATGGTAACTCTTGTGCAAGAAATTTCTCGAAACGCGTCATTGATCATGCTGTGTACATTCTGTGGCAGGAAATGACGGGCCTGCAGCCATCCTGCTAAGTCTCGTTATAACAAATCTTCAGTTAGCACCTCAAAGCGTGAGTGACACTTGTAGGTCCGCCCAGTGTCTTATTGACTGTGCCCAGCCTTAAGCTAGCGAAATATTTCTTGTTCTGATGTTGCTTGGTGATTTTTAATTCAATTCGATTAGGCTAACAAAATGTTGACCTAAGAGACTGCTATTGAAGGGTCTGAACCAATAAGGGATCTGTTCAATATTACTTTGAAATACGAAGTACATGTACTGGACGCCGTGACAAGAAACGTATAGGTTTATATCAGTCTTAAATGACATGAATCATACATAGCTATGAAGAAATTATTTTGCATGCAATCGTATTTACTCATTGTTACCGACAGATATTTACGCGTCAGAAGTTTTCCGAACAATCATCTAAGCTATACCACAAAAAAGTTCGAATTTCGAATTTCGCTGTGCGCGTTCAAAACGCTACAGAAATTCCGTAGCCCTCGAGGAGTCGCGTGTCGACCGATCCGGCAACTTTCATTCGTTTACTCATTTCATAAGAAACTTTTCCAAACTGAAATTTGAGGATGTGGCTGATTAAATTAGCAATCATTTGTTTGTTGTAATAATGTGCCATCTTATTAAATTCCATGCCCTCAAATGCACGACCTCAGTCACTTTTGCCATCATCGCGTCATTTTTAGTCGTAAAAGCCGCGCCTGCGGTTCTAATATAAAATTTAGCTCGAAAAAAATTAAAGCAAAAATTCAACTATTTTTCTGGCATGTCACAAAAATCAAATTTTCGCACCTTCAAGTTCCCAAGTTTACGAATTAGTCGCGCTGACGCACTCCTCAATCAGTTTTTTCTGAGCACTGCACGCTTTAGATAACTGAGCCAGTTATGATTGAATTTATTATTAATTCAATTCCTATATTGATCGTTTTCGACATGGATATTTTCCTATAGTTTCAGCACTTTCAACCTAAACACGGTTTCATAATCATAATGCACTAAAACTCTACTAGCTAGATTGCTGCTCAAAAGCGTTTGTATAGCTAGGTATATTGCTAAGCGTATATGAGACCAATTTTGGTTTGCGGTGAAAGCTTATAATTGACTTATAACCGAGCACTGTGTTGCGTTTAATTTTTTATTTTGAAAACTACTGGATGAAAGGAATAAGCTCGATACCAAAATTTAAACTACGTACTATCCAATCAATGGCTGTTTATAACTCAAGATTATGGACTCGATTGCAAATTGTGTTCTCTGAGATGCACAATAACACACTGCGTCAACAGAATCTATAGCCTTAGGGCTATTTTAACTGTGACAAGCAGCTCAAATGCCTAGATAGCTATTTCACAATAATTGAAAGAACCGGTCTCGCTTAGAAACACGTGCGCAAATTGCTTGTAAAATTTGTTTTGCACGTCTTCAGTTGAGTTATGAGTTGAAAGCTAGGAAGGGGGCGAATGTTGGGTAAGAAGAAGAGATGGACTTCTTCTGAGTATGGGTCGAGCAGACAGCTTTGAGACCTATTTTGCTACAGAAGTAGCCACGCAGTCCAGCATCTCGAAGTCCGCTCTGCCCCGGGGCGCACACACGGGGTTGAAACACAGTGTCGCACAATGAATGAACCGCATGCAGGTGTATTCAGAGCTCAAGTATAGACAGAGATTTTGCAGATGGAGAAAGAAATATAGAGTATTGTTTTGCTAGCCTCTTCCATTCTTCTGCATAACTATACAGGTTTAAGACTCTTAGGGCTGTAGAGTTGCTTCAGTCAACCAAGCATGACTCGGCTCTCCCAGCCTTCATCTACAGTCGAATGCCTTTTTGTGCCATGGCTAAGAAAAGTTTGAGCAGACAGCCTACACCGCAGCACAATGAGCCGACCTGCACACCAGAATCTGCTCAGAGGCTTATAAATTTGGCTGGTTATTGTCTGATAGAAGAATCACAGCAGCACGACATCAACAGCTGGCAGAGTCTGCTTAGTTCAAGGGCGAATATTTAATAATTCAATTATTGCAATGCAAGTCAAAATGAGTGCAGGTAAGAATTGTATTGCATCTCGGTCCTACTTGCTAATTGAAAATTCTAACCCCAATTCTTATCACTATTTGCAGCCAAATAAAGAATTCTTACAGTGAAAAACATTCGAAAGGTTTACAGCACAGGTCATGTGACTTTGGTTCACTAGCTAACTAGAAAATTTCAAGTATGTATAGATTAAATAGACATGCAGCCGAACATGGTGCAGTTTTGCAACATGCGGGCGTGACTTTGTTATCAGCTGGCTTAATCTGGTTAATTCCCTTGTGGGCCCCGCATGGTCGCTACGGGTGCACATAACCGGCAATCGCAGTCAGATAGAAGAGACAAGTTTTAATCAAGCCTACCATTTTCACAGCCAGACAGCAGCGTTCACGTTTACAAACAACAACTCCGACTCAAACCAGTTTTTTGGTCATTTAGTCAACCAGCCATTGCTAGCAGCTATCCTTAAGCTCCCAGAAAATAAAAGAGCCACCACAGAGAGAAGTGTCTCTAGAGACTTTCTTAAGCATATCGCTTTCAAGCAAAGCTGCAGTCTCACCATTCAGTAGGTGAACACCCTTAAGCGTTTTTGCATCGACCATAACTTTGAACACAGACTGCCGCATGACGATCAGAAGCCGAGCCGCCTACAGCCTCACCAAACGAAGAAGAAATCACATATTCGCCGCGACTAACAATAATTATTATAATAAAAAGGAGTCGCTGTTAACAACAAAAACTTAGACTTTGTCAATCAATACTCAATATTTTCGTTTGCCCCGTTTTTCTACCGTTCCGTTCGAAACACCACCTGCATCGCTAGTTGCTCATTCTGCTCTGTTTCTTCCGAAACTAAAGAAAAAATTACATTGAGTAATATGATTCTGAGCTGCAGAATCCCCCAAGTTAACCCGGCTGTTGGTAAGTCATTTCTTAGATAATTATACAAACTGGGTCACTCATGGCACTGATTTCATCCGGGCATCTTTTTAAAACACTAAGCGTGTCTTCTTTACTTTCAAATTGGTTCTGAGGATTTTGTCGATGACCAAGATCCACAAAATCAGGTGCAGAACTTCGCTCCCTAAAGTGTACAAATCTGTAGAGTGACTTAACGAGCAATAGGAAGAGGAGGTGAGGTGAGAAAAAGTTCAAGGATTTGAAGATTATGACAGACATTTTGAGCGCAGGTAAAGAACACTATCGTAGTTGTAACAACGAGACGATAAGGTGTGAGCTCTTGATTAATTAACTTCATCACTTACCTTTTTTATCCTTACCGAGCAGCCGAGAAGCCGATCAAACTGCTGGGCGTGAACCCCCACTTCCGGCACAACGGGTTCCATCACTACACTGAGCAGTACGACATCAACACCGAGCACACCGGCCTGGTTGTTCGTCGCGGCGCTCCGTTCCGTTTGGACTTTCGATTCAACAACGATATTGACGATTACGACTTGCTGACTGTGCACCTGGCCGCCGAAGATTATGGGGCTGAGCATCTCAAGTTCCAATGGAAGGTCAAGGAGGTGCGTTGAAAGCGTGTCTTCTTGTATTTGAACTTGTCCATGGGTAGATTCTGCATTAACTGGTGTCTCTTGTTGGGCAATTCTCTTACGTCATTGATCTCTGGGCTACTATATAATATTTTCAAGCAGACAATTGATTACTAAGGACAACATCTTTCCGTTTTGGAAAACTTGTTATGGACACCTGTTATGCGGTAGCCTAGTGGTCGATTAGCAGTCGGACTGCTACTGCAGTGTCTTTGCAGCTTTGGGGCTGGCACGGCGAAGTTAAGGAGAGATGACTGCGGTTAGTACACAGCTGCTTGAGTCACCCCTTAGTGAATGACCAGTTAAGCTGACAACTAATACCTATGGCTACGGTTAAAATGCCTCTGGGTTGGCAAATATTAGGCTACAAAAAACTATATTGTAAAACAAAGCACAAACCCACAACTTCAGAGTCCTCGCAAGTTTTTACTGGACGACACGAATTCAGCGCCGATTCAAATATTTCGGGTGAGTTTTGTTATATGCAAAAACGGACTCGTTTCAATTGGAACGTTTTTGCTTGTTTACTTTATAGTTAATAGCAATTTTTGATAGTTTACAATTGTTCTATCTTCGAATCGAAATTGCCACCTTCAGGTGATTCAAAAAGCCGACAAGCGCACCGTCACGGTGATTTTTTATAGCCGAGTCAACGCCGTGGTGTCCAAGTACAACATCACCGGGGTGAGCGTCTGGCGCAGCCGCAACGAGTACTTCTCAACCGAGATCAACTTCCCCATCTACCTAATCTTCAATCCGTTTCACGAAGGTAGGAGTAAGCGATCAACTTCCCGTCAAACGTCCTCCTAAATTAGTTGTTCATAAATTTGGACGTGTTACATGTACATATTCGCACTACCTGTAGTCCTTGGCAAGTGTACGCAATTTCGGTAGAAGGCTCTGCCACAGTCACCCACAACCTCCCGACTCTTGCCCAACCTCTTTAGACGATCTGGTCTACATGACTAAGGAAGATGAGCGTCAGGAGTACGTGCTGCAGGATGAGGGTCGCGTGTACTTTGGCTCGTCCAGGAAAATCGGCAGTCGCCCCTGGTACTTTGCCCAGGTAGATTATTAGCTTCTCGAGTATCGAATTTGCGGGATGAAACGCTCCTATAGTTCCTATTGTCTGAAAAAGAAAATGACGGGTTTTTTTTATTCCATGACACGGCAGCCGCTTAGGAAAGTGCCAGTAGTTTTCCATTTCACATGACGGCGCTAAGAGATCGCGTCAGAAAAGTTGCCCGTGGAATTTCGCGCACAGCTCGCTTGGATGCGTTCTGTCTGCCGTAGAATAGATTAAGGCACTTCACAGATTAGGGGCCCGTTCTATAAAGCCAGCGTAAGATAAGATCGTTCTTAGCTCCTATCTCCGCAGTGTAAAAGTTCCGACGTACGATCGAACTTACGCTACGACAGCTTTATAGTACGACCCCTAGATCTTTGGTTGCACGGTGTCAGCAATAAATTTCAGTACTTGAAAACTCCGCCTGCAAGCAACGGTTTTCGCGCTGACTAAAACAAATTAAGTTAACTGCAAAGAGATATGTCACAAAATAAAAAAATGTTTTACACTATGCCAGCTATGTTTCACCCGTAAACGTACCTTTCCAGATACCTCATTTGGACACCTCCTCAAATGACTTTCAACCTATCTCATAAGATGTCTCACAAGATATTTCTTTAAATACTTCATAAGACACTTATTCAGATACTTTTCCAATACCTCAAGTGATACTTTACAATATGCCTCATAGCTTATCTTAAGAGATACCTCACAGAATGCCTCTTTGACTACTCATTTCGATAGCTCTTCAGATACCTTGACAAATACGTTAGAAGGTGTCGAATAAAATACCTGACAGATCGCATTGTTAGGAGCATCAAAGTCTTTATTGATGAATTCTCAATTCTCAAACCAAGCAATTCCATCAATTCCAAACCCAGTTCGAAAACCCGGTCCTCTCTTGCGCCCTGCTGCTGCTGGCCAAGTCCAGCCTGAAGTGGGAGAACTGGGGCGATCCGGTCCTGGTTGCGCGCACCCTGTCCGCCATGGTCAACAACGTTGATGACGATGGACTTCTAGTTGGCAACTGGTCTGGCAACTACAGCGGAGGCGTGGCGCCCACCGAGTGGAAGGGCAGCCTACGCATCATTGAGGAGTACTTCCGCACTCAGACTCCGGTGCAGTTCGGTCAGTGCTGGGTCTTCTCCGGCTGCATGACATCGCGTGAGTTACCTGCGCCAGCAGCAATGTTGATCGATTATTATGCCATCTATTTAAAGTTTATCCTAGGACTTCTTTAGAATATGTAACTACCGACTTAAAGAAATTTAAAAAAAAAACGATAACAAAAATTGTAGTCGCTCGTTCCCTGGGCATCCCGTGTCGCAGCGTCACCAACTTCGACTCGGCCCACGACACGGACGCCAATCTGACCGTCGACAACTATTTCGACGACTCGTACATGCCGATTACGGACCGGAACTCCGATTCGGTCTGGTGAGTTGCAGCTCTGCAGTCTAACTGAAAACGTTAAACGATGGAGGGTCATTGTCACTTTCACACACACGGTGTATGCTCTTCCATGTATGGTAATAAGTGTGTAATAGTAGGATTTTAGTCAATGAAGCCAACGTAGCCCATAGGCAGACACGAAGTAGTTTAGAAGATAGTTGAATCCTAATCAACCAAGCTACACCCGGATAGAACAAGCAACCAAAAAACTAAATGCGCTTGAAACCTTGACGTGGCAGGAACTTCCACGTGTGGAACGACCTCTGGATGCGCCGGCCCGATCTGGCTGAGAACGGCGAATTCGACGGCTGGCAGGCCATCGATGCCACTCCGCAGGAGACCAGCGAGGACATCTACCAGACCGGGCCCTGCTCGCTCAACGCTATTAAACGCGGCTTGGTTAACCTGCAGTTCGACGGCAAGTTCGTTTTCGCCGAGGTGAACGCCTGCATCAAGCACTGGGCGATCGGCAAGGACGGCAGCCGGAAGGAGATCTTCTCCGATCCGCGCAAAGTCGGCCAGAGCATCAGCACCAAAGCTGTCGGCTCCGACGAGCGCCAGGACGTGACACACCAGTACAAGTACAACGAAGGCACCCCGGAGGAGGAGGAGGCATTCAAGTGCGCCGAGAGTCAGCTCAACGTGGCCGCCTGCGACAGGACAAACGACGCCGCTAAGGAGCGCTACATCCGGTTGAGTCTGAACGCGCCCAACACCTGCCTGTTCGGCAGCAACCTGGATATTGGCCTGGAGATGAGCAACCAATCTAAACAGGTGGTGCAACTCCAGTACACGGCCACCGTGACTATTAAGAAGTACAATGGCCACATTATGGGCACTGTTAAACAAGAGAAGGATTCGCTGAACATCCGTGCTGGAGCTAGTAAGACTTTTGCTTGTCTGGCTGGACCGTAAAGTTCTGATTCAGTCATTGTCTACTCTTTCTATTGATTTTAACCATCTTCCCCCACAGCCAAGACCATGAAGCTCTCCGTAGCCGCCGAGGACTACGTGAAAGACTGTGGTACCGAAGAGTTCGGCTTCGAGATTGTCGCTGTGCTGACAGACGCGGATGGTCGCAAGCAAGTGTCCCAGTCTATCATCCACGTGACTCGGCCTGATGTGCTCATCGAAGTGAGTACATAACAAAATGATTTTTTCTATTTGATTTTTATCTGGGATACAATTTTTAAAGTAGTATGATTTGATTATTTCAGCTGACGGGCGAGCTGAAGCAGAACAAGGACTTCCGTCTGAACTGCTCATTCATGAATCCGCTGCCGATCAACCTCACCGGCTGCGCCTTCTCAGTTGACGGTCCAGGCCTTCGCGGCCAGCTGGCTGACTATCCGGTCAGGTGAGGCCTCTGTTGCACTACTATTAGCAGTATAGAGCATGAAAAACCCATGTAAAACCTGCCAAGTAGCCCTGTGTAGCCTCAGTAAGTTTGCATATCTTTGTGTTATTACGCTTAGTGTGACTGTGGCCGTGGCTCTTATTGTGACTGTAAATGAATGTGACTCTTATTGTGACTGTGAATATGATTCTGATTGGGACTGTGAATGAATGTGACTCTAAATGTGACTGTGAATGTGACTCTTATTGTGACTGTGAATGTGATTCTGATTGTGACTGTGAATGAATGTGACTGTTATTGTGACTGTGAATGTGATGATTCTGATTGTGACTGTGAATGTGATGATTCTGATTGTGACTGTGAATGAATGTGACTGTTATTGTGACTGTGAATGTGATGATTCTGATTGTGACTGTGAATGAATGTGACTCTTATTGTGACTGTGAATATGATTCTGATTGGGACTGTGAATGAATGTGACTCTAAATGTGACTGTGAATGTGACTCTTATTGTGACTGTGAATGTGATTCTGATTGTGACTGTGAATGAATGTGACTGTTATTGTGACTGTGAATGTGATGATTCTGATTGTGACTGTGAATGTGATGATTCTGATTGTGACTGTGAATGAATGTGACTGTTATTGTGACTGTGAATGTGATGATTCTGATTGTGACTGTGAATGAATGTGACTCTTATTGTGACTGTGAATATGATTCTGATTGGGACTGTGAATGAATGTGACTCTAAATGTGACTGTGAATGTGACTCTTATTGTGACTGTGAATGTGATTCTGATTGTGACTGTGAATGAATGTGACTGTTATTGTGACTGTGAATGTGATGATTCTGATTGTGACTGTGAATGTGATGATTCTGATTGTGACTGTGAATGAATGTGACTGTTATTGTGACTGTGAATGTGATGATTCTGATTGTGACTGTGAATAATGAATGCGACTCTTAATGTGACTGTGAATGTGATTCTGATTGTGACTGTGAATGTGATGATTCTGATTGTGACTGTGAATGTGATGATTCTTATTGTGACTGTGAATGTTATGATTCTGATTGTGACTGTGAATGTGATGATTCTGATTGTGACTGTGAATGTGATGATTCTGATTGTGACTGTGAATGTGATGATTCTGATTGTGACTGTGAATGTGATGATTCTGATTGTGACTGTGAATGTGATGATTCTGATTGTGACTGTGAATGTGATGATTCTGATTGTGACCGTCAATGTGATGATTCTGATTGTGACTGTGAATGTGATGATTCTGATTGTGACTGTGAATGAATGTGACTCTTAATGTGACTGTGAATGTGACTCTTATTGTGACTGTGAATGAATGTGACTCTTATTGTGACTGTGAATGAATGTGACTCTTATTGTGACTGTGAATGTGATTCTGATTGTGACTGCGAATGAACGTGACTCTTGATGTGATTGTGAATAGTCAACGAAAGCACTAGCGTACCATTCTTTGCATCTAAAGCATCAGTGCTCACACAGCAATGCACTCACATACCCTCAAACAAACTTCCACAGCGACTTGGCACCGGGCCAAACCGCCAAGTGCTCTCTGACACTGAACCCGGCCAGGGCCGGCCAGCGCAAATTCGTGGTGTCGTTCAACTCGGCCGAGCTCAAGGGCGCCTACTGTGAGCAGCCGGTCGTGGTGGTTCCGGATCCCGGAAGCGAGAACGGTGGCCTGCTGGAGGCGGACATCCGGCCTTGAGTGAAGAAGTGTTCTAGAAAATCAATTAGTGAAAACTTGCCATGGAAATATGAAGATTTCTTGGCTGCAACTAAGCTATCTATACATTAGTTATTAATCATTAGCAAATTATCTAGCTATGGTAACTGCTTGTTCTGCCAGTCTCGCCCAAAGTACTTGATTATTGTAATCCAAGTTTTATATTACTAGCTAGATATGGTACTGTCATTACAGATTTCTAAACCCCATAAAACTTCTAACCAATCATGTTAGCTAAAATTATTTTTTAATATATTTGATGACCCTTCAAATTAATGATAATGTACCAGCCCTGCCCAAGATACATTAAAATTATAATTTAATCCATTTTACAGTAGCTAGCGCTAATTAGAAATTAATTTATCAGCTTCAATCGTCACCCCCAAATGTAGCACAATAAAAAATTGCTAATTAATTATCCAAACTGTGCGGTAAGTTCGTTCAGATATTTTTTATTTCTACTGATTTTTGTGATTCTCATTGTGACTGTGGATGTGACTCTTATTGTGACTGTAAATTTGACTCTTTTTGTGACTGTGGATGTGACTCTTATTTTGACTGTGAATGTGACTCTTATTGTGACTGTGGCTTTGATTCTAATTGTGTCTGTATGTGACTCTTATTGTGACTGTGACTTTGATTCTCACTGTGTCTGTATGTGACTCTTATTGTGACTGTGAATGTGACTCTTATTGTGACTGTGAATGTGACTCTTATTGTGACTGTAAATTTGACTCTTTTTGTGACTGTGAATGTGACTCTTAGTGTGACTGTGAATGTGACTCTTATTGTGACTGTGGCTTTGATTCTAATTGTGTCTGATATGACTCTTATTTTGACTGTGAATGTGATTCTTATTGTGACTGTGAATATGACTTTTATTAGGACTGTGAATATGACTCTTATTGTGACTGTGAATATGACTTTTATTGTGATTGTGAATGTGACTCTTATTGTGACTGTGAATATGACTCTTATTATGTCTGTGTGTGACTCTTAATGTGACTGTGAATGTGACTCTTATTGTGACTGTGAATATGACTCTTATTATGTCTGTGTGTGACTCTTAATGTGACTGTGAATGTGACTCTTATTGTGACTGTGACTTTGATTCTCAGTGTCTGTATGTGACTATTATTGTGACTGTGAATGTGACTCTTATTGTGACTGTGAATGTGACTCTTATGGTGACTGTAAATTTGACTCTTTTTGTGACTGTTAATGTGACTCTTAGTGTGACTGTGAATGTGACTCTTATTGTGACTGTGGCTTTGATTCTAATTGTGTCTGATATGACTCTTATTTTGACTGTGAATGTGATTCTTATTGTGACTGTGAATATGACTTTTATTAGGACTGTGAATATGACTCTTATTGTGACTGTGAATATGACTTTTATTGTGATTGTGAATGTGACTCTTATTGTGACTGTGAATATGACTCTTATTATGTCTGTGTGTGACTCTTAATGTGACTGTGAATGTGACTCTTATTGTGACTGTGAATATGACTCTTATTATGTCTGTATGTGACTCTTAATGTGACTGTGAATGTGACTCTTATTGTGACTGTGAATATGACTCTTATTATGTCTGTGATTCTCATTGTGACTGTGATTTGTATTGTGACTGTGAACCTTTTTGTGACTATGGCTGTCACTCTTATTGTGACTCAGGATGATGTGCGTGTTTTAGTGACTATAGAGAGCTGGTTTTTGCTGTTTAAATTTGATTGGAATTCCCAGTTATTACTCATTTACCAGCATGTCTCAATTGGTTTCTATTGTCCATCTCCAGAGCTAGCTATGTATTCAAGTTATATTTGTCCTGCTTATGATAGAGTTATCAGACAAAACTGATACAGAAAAGTCAATGTGCGGCCATCATTAGCGAATAAACAGGTGCAACCTGTCCACTTTGAGCGACAGGTAAGCAGAAGAGTTAGCTAATCCGGTCACTGAACGCAATGAGAGACCGGTTGGTGCTTGACGCGCTCCACACAGAATGCAGCAAAGCGTCTCAGGAATCTCGGGTACTCGCGTCTGGACACCTGCCTGATAATGGCTTTGGGCGCCCAGCCTCCAGGGTGCACCCTCGCCGAGTACTGCATCCGGCAGCGCAGCTGACTTCGCTCTGTTGGCAGACGGCCACCCTCTGGCAGTTCGGTCTCGCAGATCAGGCTCACATTCAGCTGCATCCGCTGCCTGCCCGAAGCCAGCGGCGGCGCCCCGACCTCCGTGCTGCAGTTCACAACCATCGTCCGTTGTTCGGCGTGCCGAATGTGCGACCAGAACACCGAGTCGCGCTGAGCTGTCGGCCACAGTCGCTTGTAGATCTGGTGCAGCAGCAGGGTGTCCGAGGCCAGGGTGTCCAGCACGATCGGGGCCGAGTCCAGAGTTCGCTCCCAGTCCAGGCGGTACTGCAGATTCCAGAACATCTCGGCCACTTCGTGAGCCGTCACCCCGGTAACCGTGTAAGTGGCAAGGACAGGATCCAGTGCGGCATCTTAAGTGGAGGTACAGATGTACTATGTACTATTCTATTCTATTATATTATATTCTATTCTATTCTATTCTATTCTATTATATTCTATTCTATTCTATTCTATTCTATTCTATTCTGTTCTATCCTATTCTATTCTATTCTATTCTATCCTATCTTATTCTATTCTATTCTATTATATTCTATTCTATTCTATTCTATTCTATTCTATCCTATTCTATTCTATTCTATTCTATTCTATTCTATTCTATTCTATTCTATTCTATTCTATTCTATTCTATTCTATTCTATTCTATTCTATTCTATTCTATTCTATTCTATTCTATTCTATTCTATTCTATTCTATTCTATTCTATTCTATTCTATTCTATTCTATTCTATTCTATTCTATTCTATTCTATTCTATTCTATTCTATTCTATTCTATTCTATTCGCTATTAACTTAAATATACGAACCGGTACATGTAAGTGCTACCAATAACTTGTTAAATTCGAGAGGTAAATCAAAATACATGTATAAAAATATTTCTTTAATAGCCAGTATTGCATAATTTTGAGGCCGACAATAACCTAATTTGTGCACAAAGGCAAAGTGTATCTTGGTGCCAGCCCATGCAATCTGATCCTGAGGAAGACTAGCCCGACTCTCTCAGCGGCACATGCGCGCACTGGCAGAGGCGCGCACTGGCACAAGCGCGCACTGGCAGAGGCGCGCACTTTTGACACGCTGTGGCATAAGCGCGCTGTCAGACTTTGGCGCAAGAGCGCATTATTTACTCTCTAAGGCACAAGCGCGCACTTCATTTGGCGACTGACTTGATAGTGTAGAAAAATTTTAATCAAAGCTGTAGTGCACAAGGGGTGGTGGGTTAGGGTGTAAACAGAGGCACAGTTGGCACAATTCTAAGCATGTACACTGTCGATAGATACTGCGACTTAGATAAATAAGACGCACTCAGTCTCAGTCGCAGTTGGAGTGTTTGAAACGCAACGGAGCCAATCGAAGGGGAATGAATCGGCTCAGTAGTCTATACGCACGGCGTCTACATTTATCGGGAATTTTTTATGCCTCTAACCTTCTGCGCATTGCTCACTTTGACGTCGCACATTGCTGATGGATTGCTGGATCATCATCAGCAGCCAGACCACGACTTGCAGCCAGACATGCCGGGACACGGCCTTTAATTTTAATTTTAATTTTTAATTTTAATTCGATTTCCTTTGTACAGATACAATCGACTACTTTGTGACAGACGATGGAGCAACTTGACTGCTTTTATTTATTGCATTGCCCGCTTGTGCCAAACTTTGACTGCGCGCTTATGCCAGTGCGGTCTTGTGATGGTGCGCGCCTATGCCAATGCTGAGCACTTTCTACCGCGCTCTTGTGCAAGTCAAAACGTGCGCGCTTATGTCTCTGCGCGCCTGTGCCAGACTTTGACATAAAATACACAGGCGCGCTTGTGCCAGTGCGCGCTTATGATGGCGACCCTGCGCCACGACCCCTGGTTTGATTCGGTGCGCTGACACATTCATTTTGGGGTGTGGGCTTGTGCTAAAAAATTGGCCAGTAGAGTACGTGCTTGACGATTAGAAAGTCTGATCATGTGCCGAATAGTTGGCAACCATCGACACCATCGCGAACCTGACTGAGCCAGTCGATGCCGGTACACCCGCAGCAGTCCGTCGGATTCCAGCAGCTCCATGCCGTCGGTGCTGGCGCCCCAGCTGTCCCAGTGCGCCCGACAGACAGCTTGAATCTCTTGGGCTAACGGGTGTTCAAGAGACTGCAGCGGACGTTCGACAGCAGGCGGCGGTGCTGACGCACCGCTGGCATCGCCCGAATATTTACAAGGAGCTTCCAAAGCGTCGAAGAACTGATCCTCGTCGCCTGGCTCCTCCTTGGTGCTTCTGTTCTGCACTGTTTTGGATTGCTGCTTCTGGCTGGTGGCTTCTGCGCGAGTCTGCGTGAAATGAAAGCGAGAGTTCGGACTGAATCTTCTAGCTGCTGCATCTCTTTCTGGGACTGGTGCGAGTATTTTGGGATTGTCAATTCCCTAAATTGAGGTTTGTATCCTATGCCTTTTCTGTGGGTTCTGCTGTCTCATTTTGATCTCTTGTCTGTGTATCCTTTAGTAAGGTCTGCTTAGTGTCTCTTCAGTGGGTCTGCTGTCTTTTGTGATCTCCGATCTGGGATCTCCGATCTGGGATCTCCGATCTGGGATCTCCGATCTGGGATCTCCGATCTGGGATCTCCGATCTGGGATCTCCGATCTGGGATCTCCGATCTGGGATCTCCGATCTGGGATCTCCGATCTGGGATCTCCGATCTGGGATCTCCGATCTGGGATCTCCGATCTGGGATCTCCGATCTGGGATCTCCGATCTGGGATCTCCGATCTGGGATCTCCGATCTGGGATCTCCGATCTGGGATCTCCGATCTGGGATCTCCGATCTGGGATCTCCGATCTGGGATCTCCGATCTGGGATCTCCGATCTGGGATCTCCGATCTGGGATCTCCGATCTGGGATCTCCGATCTGGGATCTCCGATCTGGGATCTCCGATCTGGGATCTCCGATCTGGGATCTCCGATCTGGGATCTCCGATCTGGGATCTCCGATCTGGGATCTCCGATCTGGGATCTCCGAGTTATTAAAGTGGAATAGGGTCGCCAATCTTCAGGAATAAACATATTTGTACTCACCACAAAAAAATTGGAACCAGCTGACTCGGTAGCTTCACTTCCATGCTTCTGCACTTTCTCCATGAGAACTTGGCTCAGGGTCAAAGTGTAGTTCGATTTTCGATAAAAAAACTATTAAGTTTATTTCAACATATGCTACGAGCGTAGTTTAGCCATATGTTTATATAGGGGCATTCTTTAGTCTATGGCATCTCTGGCAGTTTCCATGGACGCACAGATATAGGATGGAATTCAGATCTGTCACTTTTCACCATAGACTAAATTTCGGAACCAATTTAAATCGAGATTTCGCCGGAATCTTAAAGCAGTATTTTTATTAGTTGAGCATCAGAACCGTGAGTTCAAAATTAATCACGAGCAGTATGTAGGACCATTGTACTTTGTTTATGTACATTGACACTTACAGTAATTATTGCCACTTTAAAGAAACACAACGATTTCTATAGTCCTCTTCCAATTGTGTCGATGCTTCCATTCTCCAGAGTATTAGCATTCGAAATCCTTCAGTGACCCACAGCCAGCGGAGTCGCCAACGGGGGGGACAAGGGGGGACAGCGCGGACATGCCAATGCTTTGTCCCCCCCACCCCACCTTGTGAGCCTTTATGGAAATCAATAATTTTGCTGCAGGGCGCCAATAAATAGTGCCTGCGGCGCTAGAATGAGTGCCTGTGGCGCTAAAATGAGTGCCTGCGGCGCTAGAATGAGTGCCTGTGGCGCTAGAATGAGTGCCTGCGGCCCTAGAATGAGTGCTCGAGGCGCTAAAATGAGTGCTCGAGGCGCTAAAATGAGTGCTGACAACGCCGATTCTAAAAAATAATGTACATGTAAGAATTTAGTCGTGTGTATGTACATGTATAATTATTGGCTTTGTCCCCCCCCCACCATAAAATCCATGGCGACGCCCCTGCCCACAGCTGCACAAGCCACAGACCTTCACTGACCCACAGCTGCACAAGCCACAGACCTTCACTGACCCACAGCTGCACAAGTCACAGACCTTCACTGACCCACAGCTGCACAAGCCACAGACCTTCATTGACCCACAGCTGCACAAGCCACAGACCTTCATTGACCCACAGCTGCACAAGCCACAGACCTTCACTGACCCACAGCTGCACAAGCCACAGACCTTCACTGACCCACAGCTGCACAAGCCACAGACCTTCACTGACCCACAGCTGCACAAGCCACAGACCTTCACTGACCCACAGCTGCACAAGCCACAGACCTTCACTGACCCACAGCTGCACAAGTCTGAGTGTTTCAGTGACCCACAGCTGCACGAAAATATGATTTTTAAAAAATCAAGACATCATACTCACCGTGACAACATGACAATTTGTACAAGACTTTAATCTACATTCATGATTGACACAAATTTTTGTCAGTATAATTTTACTTTTCCTGTGAATTGATATATTGAAAGGCCAATAAAACAAAAAAACTTAACACAGATATTGTTACACACAACACGCAGTGACTCAGTGTGCGAGGTGGCAGCAAATTCCTTGCCTAATAAAGATAAAATTAAAAAAGAAGCTAATATAAAGTTTTACTAATCAGCTACAAGGACGCGGCAGATTGTTGGTCTGCTGCTTTGGAATGTTTAATGAATAAAAAATGAATAGAAAAAATATCGATAGTAATGAATTAATGTGGGTGACATAGAAAAATGCTATAAAACTTCTTAGAGAAACATCCGCTTCTAATATCGAATGATTTAAAATCTGTGTAGTGGCGTTGCTTTTGTTGCATAGAAAAAGGAATGTTTTGACCAATTTAAACAAAATTATCAAACTTTACGAGCGACGGAGATTTTCAGAAATATTTAGAAAGAAAAGCAAACTAGACCAACGAATCTGCTTCTGAAGCTTCTATTGGTAAATGTTTAATAATCAGAAAAAGGCAGTAAAAGACAGATAAATAAAAGTCTGAAGTTCGAACGATTTTGCTAAAAAGTAAAATAAAACAGCCGTTTAGCGGCATTTTAATTTTTTGACATTTCAAAAATACGTACTAGTAACAGCCAAGTTGTTAAAGTGACGATTTTTTTAAGACACCAAAGATTTAAACGAAACCAGAGCACTGCACAAACATAACACCCAAATTATTGTAGGCTTGCATCCCCCGTTGAGCGATTTAACACTTAAAAATAAGCTACAGCTCCCTCACCACTGAGTGAGCCACTAAGTAATTCAACACTCCAGGCTAGGTCAGACCCCTACCCCCGCTGAGCGATTCAACACACCAAGCTGGGCCAGACCCCTAACCCCCCGCTAAGCCATTCAACACTCCAAGCTAGGTCAGACCCCTACCCCCGCTCAGTGATTCCACACTCCAAGCTAGGCCAGACCCCTAACCCCTGCTGAGCGATTCCACACTCCAAGCTAGGCCAGACCCCTACCCCCCGCTAAGCGATTCAACACTCCAAGCTAGGTCAGACCATGGAGGAAAGAATAGAATGGAGCGCTAATCTGAGCCAGTTATTTTTATCTTGCTCGATCTTAACTTTTAACACCCCTTTCCCCCCGTTCTTTCCTATTGGCTCGTGACTGCCATAGACAAAGTATTTTTCGTCTCGTTTTCGTTTTCGCTCCCCTCTGAAAGGTCTGTCCCAGCATAGTATGAGCTCGCATCAAAATATTCTTTCAGCCAATAGGAAGGAACGGGGGGAAAGGGATGTTAAAAGTTAAGATCGAGCAAGATAAAAATAACTGGCTCAGATTAGCACTCCATTCTATTCTTTTCTCCATGGGCCAGACCCCCTGAGCGATTCAACACTCCAAGCTAGGCCAGACCCCTACCCCCGCTGAGCGATTCAACACTCCAAGCTAGGCCAGACCCCTACCCCCGCTGAGCGATTCAACACTCCAAGCTAGGCCAGACCCCTACCCCCGCTGAGTGATTCAACACTCCAAGCTAGGCCAGACCCCTACCCCCGCTGAGTGATTCAACACACCAAGCTAGGCCAGACCCCTACCCCCGCTGAGCCATTAAACACACCAAGCTGGGCCAGACCCCGGGCCTACCCTCCGCTAAGCCATTCAACACTCCAAGCTAGGTCCCCCGCTGAGTGATTCAACACTCCAAGCTAGGTCCCCCGCTGAGTGATTCAACACTCCAAGCTAGGTCCCCCGCTGAGTGATTCAACACTCCAAGTTAGCCTCGCTTAAGCGACAAAACACCCCAATTCAGATTATTTCGAAATTCAGCCGCGATACAACAAAAAACAGCAAATTTGATTAAAAAGACCAAAAATCGATGAAAGCTGTGCATTAATGTGGCCGCGAGTCAAAGGAA